>VXBO01012268.1:132682-152845 GCA_013400135.1 Rhinoptilus africanus | reverse complement strand
GGGGGGTTCTGAGGGGGGTGGTGGTGGGATCCCTGCTCCCACAGCCTAAAGCATCCATGGCAGTGTGCAGTGCCCTGCGAGGAGCTTGTCCTTCTCCCGCTGTCCCTCACTTGCTCCGTGGGAGCTGCTCAGGCCAGCTCGGGACTCCCAAGACATTTCCACACTTCCCACAGGCACTGGGAGCCCTGCTGGGACTTGGTGCTGGTGGGGGCTCTGCACCAAAGGAGTCAATTAGTGAAGGCTAAAAACTAATTACTTAAATCTGTATGAGCCCACAGGTGATGGGGATTATAAACGCTTCTCTTCTTGAAGAGCTTTATCTCTCATGGCTGTTTGTCCCCGCTGTCCTGCCAGGCTGGGAGATGTCTGGGAATGTGACAAGCTCCCAGTGGGGATGGACACGGTGCCTCTTAATTACGAGAATCCGGGAGTTGTGGTGGTTTGGGAGCATGCGGTGCTTTGAGTTATGGCGGTTCCCCGGCCTCCGAGTGAGCACGGAAAGCAGTGTGTGTTCTTGCGAGTATGGCAGAAACCCTTGGCGCTGGTATCCTTTTTCTTACCAAATCCACATTTCTTAAAAAAAACAAAAACAAAGAGCAGTCGGTTGGTGGCTGCTCTCGTAATGAAGCATTTGGGGTGGGGAATCGACGCGGGGGGATGCCCTGAGGAAGGTCCAAGGCACGGGTGGCCCCTGGGACCAGCGTTGCCCTCTGCTTGGCCACCATGCAGGACCTCTGTGTCCCCCCTCATCCTTGGGGACCTGCACCCCGAGGGCTGGCATTATGGGGTGCAGGTCGCATTAGCTCAGTGAGGGCAGGGGGAGCCCCTGGGAGGGCAGGGGCGCAGCCTGCACCCCTTAAGAGGTTTACCTGTGAGGGCTTCCCCCTCCTCCTTTGTCCTCCAGTAACTCAAATCTGGGGGAACTGTAAGGATTTTATTGAAGTCCTTTCAAGCTGTCCACAGAAGGGACCAGGTCTCTGCCTCCGGGGGGGGGGGGTGGGAAGGCAGGGAGTCTTGTTCTGGTGCCGTGCCTCAGTTTCCCCACTTGTGAAATCCCACAAATGAGTCGGTGTGAAGGTCTGCTGTGAAACCTGCAGGTTATCGCCTCCAGGGCAGTTTGAGCAGCCCCCGGCGCAGGGCTCGCCGCTGCGGCCGTACCCTGAGAGCGGGGGAGCGTGGGCGCAAACCGCCTCGCTCAACACCCGCGGTGCTGGAGGCTGAAGCAGGGATGGAGCAGGGTGAGTGCCCAGCGATGCTCCTCCGCCTTTTCCCAGGCTGCTGCCGTCGGGCGGGAGGGAGAAATCAGCCGGTGCAGGAGGGACACGGTCCGTGTGCTGGATGTCTGGCCCCGTGGTGACCCGCTCAGCCGGGTGGCATGTGGCCGGTCACCCCTCGGTGGGATGCTCCTGCCCTCTGCTCCCACCCTGGGGACGTACCCAGCCAACCCTCCCATCCACAGGTGCCTTTTTGGGATGCTGCAGCTCCCAGGGTGATGGTCCCCTCCTTCCATCAGTCTGTGATTTGTTGTTTGGTTTATTTTTTTTTTTTGGCCTTTTGTTTAAAAATAATAATTCCTGATGCATTTGTCTGGTCTGACAGACCCTCTCGGAGCAGGGGAGATGTGGCTGGTGCCCCCCGAGATGCCCGATGCCCCCTCCCACACCACGGGGCTGCCTTCGCTCCCTGTGCGTCATGCGGCAGCTTGTGATGGGGATTTGACGTGGTTATCCTGGTAATTCGCAGGAATGCCGGGGCAGGGCTGGGAGTCGTCTCCCGTTAGGTGTAAGCCCGAAGGCTGCACGCCATGCTCCCGGGCAGCCGGGGAGAATCCCGGATGCTCGGCGTTGGCGTGTTCTACCCTTTCCCTGGCTCCTGGGCAGGAGAGCCTTGCTGGGACCGGCACTGGGCTTTTCCGCTGGTGATGCCATAACCGGGACTAAGTTGTCTCATGCACGGGGTGGTTTAACCCAGTCCGAGCGCTCCTAGGGAAGACATGCAGAGGGCTCCTTGAAAATCGGCATCTCCAGGCCCTGCAGTGAGCTGTGCAGCATCCCTGGGGCGGGATGGTGGGCAGGATGGTGGGGGAGACCCCACCACCAGCTCTTGGCAGCCCAGAGGATGCAAAGTGCGTTGCTGGCAGAGGGCCACAGCGATGCTGCGGTGCGGGGAGAGCATCCCACGGTTTGCATAGGTACCGGTGGGTGTAAGATCCCCTGTGCTGGGCTTGTGCTGTGTTGCAGGGGGATGAGCTGCTCCTGGTCGGGCTTCCCTCTGTGGGGCGCAGTCCTGCGTGCTTCTGGCCTCGTGGCAATCGGGAGCGAAGGGAACAAAGCCAAGGAGTGGCCCGTGTTCAGCTGCTGGTGGTTGGGAAGAGGGAGAGGTGGGCATGGGAGCAGCCTCCCTGGGTTGCCACAGGGCCAGGGGAGCCCTGAGGCTTTCGGAGTTGGGGGGAGGGGGTTAGCCTGTGTTGCGGTGAATGGGGGTGTCCAAGGGGCAGCCTCCAGCCCACTGCCAGCAGAGATGACACCTTCACCCCTGGCACAAAGGGATGCTGTGAAGTCCTTGTCCCCCATCCTTAGGGGAAATTGGAGGCTACTGGTGTCCATCCAGATCTCTCCCTTAGCACGGGGGACCAACGGGGCGGGCAGCCGTGTTGCGTGAGCCTTGAAACGGCTACGTTGAGATAAGGAGCCTGTTCCTGAAGATAGGGAGTTTTAGCCGAGGGGGATCATCGTTCTCCCAGCCCAGGGCTCATCTCGTGGGGCTGAGCACCACCTCCCGCTGCCGCATCCCACATGGTGCAGGGATGTTCAGAGCTCACGGCGAGGGGACCCTCCGCAAAGACGGGGTGCTGCCCCCAGCCCAGTGCTGGTCTGGGTGGCTTGATGCTCTCCGAAACGGGCAGTGGAGGATTGGGGAAGTCTGCGAGTCCGGCCTGAGCCCTCCCTCCAAGAGCTGCTGTAAAAATGAGTGTTTTGCAGACGAGGAAGCAACGTGTCCCCATCGCACTCTCGCACCAAGAATTCTGCTTTGAAGAGGGAAGCGAGAATGAACTCGGTAACGAGGGGCGACGTGGGGATGGCGGGCAGATGGCCGGCAGGCAGGCTGCCCTCCTTTTGGGGAAATAAGGACCTGGGACCCCCTCAGCCCCTTCCAGAAGGCACAGAAAGAGCGTGAGCGCTCCCACCATCATGCTCATACGCCCTGTGGTTAAGCCAAGCTAACGAGGAATTGGAGGAGCTCTGTGTAATTGCGCAGCTCTTGGATAAAACGAAGTTAAATCAGTCCTGATAGCCTGAGGAATCCGTGTGGCGCCTGGAAAAGAGCTTTCCTTGGGTCTGGAGAGTGCTGCAGCGCTGCCGGGAAGCAGCCGACCCCTCTGTGCTTTCACCGGCGGAGCTGCCCTTGCTTCCCTCGCTGCCGGCAGAGACTTTCGCCCTTTGCTCTTCCCGAAGCCGTTGGGGTGACTCAAAGCCTCCACGTGCATGTCCCCTGCCTGGCTTGGGCTGCAGCGTGGGGACAGGGCTGGTGGGCTGGTGGGGCCCCTCCAGCAGCACCCCCACCCCCCAGCTGGTGTGTCCCCACCGTGGGAAGCGGAGTGGGTTTGTGTGGTGCTGCCTGTTTTGGGGTTAGTGTGATGTGAGGGTGTGGGGACCCCCCTGGAGAGGCCTCCCCAGGAAGAGGGGAGCAGGGACCCCCAGAATCCCCCCGGGAAGGGAGTGCAGTAACCCTCCCAGAGATCCCCCCCCGGGAAGGGAGGAGCGGGGACCCCCAGAGCGCCCCAGGAAGGGCATGCAGGGACCCTCCCAGAGACCCCCCCCAGGAAGTGGGGAGCAGGGACTCCCTGGAGCCCCCCAGGAATGGGGAAGCAGGGACCTCCAGAGCCCTCTGGGAAGGAGGAGTGAGGAGGTGCTGGGGTGGGTGGGCAGCAGCGCAGAGGGACCCCGGCTCGCTGGGGCTCGCCGCCCACCCCAGCGGGTTGGGAAGCCTTTGGGTGCCGTCACTTGCTTTGCTGGGGGGTGGGGGGGAGGGTGTAATTGTGCTGTTAAAAAATTTAAAAAGGGTGGGAAACAGACTGTGGCCAGGATTGGGAAATCCTCCATGTGGCTTTTTCCACCTGCTCCCACATCCCACGGGAGAATCCTTCCCTTTCCATGCAGCTACCGGTGGAGTCACCCAGGACCGATGGACACATCGGGGCCACGCGCGCTCCCGGCGATGGAGCCCTTGGCCGGGGGAAGCCCAGCACGTGGCCACCTTGTGCAGCCAGGCAAGTGGCCCTGTGCCCTCCCCGGCCATCGCTTGCCCCTGCCCTGGGCAGGCAGGGCTCTGCCTTTATCAGCGGCACCCAGCGCAGCCCCGTGCTCTATCTCCCCTGGTAGTTTTGCTTCCTTCCAGGGCGTGCCGCCGGCTCCCGGCTCGCCCGGGCTGAACAAACCCGGCTGCGGTTGCCCAATGTCCTGCCCGACGGAGAAAATGGGAGAGGATTTCCTCATGGCAGCGTGGGGGTGAGGTGCGCGGCCGGGCTCTTGCCACCCATCGGTAGCCCATCTTGCCACCCCAGCAGCCCCGCCAGAGATGGGGATTAAAGCTCCTGCGGGTGATGGTGGAGGGGGCAGTTTAAAATAGCCCCCTCCCCGAAACACAGCGGTCCCCTCTCAAGACTCCGGGTGAAACCTGGCACCTTGGAGGTTTGCCGTCCGGTTCCCCTTGAGGAGGGGCTGGCACACATTGGGGAAAAGGTGGGATTGCCTTCTCTGTGGTGGGGGGAGGAAAAAAAATCAACCTGATGTCGTGGTGCTGGAATGTGAAATGGCCACGAGTGGGCTGGGGGGGGTCTGTGCTGTGGGCATGGGGCTGTGCAGGGACATGAAGTGTCTTAGGGACAGGAGGGTTCCTGCTGTGATGCTGTAAAGTGTATTTTGTCCCTTTGAAAAAAAAGGCCTAAATACTCAAAGCACAAAAAATAAGCAGAGGTTGAGAGGAGGGGGGCAGCAGATGGGAGTTTGGGGGGTCGGCGCTCTCTGGGTCTCCCTGTTTGAGTGGGTCCATGAGGGACACATGGGTCTGGGCTTTCCAAGAAGGAATATCCTAAGATATTTAGTTCCCCACCTCAGAAGTATTTTTGCTTTTTTTTTTTTTTAAAATATCTTTTCATTTCAAGAGCTGTCTGTCTTGGGCTGCTTCTCTCAGATCTGAAACTTGATACTGGAAAATGGTAAAAAGCTTTTAGGAAGGGAGCAGAAAGGGGGGGAAGGTGCTGGGCGGCCGCTCGGGCGTCCTGTGCTGGGGTGTGAGCCTGCGGGGGCTCGATGCTCGGAGCGATTGGACCGATTGACTTTTTATCCAGGGCTCTTTAATAACCGGGAGCACCTTTTAACGAGGCTCCAGCCTTGAGAGAGGTCTTTAACGCGCTCGTGAATCATTTATGGGCAGCAGCGGCAGCCTCTGCCTAATGGACTCTTGGGTGCGAGCGCCGACGATGGCTGCGGGGGTGTTTTGGGGGCTCTACAGCATTGCTGGCTCTTTTCTCGCTCCCCTGCGGAGATGGAGAGGGAAGAGCAAGGGCTCGTTGTGCTGAGGGTGATGCTTGGGTGCTTATAGGGTCCCACTCCCAGCCCCGCACCCTCGGGTGGCTCAGAGCTGCTTTCTCCTCCCAGCTTAATTGCACCAGCCTGATGCACTTTTGTTCCAGCGCTGGTAATGCTGCCTCCCCCTCCTCCAACAGGCTCCGGGAGAGCGATCCCGATCCTTCTCTGAGCCTCTCTGGCACTGCATACATCCCCCTCCACCAGGGCTGATCTGCAGGGCTGTCTCCGGTGTCTCGTACCGCGGTTGTGCTTGTTTGTCCCCAGCTCTGCCCGGCAGGTCAGTGCTTGGCCTCGCTGATGGTCCCACTGCGTCACTCGGAGCATCCTGGCGTGTCCTATGGTGACGCCTTGTACAAGCCACATCACTTTTTCCGTTGCTTTCCTCCTTGGGCGTGCTTCCCCGGGTCACGTCTTGTCGTGATTCACCCCGGGGCTGGGGCCGGAGCCAGCGCTGGTCGCCCTCCCTGTGCCTCGCCTGGGTGAAGACTAAAGCCTCATCCCAGTTGCTCACCATTGCTCCCACACACGCTGCCCTCTGGGGAGGGGATGGGGCCTGGGACAAAGGCAGCGTCCCTCGCCACTGGATGTAAGGCTTTGGTGAGCCTTCGGACAGCTTTGAGAGGGAAGGTGGTGGGGGATCTCTTGTTACCGACCCCCCCCTCCACCCCCCAGCCAATTATCCCTGCCCTGTGGGTCATGGCAGCATCCCCGGGGCATTTTTCTCTCTCCCTGGAGGTCTTTTCCAGCCTGAAGTGACACCGTGCTGTCCTGGGACCCCTCTTCCAGCTGGAAGCACAGCTCCTACCAAGCTTGGGACGTGGTTGTGGGTGCCGAGTCCCGTGTCCGTCACCCCTCCGGGGCAGCTGTCACCACGGAAGCCGTCTCCCTCTGCCAGCCCAGCACGCTGCCTCTCACTTCCCTTTCCTGTCCCTGGGGCAGAGCCACCACGGGCACCTCGAGCGCCTGGGGACCCACAGCCGGGCACGGGGCTGCTGGTGTGGGGGCTGCCGGGCAGAGAGCGATGCTCCCGGTGGCAGAGCCCTCCATCCCAGGGCTGGGAGGGGACCCAGAGGGCTGAGCTCATCCTGGGATTGCTCTGGATGGAGGCACCAGGTCGCCTGTTCTCAGGCCAAGCGCGCTGGGCGAGAGCGCTGCCAGCACCGGAGGGCTTGGGCGCCAACGCCAAAAATGCAGGGAGCTAGAAAATGCCTTCCCAGCACTGTTCCCGGGACTTTTCTCCAGCTGGCATGGGGTAGAACAACTTGTGGGTCAGGATCTGTGCTTGGGGGGTGGTCGTTGCCCATGTAGCTGAGGGGACTTCAGCCCTTGGGAGCTGCTCCCTTCCTCCCCCCTCCTCTCTCGACGCCAAATATTGCGTTAATGCACAGAGCCGTGAAAACTGCCGCGGCGGCGCCGCCTGACCGGGACGGCAGCTGCCTGCCGGGCTGTGCCAGCTCCCCCGGGAGCTGCGTCACTGCGCCTGCCGCTCCGTCCCACTGCCGCGCCGCACGGGCAGCCAGCGGGGACTGGCACCGGGGCCTTAAACCCGCTTAACTGGGACCAAGGGCTGCCCAGGGCATGATGGGAGCAACTGGGGATGGGATTTCAGGATAGGGAAGTAAGAGCGGGGCTGTTCATGAGCACAGTGTCCTCTCGCACCTCAGGACAACGCAGTTTAGCTCCAATTTCTGTGCTCCTGGGCTGCGTCGGCTCCCGCCGCTGAGAGCCATTCCCTAGGGCTGGCGGAGGATGAGGGTGACTTGGGGCTTGCCCTGACCCCAGCACGTTCCCATCCTCGGCTCTCCGGAGCAGCTGCCGTCTCCAGCTCATTGCTGGCTGCTCCCGGGAGGAAAACAAACAGCGTCTCCAGCCTGGCAGTGGGACGGAGAGTTTGGCGTTCTCCCAGCTGACGGCTATTAAATACCTCGCCGAGGTTCCTGCCTGCTCTTTGCCGACATCTCGCTTCCCGAGAGCGTCGCTTGGCAGCAGCGGCTGCAAACTCCCTGCCTGCCCCGTGAAAAGAGCGGCTTTTCCTCCTCCTGCTGCCCTGGGCCTTGTCCCCACTGTCTGGCCACCAGCAGCCCTGTCCCCAAGGGAGTCGCTGAGCTCAGCTCTCCCTCCATCCCGGATTCTCCTGCGGCTCTCGCCTGCTTTCCCATGCCTGGCTTTTCATTGCAGCCTCTCTCCCCACCAGGAGAGACAGGAGGAGTTCAGCCGTGCCCGGGGCTCTGGGGCGTGAAGGACGGAGGAGGAGGAAGAGGAAGGCCACCGTGGGTGTTTGCCATCAAGACACGCTGTGCAGGATCCTTGACACTCTTATGAGGTAGGGAGACCCCGGCAGGGACCGGCACTGGCTGAGCCTGCAGGAGAAATTTGGGGACTGGTTGCTCCCAGCTTTGGTGCTTAGTGGCAGCAAGGGGTGAGGCAGCAGCTGAGCTGCCGCAGCACCCAAGGGTCCCCATGTGCCCAGCACCCAAGGGTGCTGCTTCAGTGCCTCTGGAGAGGAGGGGAGGCTGCCTGCGATCACGGATGCTGCCTCCAGCAACATCTCGCCTGGTCCTAGTGGTGGTGTTTGCACGAGGGCTTCCTCGCACCTTCCCATCTGTGTCCCCACCATGAACTGATGTATTGCCAGGGCTGGAGAGGAGCAGGCTTAATCTGAGCATGAGGACCCTGCCCTGCCGCCAGACGGTGGCCCTGGATGGAGGGGTCTCAGTGAAGCCCCCGCTTGGGTTGCATCTGGCATTCCCCCCACCACACGCGTGTCTCGTATCTCCAGCGTCCAGCCCCATCCCTGCCCGGCGGTATCCCGGCCGGCTCTGCTGGAAGTGGGCTCAGCACCCATTTTCATGCAGGAGCAGCAGGCTGTCACCTGGCCCAGGAGCCGACACGGAGAGCAGCGATGTCTTCTAGTGACATTAGTCTCAGGATCCCGTGTCCCCATGGAGGTGGTCCTGGACTCCTGCATCCCCAGGGAACTGGTCCCAGGGGGACCCCGCACTCCTAAAGCCAGGCTTTGCTTGTGGTGGGGTCTGAGGGGAGGGTCGTGCTGGGGGAGCTCCAAAAGTGCCCCTGTGCCCGACTGCTGCTTTGGGGACGGGCTGCCAAGGGGGGTTGCAGAGGGGGCTGGTGGGGTCCCAGTCGCTCAGCTGGTTGCCCGTTACCTAAGGAGAGCGGAGCCGTAGGAGGCTGGTTGTGGAGCTCCTGGGCAGGGAGAGGAGCCAGGGCCGTGGATTGCGCTGGGGTTTTGCAGCCAGTGGCACTGTTGGACCCTGAGCTTGACTTGGAGCTGGGGGGACAGCAGAGGAGCCCCAGCAGGACGCCTGGTCCCCCCAAGGGACTCTGCCATCCATCGGGTTGAGAGGGCCAGCTCCCAGATCCCATGGGGATGCCGGTCCTCGTGGCCAGCCCATGGCAGGGCTCGGTGCACGCCACGCAGGATGGATGCGGCAGGTGGCACCATCCCCGTGGCCCTGCCGGGAGGACGGGGGATGCTCACAAGACCTGTGCGAGTCCCTTGGGTGCTGGCACGTGGCCGGGGGACGTGGAGAGGCCTTTGAGAGCCCCTGTAGCCCCTAATAGGATCTGTGTCTCGCTCCCTTGCACTTGGATGGAATTACCTTTCCTGCGAGGTAGAGCCGGGCTGCGGGGACCCTTGGGAGGGGATTGCTTGAGGAATTAACCACCTCTTGGCAATTAAGCTTCCCCCTCCTTGCACGTGGGGCCGGGGAGGATTCGGTCTCCCAGCCTGGTGCGTGCACACACGTGCCGGGGGGGAGCATCCCGCATCCCCCCTCCCTGGGAGCACCCCGACACGCAGCAGGTCCCAGTGCTGTGGCTGGAGGTGGCACGGGCTACCCCAGCCCCCCTCGCTGCAGCAGGAGCCGTCCTCCCCATGGGGGCTGTGGTGCAGGTGGGGATGCGAAGAATTTCCTGAGCATGGGGTGCTTTCAGGCTCTGTGTCCCCTCCCTTCTCACCGCTCGCCCCTGCACGGGCAGTTTGACTCTTTGCGGATCCCCCCAGGAGCATCGACGATCCCCCCTCAGCTCCTGAACCCTGGGGACTGGTCTCCCCGTGTCCAAGAGCCACAGCACTCTGTGTTTCATGGGTCCAGATGGGGGGCTCACAGGGGACCCCACCATATTTCCATGCATGTGCCGAGTGGGTCAGGCGCATCCTGATGGGATGGGAAGTGAAGCCTGGGCATCCCATGGGTGCGTGCCAGTGATGAGGATGCTCACATCTTCTTTCTCCTGCCACCCCTTGCTCTGTTCCCAGTAGGAGAGGTTGGTGCCGGTGGCCCCAGGGGACTGGGAGACAGTGGGAGATGGAACCCACTGTCCACCCAAACCCAGGGAGAGGGAGCGAGCTGGGCTAATCATAGAATCACAGGGTTGGCAGGGCCCTCTGGAGATCATCTCCTCCAACCCCCTGCCAGAGCAGGGGGCACAGGAACGCCTCCAGGCGGGTTTGGGATGTCTCCAGAGACGGAGACTCCACCACCTCCCTGGGCAGCCTGGGCCAGGGCTCTGCCACCCTCAAGGGAAAGAAGTTCCTCCTCAAGTTTAGGTGGAACTTCCCATGGTCAAGTTTGTGCCCGTTCCCTCTTGTCCTGTCCCTGGGCACCACTGAAAAGAGCCTGGCCCCATCCTCCTGACACCCACCCTTTAAGGATTTATAGGCATTGATAAGGTCACGCCTCAGGCATCTTTTTTCTAAACTAAAGAAACCCAAATCCCTCAGCCTTTCTCCATCAGAGAGGTGTTCCAGTACCCACATCATCTTTGATGATGACGAGCTCAGCAGCATGGGGGGCTGAGGCTGGTGAGATCCCGCTGGTGAGGCCCCATCTCCTGCTGGGACCCAGCCTCTCCCCATGCATGAGCTCCTGGGGGGATGTTTCATCTCATCTCACTGACTCCTTGCACCCTCCCAGCCTGCCGACCGCCGCCGGCCCGAGATGTCAGCCGGTGACAAGAACGGGGGCAGCCGCTCCAGCAGCAGCCGCCTGCAGAGCAAGAAGCCCCCCAACCTCTCCATCGTCATCCCCCCCCGGGAGGCGGAGGAGGATGGCGCCCGCAAGGAGGTGAGTGATGGGGAGCTGCGTCCATCACTGGGCTTGACGGCCTGCTGTCCCCAGGGCACCCCCTGATGCGCCATCCCGTCCCTAACACCCTGCTTTCCCTTCCAGCCCTCCAAAGTCCCCATCTACCGAAAGAGCAAGAGCCTGCAGGAGCCCCGCTCGAAGGGATGCGACGGCTCAGAGCGCCGGCCCGGCTTCCGCCGGCAAACTTCCCTGTCCCAGAGCATCCGCAAGTGAGGGCCAGGCTGGGTCACCAGAGGGGTCCCTTGGTCCCCGTGGGGGTGTCGTGGCTGTGGGTACCGGCAGAGGACGTGGGATGGGGATGGAGAGTCACAGCTCAGGAGGCCTTGGAGGGTTCCGTGCGGCTCTGCTTTGGCTCACTGGTGTCTGCCTGGGGAAAATCCTGCAGCAGAATCGTTTAGTGCTAATTCACGCGAATTCGTTGGTTTGTACGCTGGGGAAATTTCTCAGCTCCGTTTATGTAGGACCTTCACAAGCACCTTGAGCTGTCTGTCCGCTGATGCACTGTCCTGTGCAAGGTGCAAGCCTTGATGGAGATTCCTCTCCAGAGAGACCCGAAGGCCAGCAGCCTTCTGCAGCATCCCTTCCCCGACCCATAGCCACTCCAAAACTTGCCTGGCTGCGGGCTGAGCTGAGACACCCCAACCCAAATCACCTGCCGGAGGGGATGCTGAGGTGGGATGGTGGTACCTGGGGTGAGGGGACCAGCTGGGTGACAAGCGTGCCCATCGCGTGTCCAGGGGCACGGCACAGTGGTTCGGCGTCAGCAGCGACTGGGAGGGGAAGCGTCAGCAATGGCAACGCAAGAGCTTGCAGCACTGCAGCATGAGATACGGCAAGCTGAAGCCTGCCTACCGCGACATGGAGCTGCCCAGCCAGGAGGTGCCCTCCTTCCAAGGCACCGAGTCCCCCAAGCCCACCAAGATGCCCAAGGTAGACCTCGAGGCGCGGGGTGGGCTCCCAGCCTTGCTCTCCCACCGCCCACACCTCTTCCCTCCTCCAGATCGTGGATCCGCTGGCCAGGGGCCGTCCCTTCCGCCATCCCGACGAGACGGATCGTCCCCACACGCCCCACCATGTCCTGCCCCCGCTCACCCCCGGCGTTGTCTCCTTGGCGTCCTTCAACAGCATCCGCTCCGGCTACGGCCGCCTGCCGCGCAGGAAGAGGGAGTCCGTTGCCCACATGAGCTTCAAGGCGGCCGCAGCCCTTCTCCGCGTGAGTTTTGGGGAGCTGGGGAGGGGTTGTCTTCTTCCCAGCTTGGGTTCCAGCTCTGTCGCTTGCCCATCGTCTTTGCTTCTTGGCTTTTTGCCTTGTACAAAGTTTGCTGTCTCCCCAGGGCAGGTTTGAAGGGGAGGGTGTTGTTTTCTTTTTGACCTGACTTCTGCTTAAAAAGAGAAGATTTGGTGAAAACTGGACCGCCAAAGTGGAACTACCTTGCATCCCTAGAAAAAAGGCAGCTTCTGGGTTTCACTGATGAGGAGCCCGGAGACCTTCTATAGGAGACCTTTTTTGCTGCAGGGGAAGCTTCTCCGGCAGCATTCTAGCCCCCGACAGCTCAGGAGGAAGCTTCGGGATTTGTGGGACCACAAATTTGGATTTGTGGGACCAAGGCCGCACAGGGCATTCAGAGTTCCCTTGTTGTGCGGAGTAACGTGGTGGTGGTCCAACGCTGGCTCTGAGGAGCTAAAGGCAGACCCTGCTGCCAGCTCCTGCTGCCTGCCCTTCCCACACAGAGGGGAAAGGTGGCTGCTTGGGATTTAATCCTTGCCACCCAGCTTTGGGGAGCGAAGCCACAAGAAACTGGGGGTCTTCTGGTTGCTTACCCTCATTTGCTTCCCCTGCCAAAGGGACGCTCTGTCTTGGAGCCACTGGCTCCCAAGCCAAGGATCAACAGGAGGACCTTCGTGTACCCCAGCTTCATGGATGAGGACATGGTGGATGCTGCCGATACCCTGGACTCATCCTTCTTCAGTAAGGCAAGCGCCGTTCCACGCTGGCTGCCGGAGCGGGGAGGGATCCCGATGTCCCTGCATGGGGAGTGGACACGGAGCAGGGCTCTGATGGGGTATTGGTGGCCACTGTGCCCAGCTCTGCAGAGCCCTGGTCTCGGTGATGCTCCTCAGGGGTGGCAGGGAGTGACGCTGCCATCACGGGAACTTTTCATGCCCTGTGACATGCAGTTAATGGGATGTCGATGGGGATGATCCCCTCGCCAGGCTCCGGGGCCAGGAGGAGCCAGGCTGCCCTGGTGATGGACACACTCGGTCAGGGGGAGGTTTCTCACCCATTGCGCACATCCAAGAACACATCTCCATCCTCCTTCCAGATGGACATGCACGACGAGACGTACTCCATGCCTGATGACGTCTTCGAGTCGCCGCCTCTATCGGCCACGTATTTACGCATGCACCCGGTGGGGGAGGACGCCAGGATGTCCCCGGAGATGGAGCAGCCCACCCCGTGAGTACCAGCTCTCGGTGGGGACTGCCCAGGTCCCCTGCCACAGTCAGGACAATGTCCCCAGCTGTCCCTGCCATGTGGCACTAGGTGCTTTTGACATGCTTCTAGGCGGATGAAGCCAAGAGGTGTCCCTAGCCCTCATCCCAGGCATTCCCTGGCCTTCCCTAACTCTGGGCTGTGGTGGTGAGGTTGCACCTGGGTTGCTTCTCGGCTGGCTCCTTTCAGCAGACGTGATGGGTTTCTCCTCTCTGCAGGCAGGAGGGTGTCCGGCTTACTTCGGCCTCCACCAGTGCCGACTCCGCTCCCCGGCGGGGCAGGCGCATCGCTTCCAAAGTGAAGCACTTCGCCTTCGACCGCAAGAAACGCTACTACGGGCTGGGGGTGGTGGGGAAGTGGCTGAACAGGACGTACCGCCGCAGCCTGAGCAGCATCGTGCAGTCGCAGCTGGAGATCACCGACAGCCACCGGTGAGGGGACACTGATGGGACGGGGATGGGCTCGGGGCTCCCCAGCTTGTCACTCAGATGTGTGTCCCCCTCGATGCTTGGGGATCGGGTCTTGGGGTACTGCAGCATCCCATTGCCCGGCCATCCTTGAGCTGCTCAGATTTTGGGGCTTTTCCTCCGCAGGCCTTATTTCACGTACTGGATCACCTTTGTCCACATCCTCATCACCTTGCTGGTCATCGGCACCTACGGCATCGCCCCCATCGGCTTTGCCCAGCACGTGACAACAGAGTTAGTAAGTTTAAGAGCTACCGGCTGGGGCCGTCCCCTCCCAGCTCTGTGGTGACATGTCCGGCTCTGAAATGGCAAACAACTAGCCACCGAGGAGAGCAAGGCTGGTGTCTGGGGGTGCCTTCAACACCCGTGTGGGTTGATCCTCCATCTGGGATTAATTCTGGGAACCTGCAGCCATTTGTGTTGCTCCCCTGGTACCCAGGCTGGAGAGAAGAGCAGGCATCCCTAANTCTAAGGTCTCCCTGGAGCCTTCTCTTCTCCATCTTCCTGGGGGGGCACCGTGACCATTGGTGTCCCATGCTGTCATGCTCCCTGCGAGGGCTGGGAGCATGTTGGGGTGCTGCTGGCTCCTGCTGTTTGAGAGGCTCCGTTAAACAGCCAGGGGAGGGGGGTCCGTGTCTGCTGGGCGAGCAGCGGTGTGCGTGCCAGCGCAGAGCGTGCCAGCGCAGAGCGTGCCGGCTTTGCCGCAGAGCTGCCCTCCCTCTCCCTCCTGCATCACCAGAGGGGACCCCGCAGCCCTTCACCCAGAGATGAAGGGGGCTGCTCAGCCCCCCGTGAGCGGAGAGAGAGGGGGCTGCACCCCCACACTCCCCCCCAACGGTGGGAGCTGACCCTGGCCTTGCTTGGCAGGTGCTGAGGAACAAGGGCGTCTACGAGAGCGTCAAGTACATCCAGCAGGAAAACTTCTGGATCGGGCCCAGCTCGGTAAGGGCTCTGCCGGACCACCGAGGCTCTGTCCTCTGCCGGCCTCTGCTCCCCTGCCCTGAGCCGAGGGGGGTCCCTGGGCTGCTCCTTTCCCCGGGGGGCAGAGCTCGACCCCTCGTCCCAACCTGCTGCCCCGGGCTCTCAGTGCCCCCATCCCTCTGGGACCTGCTGCCTGGTCCCAGCCCACATCTGCAGCATCATGGTGGGATGGTCAGAAGAGCCCCCAGCCCCTTCCCTCACGCCTTGCCCCCCACGGAGGTAACGGAGACTCAGGGCTATCACTTGTGGGGACCCCCTGCCCAGCTCTCCCTGGGCGCAGCTGGAGGGAGGAGAGGCATCGAGGGGGGGCCACGGAGCATCCTCCAGATTGGCATCTCCTTCCCAGATCGACCTGATCCACCTGGGAGCCAAGTTCTCCCCCTGCATCCGCAAGGATCGGCAGGTGGAGCGGCTCATCCAGCGCGAGCGGGACCGGGAACGCGGCTCCGGCTGCTGCGTCCAGAACGACAACTCGGGCTGCATCCAGACCCTGCCGCAGGACTGTTCGGTGGGTGCCACCACCCCCGCGGAGATCCCTGGGGAAAAAGGGGAAAAGGGGGAAGCCATCTCCTCCCTGCACAGCACTGGGGCAGGATGCGTGCGGGGTCAGGGCGGTGCATTCGCTGCCGCATCCTCAATCTCTTTGTCCTCCCCAGGAGACGCTGGCGACGTTCATCAAGTGGCCGGGCACCAACGCGCCAGCCGTGGGTCGGGGAGAGAAGCGGACTTCGGGGGCTGTGTGTCACCAGGACCCCAGGTAGGAGTGATGGCTGGGGACAGGCGCTGCGGTTGTACGTGGGGCACGGCAGAGCTGCTGCGTTTCCAGCTTGGATGCCTTGGATCTTCTTGTCCAAGGGGCTGGGGGGGCTCTTACATGCTGTAGGAGAGTGATAAGGAAAAGGGAATCAGTGGGGAAAGGGGGGTGGGGTCTGTCCTAAACGTAGGCAGCGATGGGTGACGCCGCTGTCTTGNGGGGATGCTGCGAGGGGATATGGATGGGGTTATCCCATGGATGTGAGTGCCGCGGAGTTCACCTGCAGAAAGTGCTGCGGTGGGCTGCTGCAGGACACCAACGTGCAGGATGCCTCCCAAGCCCAGGGAAGCAGCAGGTCCTGGGGGTGTCTGTGCCCAAAGGGGGTTACTAGTCTGACCCATCCTGATCCCCAACCCCCCTCCTCCCTCCAGGACGTGCGAGGAGCCAGCGTCAAACCCACCCCACGTGTGGCCAGACGACATCACCAAGTGGCCGGTAAGAGCCGGGTGCCACCCCGGGCTGGGTGGCACCGTGGTGGCAGCCTCCATGAGAGGCAACAAGCCAGGCAGGGGGGCTTCGGGGAGAGCTTGGAGACAGACCCTGACCTTGGCTCCTCTCCCTCCTGCTTGTAGATCTGCACCTACGAGACCAAAACCAACCACACGGGCTTCGCCCACATGGACTGCCAGATCAAGGGCAGGCCCTGCTGCATCGGCACCAAGGGCAGGTGGGTCACAGCGATGGGGACACCCAGCCCGGGCTCAGCTCCCCGCTCTGCCCTGCGTCCCGTGCCAAGGGGAGAGGGAGGTTACGGATGCTCGAGGGGGGTGGGAAGTATGGAGGCGGCAGGCCCGGCTGCCGGGAGCGGAGAGGGATGCTCGAGGGAACGGGGAGCGAGCCCTGCCCCGAGCGAGCCCGCTGCCTGCCCTCTGCCCAGCTGCGAGATCACGACGCGGGAGTACTGCGAGTTCATGCACGGCTACTTCCATGAGGAGGCCACCCTCTGCTCGCAGGTGAGCGGGGACGCGGGACGTGGTGCTGGCAGCCGAGTCACGCATTGCCCTGCGGATGCGGGAGGGTTTTATGGTATCCTGGGATGTGGTTGGGATGGGCGTGAGCAGGGGGAATGCAGAATGCAGGGAGTTGCCCAGCTGTCGGCCAGACTCATGCTGCTGCTGCGTGCCGGCCTTGATGCTGTGGGGCAGGAGGAAATGTAGGAATTGAGCCGGCCTCACCCGGGCAGCCCCAGTGTCCCTGGGAAAGGCACATCCTGGGCAGGAAAACGGCCCTTCAGCATCTCCAGGGGCACTGGGGGTGCTTGGTTGCTCCCTCCCCATCACCTGGGCAGTGGGGGTGCCCCACACCGCCCAGAGTTCCCTCCACAAGTGACACATGGCATCGTCACCCACGTGTCCCTGTGACCCGTCCTTTGCTCCCTGTGGCTCTGGGGTGTGGGCTGAGCCCCCGCCACCCTCCAAACCCCTCCTGCCCTTGCAGGTGCACTGTCTGGATGAGGTCTGCGGCCTCCTGCCCTTCCTCAACCCGGAGGTCCCCGACCAGTTCTACCGCCTCTGGCTCTCCCTGTTCCTGCACGCCGGGTGAGCCACGGCCCCCCGTGTCCCCAGGGGGTGGGGGGTGATGTGGGAGCAGGGTATCCATTGGCATGGCCTGCGATCCACGATGGGTTGGGAGGGGAGGACACCCCCAGACTACGGTGACACGTGCCAGCAGTGGAGGGTGTCTTGGAAGACGCCTCGTGCCCCAGGGGCTGGGCAGGGGCTCTGGCAGGGCAGGGGTCTCTAACGCAGGGGTCTCTTCCCCCCAGCATCATCCACTGCCTGGTGTCGGTGACTTTCCAGATGACGGTGCTGAGGGACCTGGAGAAGCTGGCGGGCTGGCATCGCATCTCCATCATTTTTATCCTCAGCGGCATCACAGGCAACCTGGCCAGTGCCATCTTCCTGCCGTACAGGGCGGAGGTGAGGGATGCAGGGGGGGCTCTGGCCACACCACCCCGACCCCAGCCAGCTCCCCAGGGTCCAAGGGACGCCCATCCCTGTCCCTGTCCCAGCAGAGGTTTGGGGAGGGGGCTGCAGCCATCAGCGCAGATCTCTGAGCCCCCGGCAGGTTTTTCTGCGGGGGGAAGTGGGAGGCCGGTGCCCCCATGGTCGGGATGGAGGGGGGGTCTCTGCCCCACGTGTGGGGTTCGCACATGCTGCGTGAGTCATGCGTGGCCACGTGTCAGGGTGCGTGCGGGGTCCCCAGGCGGGCAGATGGCTAATCTGCTGGCAGCGAAACCCTGCCAGGCTTTAAATGAGATCACACCGAGCACCCTAATCCCCCCGGGGGTGCGTCAGGACGGGGCTGGCGGCGGGGGGCTGTGGCCGGGGAGGGGGTGATGGTGCCTGGCTGCTGAGTCACCGAAAGTGCCCGCTCTGCCAAAACAGCGCTGGCGTACTCCCCTCCTCTTCCTCCCATGCCGGGGCTCCCACCCCTGAGCCCTGGGCTGTGGAGCGCAGCCCTCGGAGGGTGGCAGGAGCCAGATGCATTTTGAAAGGAGGGGAGACAGTCCCTGGGGACGTGGGGACATATTTGGGGTGATATACACAGGGTCTGGCCATGACTTCCCCCCTCCCTGCAGGTGGGACCCGCCGGGTCCCAGTTTGGCTTGCTGGCCTGCCTCTTCGTGGAGCTCTTCCAGAGCTGGCAAGTGCTGGAGAAACCCTGGAAAGCCTTCCTCAACCTCTTTGGCATCGTCCTCTTCCTCTTCGTCTGCGGCCTCTTGCCGTGGATTGATAACATCGCTCACCTCTTCGGCTTCCTCAGCGGCCTCCTCCTCTCCTTCGCCTTCCTGCCCTACATCACCTTCGGCACGGTGGACAAGTACCGCAAGCGAGCCATGATCATCGTCTCCTTGCTGGTCTTCGTGGGGCTCTTCGCCTCCCTGGTGGTCTGGCTCTACGTCTACCCCGTGAACTGGCGCTGGATCGAGTATCTCACCTGCCTGCCCTTCACCAGCAAGTTCTGCGAGAAGTACGAGCTGGAGCAGGTCCTGCACTGACCCCGCCGGCGGGGACGGGGCTGGGAGAGGCGCCGGCGGTGATGCTTTCCATGGTTGGTCTTCACCTTCCCTGCTGGGATGGGCCAGCTTCATCCCCCGGGGCTGGCAGGTTTGGGCTCACCCCTGTTAAACACCGGGGATGCAGTGAGGAGCGGGGCCAGAGCCACCCTGCCTTGCACCCCTTTGGGGCTACCTCTTGGCTTTTCAAGCCGTAACTGGTTTGGGAACCGACCCAGGGCCCTGGATGCTGCTGCCTCCGTGGGGAAAGGGCCAAAGGAAGCGGGGTTTTGGTGCATCCTCGGCCAGGCTTGGCTCCCGGCCCCGGGGCTGAAGCTGGTCTGCTCTCCTGCCTGTGCCCCTGCCCCATCCCACCTTGGTGCCCCCGGGCGCTGCAGCTCATACTGTGAACACAACCCCCTTTTTTGCAGGGGTAGTTTTGGGGTTTTTTATCCGCAGCTCTTTGGCCCGAGGGTTCCCCCGTCTCTGGGCTCCCTGGGGCCCCTGCCACAGCTCTGAGGTGTCCAGAGCTGAACTTCAGAGGTATTTTTCAGCCCTGCTCTGGCATCCGATGCTCACCTGAGGCTGGGGAAGGGAGGCTTGTGCTTCCCCACGTGGCCTTCTCACTGGATGGAGATGCAGGACTTGGTGCAGGGGGGATCCTTTTCCCCTTTTGTCAGTGAAATTCCCACTTTGGAAGCGGAGAAGTGGCATGAACAGTCTTTGTAGTGCCATGCTGGGAGGCAGGTACGGAGAAAAACACCCTGGGGGGCTTATGTGGCTGCTCCTGAAGCTCGCAGACCCCTTGGGAAGCCATCAGTGCTCCCACTTTTCACTTCTGCCTCGAGTCCCCGCTGTTATCCCTTTCCCATTTTCAAAGCACAGAGACCCAGGCAGCCCTTCCTGCCTCAAACGAGAAGCGTTCCCTGCCCGAGGCTGTGCATCCCTGCTTGCCACCAGCCCTGGGCTGCTCTTCCCAGCATCTCCTCCTCTCTCCCACCAGCCTCAGTGCAAAGGCAGGTCCTTCTGGGTCTCTGGGTGACTCCGCTGGGTTGGTTTGGACCAGGGCTGGTCTCTCCCCTGCTACATGTTGCTTTGGTGCTGGTGGGTCTCAGTGCTGTTCAATGGGGGAAGGTGTGAATCCCCCATCCGGGATGTCCCGGGATGAGTATTCAAGGGCTGGGAGCTCGGCTCCCTCTGTCCACAACCACACTCCAGCTGAGCTCTGGGAGTTCTGTGGTCCCTGCATCCCTCCCTGCATCCCTCCCTCCACCATGGGCCAGTTTTCAGCCCCGCTCCGTCCCTCCGGTTGCTGCTCCAGCCTTAAAACAGACACTTCACCTCATTTGTCTCTTTTTGATACTTTTTTTAAAAGCTGTGGGTTTTTTTTCCCCTCTTAATAAATTTCTACCTGTATTTAATGAGACGCACAAGACCTCTTCTCCCTTCTTAGGCGTGGGGATGTGGCACTTCTGGGGTTGTTTTGAGGATGGTTGGTGTGGCAGGGAAGGAGGATGAGCTGGCAGTGCCTGGGGACAGTGCTCTGAGGTGCAGGGCTGTACTGTCCCCCAGTACCTCTTAAAACCCCTCTCTGGGAGGGGGACAGGGTTTGGAGGGTCTTGAGCAGAAGGGGAAGCCGAATACCGGGAAGAAGACAACCCACGGAGCCTCCTGACCCTTCCCAAGGGCAGAGCTACCCCTGCCTGCATC
>VXBO01012268.1:119138-132633 GCA_013400135.1 Rhinoptilus africanus | reverse complement strand
GGTGGAGGACTGGGGGCGTGTGTGTGTGTATGGGCTCTGCTGGGGGGGGGTCTCAGCAAAACGTGGCTGCGAGTGCCCTTAAATCAGCAGAGCCCCCCAGCTGCTCCTAGGGCAGTGCCTNGGCTGTGCATCCCTGCTTGCCACCAGCCCTGGGCTGCTCTTCCCAGCATCTCCTCCTCTCTCCCACCAGCCTCAGTGCAAAGGCAGGTCCTTCTGGGTCTCTGGGTGACTCCGCTGGGTTGGTTTGGACCAGGGCTGGTCTCTCCCCTGCTACATGTTGCTTTGGTGCTGGTGGGTCTCAGTGCTGTTCAATGGGGGAAGGTGTGAATCCCCCATCCGGGATGTCCCGGGATGAGTATTCAAGGGCTGGGAGCTCGGCTCCCTCTGTCCACAACCACACTCCAGCTGAGCTCTGGGAGTTCTGTGGTCCCTGCATCCCTCCCTGCATCCCTCCCTCCACCATGGGCCAGTTTTCAGCCCCGCTCCGTCCCTCCGGTTGCTGCTCCAGCCTTAAAACAGACACTTCACCTCATTTGCCTCTTTTTGATACTTTTTTTAAAAGCTGTGGGTTTTTTTTCCCCTCTTAATAAATTTCTACCTGTATTTAATGAGACGCACAAGACCTCTTCTCCCTTCTTAGGCGTGGGGATGTGGCACTTCTGGGGTTGTTTTGAGGATGGTTGGTGTGGCAGGGAAGGAGGATGAGCTGGCAGTGCCTGGGGACAGTGCTCTGAGGTGCAGGGCTGTACTGTCCCCCAGTACCTCTTAAAACCCCTCTCTGGGAGGGGGACAGGGTTTGGAGGGTCTTGAGCAGAAGGGGAAGCCGAATACCGGGAAGAAGACAACCCACGGAGCCTCCTGACCCTTCCCAAGGGCAGAGCTACCCCTGCCTGCATCCCACCCATCATGGAATGACCCGGGGCTGGATTTGGCCCATCTCCCCTGAAGCTGGGATGTCCCAAGAGGCGTTGGATGGCTCCTGTCATCCCAGATGGTGCCCTCCCTCTGGCTGTCGCGGTGAGGTGAGGGTGAGAGCGGGGCAGGAACACACGCGGGCTGCGTAGAAAACCACCGCCACGTCTTTATTTGCTGCTTCACGACAGCCCCAGGCGTTTGCAGAAGGCTCGTCCTGGGCTGGTCGTGGATTTTGGTNNGGTGGAGGACTGGGGGCGTGTGTGTGTGTATGGGCTCTGCTGGGGGGGGGTCTCAGCAAAACGTGGCTGCGAGTGCCCTTAAATCAGCAGAGCCCCCCAGCTGCTCCTAGGGCAGTGCCTTTCCATCCCCGGGGGGGGGTGGCCCGGCAGCACACCCAGGCTTGCTGGCACAGCCCCGATGGAGAGCGAGGTGGGGGGGTTCAACGCTCCCAGTGGGGCCAGGCTGGAGATTTCCATCCCCAGCCCTGCGGGGATGGGAGCGGGCTGGTCTGGCTTAGAAGGCAAATGTGGCAGACGGACTGGTTGTAGCCAGGGCCTGCCGGGGGAAGATGTACCATGGCAGGGATGGAGAGGGGTCACAGCCTCTTATCCCCCCCCACCAAGAGCCACTCTCCAGCCCCCCCTGGCAGAGCCGGAGCAGCGAGGGGCTCAGCAGCCGCTGTTCCTGCGCATGAAGGCATGTCCCCGCACGGGATGCTGCATCTCGATGAAGGCCAGGTCCCCCACCGTCACCTGGCAGGGACCCAGCGCCTCGAAACCGCACTTCTGGTAGAAGGGCACGAGGAAATCTTCGCACATGAGCAGGGCGCGCCGGGCGAAGGGCAGGCACCGCAGGTACTGCAGGTACCGCCACATGAGGATGGAGCCCTTGCCCTGCTGCCGGAAGGTGCGGTGCACAGCCAGCACGTGGATGTGCACCACTGTCCCCCGTGGCTTGTGCAGGGTCAGCGCCGCCTGCCGAGGGGGGAATGGGGGGGTTAGTGTGACCGGGGCAGGGGGAGTCCCATCCTGCACATGTCTTGATTCCCCACCTCGATGAACCGGCGTTCGCATCCTCCCCCAAAAGGGAGAAAGGTCCTGGGACATCCCCCTTCATGTCCCCCTCCCCCGTCATCCCTGCAGGCTTTTTAATTTTAAAATCGACATCATGGGGAATTACTGAGAGTATTTTTGAACAGCATCAGTAAAATTAATTAATGAGAATGTTCGTTTCTGCCAAAGCAGCCCTCTAGCAATGAGTCTTGGGAGAAGACTTGGTGAGTAGCCTCCGGGCCCCAGGGAGCTCCTTGTCCCCAGGCTCTGGCGGTGCCTCTGCCAGGACATGGGCTGGGAAGAACTGGGAACTGGGGTTGGCTCTTACCTGGCTGAGCCTGTCCTGGTCCCAGAGGGAGCCGATGATGAACGCCACAAGCCGCCCTTCCTCAAACCAGCCAAGGGAGAGCTCCGGGCACAGGTTCAGAAAGTGGCGGATCTCATCCAGGTGAAGGGGACAGTCCCCGGAGACGGATATAAAGGCTGGAGAGAGACGGCGGTGAGTACAGTGAGGGGGATCCTGACAACCCCCTGGCATGGGATGTGCCCTCTGGCGGGATGTGGTGGGGAGAGATGGCATGTGTCCTGCTGCCTGCTCAGTCTAAAGGAGCTCTAAGGGACGTGGATGCCTCCAGGGAGCAGCTCTGCTCCTCCAGAGGCAGCCCCCCCCCAGCCCAGGGATCAGCTCCCTGCTCTCCTCACTGATTCCAGGGCTGCAGCAGTGGGTGCTGAGCGGAGCCCTCCTGCCTGATGTCTCCCCGCCTGCCCCTGCCCTTTGGAGAGGAGGGAGAAATGGTGCAGAGAGTCTGGGTGAGGGGTGCTGGGGGGGTGCCTGGGATGGAGGGGAGGCAGGAGATTGCTGGGGTTGTCCTTCCTCCCATCTTCCCCCTCTGCTGCCCCCTTGCCTCTGGCAGGGCTGTTTTGGGAGAGCTGCTCCCCGCTCTCCTGGTCTGGGGTCGCCTCCCAGTCTCCCCACCCTGGGTAGCTAGGGGCTGTGGTTCTTCATCTCCTTAATCGCAGTCTCCCCCACCTCATCAAGGAGCCCGTGGTGGCCTGGCCATGAGCCACAGACGCTGGCTCCCTCCCTCATCGCCCACAGGAGCATGCATGGGGTTTTGCCACCACAGTGTGCCCCCAAGGAGGAAAAGGGATGGGGGGAGGGAATTGATGGGGCATCTCCAGCTGCTGCCACCAGGCAGGACCTCCCCAGGGCAGCCCCTTACCTTCCCGCTCGATCTCAAACACGCTGATGGCATCCTCAGGGCTGAGGCAGCGAAACTCGCTGGCGGGCAGCGTGTGGCGGCGCTGGCCCCCAGGCGAGCTCCGGGGGGACCTCAGGTGAACGGGCTTCAGGAAAGGCAAGGCGCTGAGTGCCGACATCCTCCTCTTCCTCCTGCTGCTCGACTTCCCACTGCTCCCTCCGTTCGGGGCAGCCTCCTCCGGCTCCTGGCCCCAGCGGTGTCACGGCACCCTTTTATTTCAGCCAATCTCCTCCAGCGCTCTTAGCCACCGAAAATACCTGTTGATCACACACAGGATTAGGCGGCTTGCCACTCTTTTCCTAAACATAGTTGAGTATGTGTATATACACCCAGGAAATACCCACCCGCAGTGACCCCATTGCCTGTCTGCTGTCGCTGCGAGCTGTGGCCAGTGCAGGAGCCTGGCACTGGCCATGGGCTGTGGCAAACTCGTGGATGCAGGGACACGGGGACAAAAGCCTGGTGACCGGCTGCCAGCATGCAGGCAGTGGGACAGAGCAGGGACAGGGGCTGTTAGAGCTGAAGCAGGGGGAAGAGGCATGGGGCCGAGCATCCCCCCCCGGTACCCTGCCCCGCATCCCCCAGCCCATGGAAAAGCCAGGCAGCAGGATGGGCAGGAGAGCCCCGGGGCGAGTCCAGCCCCTGCGTGGGGACAGGCAGGGTGGCATGTGGCTGTGGGAAGCAGAGAGGCTGCAAAATAAGCACCTCTGGGTGAAAGCTCTGTGCGGTGCCACACGGTTGTACGTGAGTCAGTGCTGGGCCACCATACGTGCACCGCGGCGTGGCCTGAGCTGCCGGGATTTACTCCCTTTTCCGGCTCGCTCAGGGGGTAAGCGCCACAGCTTAGCCCCTGTTGGGCTCTGAGGTCACGTCCGTGCTCACAGAGGTAGCTGAGATGGGTCAGGGGCAGGACGAGCTGCCACAAGCCTCAAGCATCCCGCCTGGGTGAGGTGTCCCCAGGCTTTGCCTCCTCTCCCGGGAGCTTTGGGCAGCGTGATCCCCCCAGGCACAGCTCACCCCAGGCCATGCCACCTGCCATACAGGACCCCAGAACCCTTGGTTCCCTCCAGGAGCGTCATCGGTCCCCAAGCTCATCCAGCAGCACCCATCCTGTACAGCCTGGCCAAATCCCTCGACCTGATCAGAGCCTGGAGCTTCAATCTGCCTCCTGTTTCACGTGCAAGTGAACCAAGTCCATAAATCCAGAGAGAACCACAAACTGAGCGAATAATTCTGCTGAGCCCACACCTCCCGCAGGCAGAAATAGTGGGAAGAGCTCCCCGAGCCACCCGTCTGTCCCTGCTCAGCCCAATATTCAAGCAATTTGCAGCAAAGCCAGTGCGAAGCCAGGTCATTTTTGATTATTGTTTGAGAGGTGCTGTCTTTCCCTGCTAATTATGGGCTTGCCTCCAGCTAATAGGATTTATAGAAACAAAAGCATTACCAGCACAAGCATTGCGCAGGGCAGAACCGGCGCGAGCTGGGAATTTTCCATCCTGAAATGCCGAGGGCTGGGTGCTTGAAACGCCTGTTTTATCCAGTGCGGGATGAGACAGGGTGTCGTCGTGATTTATTGCCAATGAAATGTGGGTTTGGCAGTGGATGCGTATCCTAAGGGATTGGGGTCCATCAGGGAGAGGGGGTTTCTTTGGCAGGGGAATTATTTAGCATCCCAAATGCCAAGGGGTGAGTGCAAGGACTAACTGAAATGGTGATGGGAATCCTGCTGGGAACCGTGTAGGAGAGAAGTAAAGGGGTGGCCGGGCTGGAGGGGAGAGCAGGGTTCTGGGGGTTTGTAGAGCTTATTATCAAATCTTCTGGAACTTTTCATCCTGCTAATTGGATTAGGGGCTCATCCACCTGGATAAATCCCAGAGCAGGCAGGAGGGTAGGCTCTGGGCACCTAGAAACGCAGCGGTGGTTCGATCCTTGGTGGAGCTGAGCGCCTGGGGCAGGTTCTGGGGGTGCTGGGCAGGGATGGCCGGGCAGAGCCACCAGCCGAGCACGGCCTCGGGCTGGGCTGGCGCTTCGGCTGCCGTGGGAATTATGGAGTGGGAATTACTGCTCACCGACAGCCACTGTTAGCCAGGTCACTATCCGAGAGCAAGTCTTTATCCTGGACCATTTAAAGGCTGTAAAGAACTGAACGCTGGAAAGTCTCTACAGGGACATCCGCAGGGCTCGGGGAGGGTATGAGACCCCTTGTGCGAGTGGCTGCTCAGTTCCCCTTAGAGAAGGCTGGGAACGGGGAATCAGACCCCTACAGCTAATTTTTAGGAATTTCTTGAGACCCTGAACCAACAGCAGCCCAGAGCAGAAGGCAGTGATGGGGAAAGGCTCCTCCTTAGCTTGTCTTCCTTGTATTTTTTCCCCTCCAGCACTTTATTCCTGGCAACACAGGTTATATAGCTGGAGGGCTGGTATATCTGTGTTTGTTTTTTGGAAAGGAACTTTTTGCTTTGCTTCTCAGCTCCCTGTGGATGCAAAAGTCTTCCCCGGGGGGTGACACGGGCAGCCTGCAGAGGGACCAGCCGCCCTCCCCAGCCCGACCCTGGGCCCCGCGCGCCCACGGGGGTCCCAGCGGTGCAGTCCCTGCAGGGGCGAGGGAAAGTCCCCCTAACTCACAGAGTAAGTAAGAACCAGAGCAGGGAGGAACATCCTCTCTCCCTGGCTTCAGATGTTTATCTTCCAACGCTCCAACACAGCCTTCTGTATATTTCTCAAGTCACTTATACCCCAAGATAAATTTTATGCTGTAGGTCCTTGCCAAACCTGCCTGAGACGAGCCCGGTACATCAGTGCGTACGTAGCAGCGTACCAAAAGCTCCCTCTGTAAATTTTTCCCCCCGCTTGTGTTTGTTCTTTAGAGCTCAAAGCATCTGCGTGGTGCAGAGAGATGCTCGCATGTAAATAAACAGGCGAGTCTACCGTAGCCCCCCTAACAGCATCTTTTTATTACTTCTGCTTGGATTTGGAGCTTGAATTTTTACCTAGGTTGATAGCGAGGAGTTATTCACCTGGTTTTGAAGCCAAATATTCTCTGCAAAAGTGCTTGAGCTCTTCCCACACCCCGAACCCGGAAGGTTTCAGTGAGAAGAATCCCTACTCCCAGGCTTTGATGGAATGTGTTGGGAGTGTAGGGATGGGACAGGGGCTGTGATGACAGCCACGCTTCTACCTCCACCAAAATCACTTTTCAGGCAATCTAAGCTCCGTGCACCAACCTCCCTCCCCTCTGGGGCAATTCCCCCCATCCTGGGATACTGGCGCTGGCAAGTCGCGGTGGCCTCGGGACCGCCGGCTGTCTCCAAGGCTGTCGGTACCGCCGGGATGCAACAGAAAGGTGGGTGCTTACCGGAGGGGACCCCACGCCGCTCCTCTTCCCGCCTGGCTCCAGCGGTGCCGTCCCGGCAGGAGAGGAGGACCCGGGGTTTTGCCTCCCCTCCTCTTTGTCTGCCGCACCCTCCGCAGCCCCTGCTTATATATTTGTTATTTACGGAGCACGTGATGACACCCTAAGGAGTTTATAGCCCCGATGAAAGACAGGGAGAGGTGAGAGGCTTTAAGGTGACAGGCCAGCAAAAGGATCCCATTAGGCTTTTATTTATTTTTTTTTTTCCACCCTGGCATGAGTGCCTGTAGAGGGATAAAGCATTTAGCTGATTGCTCTGTGCTGAGTCCCCGCTGCGAGGTGGGCAGGGAGGATTTGGGGAGGAAAGGAGAGGAAAGTATTGTGCCTGATCCAGACCTTTCTGACAGCACCGGGAGGCCATAGGAAGCTGCAGGCAGCCTTGCCCAGCGCGGATTTGATTGCTTTGTGCCAAGGATGGGGAGGCTGCTGGCCACAAGGTGTGATCACCCCTTGGGATTGAGCGGTGGGGGGGTTTTCAGGTCAACTGTCTGGCTTCTTCTAGGATAGAGGGCCAGATCTAAGGTTTTTGCCCCAAGGAACTTGCTCCAAAGACCGAGCATCTCTCCCCTGCGCAGCCCTCCATCCCCGGGAGCTATTGCATAAAAACCTGGACAGGCAAAGCCAGCACGATTTGTCCCCAATCAGGACATGTGTATAATAAAAGGGGGATTATCCCAGGCGTGAGCTCCTAGAAAGGAAATGATTGGGAAGGTCAGTAAAAATAATAATTAAAAAATGTTGGCATCATCATTATCATCATGAACCAGATGCAGCCCTGGAAGAAGCCCGGAGCAGGAGGCAGAGCTGGCTTTGCTCCACTGGAGACATTTCCAGGGGAGCTCAGGACCTGCTTTATTTTCCAGCCGTGGGCAAATTGAGCTGGGGCTGCCCCCTTATCTCCCTCTTTTAATTTTTTTTTTTTTTCATGGAATCGAAAGAGAAATATGACCCGGCAGATTTCTACTCTTCAGAAATGGCATTTCAGAGCAAATCCCAGATATTAAAGCCGAGCCCAGCAGAGCAGAGGTTGGCCCGTGGCTGGAATAGTCAAGCAGGGATGCTGCTCTCGGTGTTTTTAGCTGGGTCGGTCTCTCCCTGCTCCTACGCAGCTGCAGAGGGTCAAAAACTCCATTAAACGAGAGCCACAGCAGCGTGCTGAGATTTACATATTTAGCAGCTCTCTCAGCATCTTCAAAGAGCCCCGAGCTGTCACTGCGGCCCCGCAGCCTGGCTGGGCCCTCCGCTGGGCTGCTCGCTCAGGAAGACGGCAATTATCTCTGGGCAGGATTTGCATCGAAGGGCGGCGTGTGGGAGGCAGATGAATCAGTATTTGTCCCCCTCCGGCTCTGCCCGGACTTGGGAATGAAGCGACACTCTCAGCCCAGGGGATCCTCAGCTGTGCCGTGCTCCGCCGCCGTCCCCCCAGCAGCGCCGGGGGAATTGAGCTGCGTTTGGTGGCTGCAGCCTTCGTAGTCCCTCGGCCTCAAGGGACAGGGTCTCCCATCACAGGGGACACAGGTGGCATTAAGGTCCTCCCCTGAGCGGCACCATCTGGGGAGGTTTATCTCCCAAACTCACGTAATTACTGACATAATTACCAAGATGGATGCTCTGCTTACATCCCTGCTTTACACCTTCCCCTGGCTTAGCCATGGGGACCCGCGTACCCAAAGGGGGTGACGCTTTTCCCCTGGCAATGGCATAACCCGGGTGGCAGCAGGGCTCTGCAGTCTGGCATCGCTGCAAGGTCAGCCGCGGGCTTTTATTTAATTCTCCCTTGTCTCCTGCCTTTTTATCAGCTGCCATCAACTGGTAGCGTGCAAGTACTTGTCATCGCTGCAGCTTCACAGCAGGATGCGGCTCTTCGGCCATACTCGGTGTTCTCAGCGCTTGCCCGGCTGGCTACCTGCTGCTTTTATCCCTGGATGCTCTCATCTCTCGAGTTGCCAAGAGCAGTTTAAAGTCACCAGCAGGTCCTGCAAAGTCAGAGGTTCCTCCAGTCTCTCCGCTGGAGCAGGTATTTGGTGTCGCTTAGGAACCTGCCAGATGATGCTTTTCCAAAATAGCACCACGGGGTTTCTACGGATGGTGGCCAGACCCCAGTGCCAGGCTCTAGGTAGACCCTGGAGGGGCTGGTTCCCCTCTGTGCTCTGAAGTGTTAGTACATGTATATATGGTGCATATATAAAATATGCAATTATGCGCGTATGTGGATTTTCTCTGGTGTTTTCCTTTTGGCCCGTCAGTGCAGCCAATGCCTCTTCTGCGAGGGTGCAGGGCTGCTTCCCTCTGCAGACAGTCGCGGGGAGCTGGGTAAGGGATGAAAGGATGAAGGGATGAGGAGATGCTGCTTCACAGCTGATTTGGGATCCCAGCGATGCCCTGGGGAAGCACTTTTGGACTCTGGCTTTGACCTGCACTAGATCAACACATGCCTGTGCAGGGCTGGGGTGTCTCACTGCTCTACGTGGGCGTTTGAGGGAAGAACGCAAGCAGAGAGGGAGACAGTTGCACCCACATCTGCTTGGCCATGGCAACCTCAGCCAAAAGCAGGAGGCCGGGGGTGGGGGGCAGGACCTGGCTGGGACCGCTTTTATCCCCTCCCTAGAGTACAGGCACCAGTGGCGATTAGCCTCCTTTCCTTCTCTCTGTGGGGATGTGGCAGTTTGTAACTAGGTCATGGCCACTCAGGACACAATCCCCAGGAGGATGGGTTTCAGCAAGGGCTGCGGGGGCTCCTCTGGGAGGAAAGAGCCGGGCAGATGGGAAGGGGCTTGGCAGAGGCAGCCCCCACCCTCTGGTCCCAGCCCTCCCGACAGTTTAGATCCAGTTCTGACTTTGGGATGTGGCAGTTGGGTGATTATCGCTGGAGCATCCTGCTTCTTACAGCTCGGCAGGAGCTCTCCTGCCCTTGGTCCAGCCCCGGCCCACTGCTGGTGGGAGCCAGGGTGACCCCTTGGAGACAGCTGGGGACCAGGTGCCACCGACGGGGAAACCAAATCCTGCATCCTAGAGCAAGGCTGGGCCCGGACCAGCTCCATCAGGGAATTTGGTTTCGGTGAAGAGGATGAGAGAGTGTGGAGGAGGATTGCGTTTGCATAAAGTTATATGTATGCAAGGGGATGTCACCCTGGGGCCATTTGCGGCGGGGGGGCAGAGGAGTTTGACGAGGGCAGCACAAGCAAGGAGGGAAGGGCCAGGTAATCCTGTGTAGGATGGGGACATCGGGGACTCGCAGGGGAGAGGCTTTCCCCTGCCTGCCTGGCCTCGGGGGATTTGCTGGGCTCACCAAGACGGGAGGAAAGATTTCCATATGCTGCACCACTTGCTAATATTTCTGTTCCCTGATGTGACCAGGACACAGCGATTCCTGCTAAGCCGTTTGTCCGCGTGACAGCGATAAACTCCCAGCCTGTCCCCCTGGGAGGGTCTGGAGACATTCCCTGGGACCCCAGCAGTGAGCTTTACTCCAGAGCACCTTTTCTGAAGGCACCAGCTCTTCCGAGAAGGGGGTAGAGGGACACGTTTGCCCTGGGAAGCAGCAAAAGGGGGAATCTGGGGACGATTGGCCAAGGAGGAGCAGGGGGGTGCTGAGAGCTCTCCTGCCCCTGAGCCAGGAGCTCCACCAGCCGCCCCAGACCCTGGCTGCAGGCACCGGGGCTGCCCAGCAAAGCTTCGCCTCCTCGGGATCAACGAACCGGCTCCGTGCTCTCTCCCGTCGGGACGGCGGGAGGCGATGGGAGGCGACAGCCCACGAGGTGGCACCACAGCCCCGCCACAGCCCGGGCACCGGGCACCCTCCGGGCATCCCGGCACCCTGTGAGCATCCCGGTATACTACGGGCATTCCCAGCACCCTGTGGGCATCCAGCACCCTCCAGACATTCCCGGCACCCTGCGGACATCCCTGGCACCCTCCTGGCATCTCGGCACCCTGTGAGCATCCCTGGCACCCTGTGAGCATCCCAGTATACTACAGGCATTCCCAGCTCCCTGCAGGCATCCAGTACCCTCCAGACATTCCCGGGACCCTCTAGGCATCCCAGTACTTTGTGAGCATCCCTGTGGGCATCCCAGCACCTTGTGGGCACCCACTACCCTCCAGGCATTCTTAGCATCCTTTGGGCATCCTGGCATCTTGCAGGTATCCCGGCACCCTGTGGGCATCCCAGCACCCTGCAGGTACCCTGGCATCCTGAGGGCATACCCAGCACCCTGCAGGCATGCTGGTACCCTCTGGGCATCCCCAGGACCCTGGAGGTACCCGGTACCCTGTGAGCATCCCCAGCACCCTGCAGGCATCCCAGTACCCTCTGGGCACCTCCAACACCCCATGAGGACCCGGTACCTTGTGAGCATCCCCAGTGAGTATCCCAGCACCTGACAGACATTCCAGTACCCTGTAGGGACCCCAACACCCAGCAGGCATCCTGGTACCCTGCGGGCATCCCCAATACCTGGCAGGCACCCCAGCACTCTGTGGGCATCCAAGAACCCTTCAGGTATCCCAGAACGCAGTTGGCATCCCAGCACCTGCCCCTTAACCCCTGCAAGGCCTGTGCAAAGATGCCCTGTGAGAGGTACACCCAGCTCCAGCCCACTCCCAAGGAGGAAGGATGGGGATTGCTTTCCACCAGTATCTCAACAGGAAGATATTGGTGATCTAACTGCCATAATGGGGAGGAGCTGCTCGATGTGTGTCACTTTGCAGGAGTCCTGGCTGTTCAGATCTCCTGCTGAATCAGTCTCCATTCACCAAAAGAAATCATGCCCCGCAAGATGCTTCTTGGTTTTGCCTTAGTATTCTGCAGAGGTCCTTTTGCGGTCTGACTTGCTGAGGTCCCGCAGCGGAGACGTGAACAGCCCGGCGTGTGGAATGGGAGATGCTCTTTTCAACACCCAGGGACTGTACCGTGCCCAAAGCACATCAGCGTTGTGGCAGTCCAGGCCCCGGGCTGTTGCATCCTGAAAAAGTGATGATTTCTCCTTCCGTGCCATGACGGAAGCATGGCAGAGCCCCAGCTGGGATCACAGTGCAAAACCACACCCGGCTCAGCTCCTGCTAACGAGCAAAGAGCCCTGACTTGTCCCCATTAAAATCCCCCTGCTGTGAGCCTGCCGGTTGTATAATGGGACTGTTTGCGTGGCTACTTGTGGCCACCTGAAACCCCACTGCTGCTCTTCAGTATGTAATTGCGCCGAAAAGGGACAGTTTCCACCTACGCACCCGCTTATGCCCATTACCCGAATCTATATTTTATTAGCAGCCGTTATGATGTATTTTAAGGAGATGACGAGAAGCATCACCACGCTGGAAAAAGCTGTGCTGCGAAACCTTGAAAAGAACATGCCACCGGTTCCAATGGAGCCAGAGGGCACCCTCTTCCCATCCCAAAGGATCTGCTCCTGTTCCCGCAAAGGCACAATTCTCCCCGGCTTCAGGGGGAGGGAGGAAGGCCAGCATCTCCCCCCCAGTTCCAGGCGGGCTGGGAGAGGTGGTGCGCTCCCTGCTCCAGCACAGCGGTGGTTGGAGGGTGAAATCCTCATGCTGGTGGCATCCACGTGCTGCCTTTCCAGTCGCCATCTCCTCCGCTTTACGGAGGTCATGGCTTGCAGACGGAGCAAGTCAGACCCCAAAATACTAAGGCAAAACCAAGAAGCATCTTGCGGGGCATGATTTTTTTGGTGAATGAGACTGATTCAGCAGGAGATCTGAACAGTCCTGCAAAGTGACACACATCGAGCAGCTCCTCCCCATTATGGCAGTTAGATCACCAGTATCTTCCATGGCTTGCATCTGGGAGTCTACAATCCGGGATGTGCTCATCCCTGTAAAAATCTGCATCACCACGTGGCACTGAATGGATATTTGAGCTGTCTTTCCCCAAGGGTTTGCTGCTATTTTCCCACCCCATGGTCTCTTAGATCTATTCTCTTCCTTATCCCTGGGGTCGATGCTGAGAAATGCTCCGGCAGGGAACCACATCAACACGCTACCCTTCTGATTAAAATGACACTGTAGTGAGCGATTAAAAGCTGGCGTGGAGGTCGGGCTGGCCCGGGGGAAGGCAGGCGCTGAGAGTGCTTCACCACCCGGTTTGGAGGCAGGACGGGAATAGTTTGCACTTCCCCATCACTTAGAGCATCCTGCTGCCCTCCTGTCCACACCTCGGGATAGCCAATGAGCCAGGGAGAGCCGAAACGCCGGCCACATCCCAGCGCATCCCTCACCCACGCACCCAAGTCTGCCCAAGCCCCTTCCCAGATGCTTCCCAGGGTTTTCTGGCCATTTGCAAGGTTGGAAAATCCCAGCAGACCTGAGGAGAACATTCCTGCTCCCTCCAGGGGTGGTGAATCTCAGAGGTGAGCACGGGCAGACCTGTATCCTGGTTGTTATTCCTAAAAGGAGAAACCCCGGAAAGAGCAATGGTTGCCAGCTGGATGATCCAACCCAGGCAGAGCAGCCCCACGGTTTTGGGAGGGAGAGGGCAAGAGGGAAAACACTGTTCTGCCAGTCCTGGGGTCTGTCCTGCACCAGAACAAGGCAGGCGGAGGATTTGGGGCATTTTCCTGATATTCCAGGCACCACTGCACAGGTGGGGATATCCATGGAGGGAAGGGACAGGATGACTTTGGATAAAGGGCAGGCAGCAAAGACTGTTTTGGAATCCTTTAGGCCTTTGTCTGCTCAAGAAACCATTTTATTCCAAAAATCCCTGCAGATAGAGGGGAAAATCCCCAAATTCGAGTCACTGAAGCCAAATCTTGGGCTCACTTGCCAAATGAGGGCTTCTACCAGCCATAAAGCCAAGACTGGGCTTTGCTGTCAGCTGGGGGGCACCTCCCAGCACAGGG
>VXBO01012268.1:96230-118443 GCA_013400135.1 Rhinoptilus africanus | reverse complement strand
GCGGCCCTGCGTGTCTTGGTGTGTCCCCCGGAGGGGGGGCCTGGCTCCGGCTGCAAGGCCTTGGAGGCCTCTCGGGGCAGGGGCCTGCAGAGCCCGCCGGCCCCCTCCTCCGCGGGCTGTGGGGTTTGGCTGCTCCCGAGGCAGCCAAAAAAGGGGGGTTTTGCTCCTTTTTCCCCGTCCCCCCACCCCCTCCTTGCCCCGTGCAGCTGTCTGAGCATGGGGAAAGCAGACAGGGTCCGCCAAGCATTGAAATCCCATTCCCTTTCTCCATCAAACTCCTTCTGGAAGCTGCTGGTGGCAGAGCCCGGCTGTTCCGCCGGGATTTAATGGCCCAAGGCGAGGCCTGTGAAGGTGATCGGAGCCAGCTTCCAGACCCCCCTCCCTTGCTGGGGATGTGGGCCAGGATCTCTGCCTTTATTGGACAGTGTCGTCATCGCCTGTTTTAGGGGAGTCAACAGCCGAATAGGGAAACCTCGACTAGATCAAGATTTCAAGCGGCGAGTAAGCACGGTTTGGATCTGCCCTTGTTTACGTGAGCCTTTAGCCCCACTGCTGACGAGGCATACGTCAGTCTGTGACCTCTTAATTACAACTGGCGAGCCACAAGGCGCAGGTCTGGGTGAGGGTGTTCCCACTTCCCAAAGTTAGTCTGGCGTGGGGTTTCTCCCGCACTGATTGACAGTAGGGAGACAAAAGCGAGCGAGGGGGCACTGTAATATAGCACAAAGGGGGCCTGCGAGGGATGGGCGTTGCACCGAACAAAACAGGCGGCTTGCACTGTCCTTGCGGGTCCGAGGGCTCCGCTGGGATGGCCGGCGAAAGCGGGAGGCTTCTGGTACAGTGTCTGCTTTGCAGTTTCAGAAACAGCCCCTCGTGCCCAAGGCGGGAGATGGAGAAGAAGAAAGGTGTGTTGCAGTCCTGCAGGCAGCGGTAGGATTGCAAGTGCTAACAGAATGAGCTAAATTTAGGCGGTAGTGTCATTAGCCACGTGACCGGTTGGAGATAAGGAAAATGAAAACAGGTATGCAGAAAAGATACTGCTCTGTAATGTATTTCTACCTTAAAGGAAAAAACCCTTCTTTTACCAAAGAACCACAATTCAGTCACTGCAGCCTTCCAATGAAATCTTCGTTGCAGCAAAAATTTGTCCCAAGTTGAGTGTGGCTTTCAGCATCTAAACAAAGCTGCCTTGATTTGGATGAGTAAACATGGATTTAGGAGTTGTTACTGGGTTCCCAAATCCAGAGGTGTTAGCTCTGACTTTAGTTATGTAAATAAATGCTCTGTCTGTCTTTCCTTCTTGTTGTCCTTCTTCTCTGGTGTAGGCATCTTTACCACTCGGGTGGTAACAGACCCTGGGGAGAAGTTTCCTAAGTGCTTGAGGAATTTAGGTGTACTTATCATATTGATTTTTCCATTTGAAAAGCTGCCCACTAACAAAATTGAGAGGCGTCGTGTATGGTCTGTGCTGCAGCTCGGGGGTTGCTAAAAACAAATCTGATGCCATTGGAAACATGTTGTGGGACTTACCATTTTGTAGTTATAAATCAGTTTTTTTCACTGTCAAGTGGATTACACGTCCCTTTTTGGGTGACACCAGTATATGAGAACCAGCCAGGTAAGCCTGACCTGCTTCTCATTGTCCAAGCTGGGAGGGGTACAAACCAGTGGCACCACGGGGTTGTCCTGGGCCTGAAGTTTGGTGGCTTTTGGGTGCTGTTACCTGCTGTTATCTGCAAATACATCTTTTAGCTGTGACTCGGACTCTCTAGCGTCTTTGGCTATGAGATTCTTGTTTGACATTCCGTAAAAATGTTAACCTGTTCTGGTCGCCACCAAACTGTGGATTAAAGAAGGTGCTTGTTGCACCCTTTTATTACCTTTTATTTCCCTGAGCTCTTAATTCTGCAATGGGGTGAGGATAAAAGTGCTCCTGGGGCCAGGACTTTCACATCTTGTGCCATCATGTGCCCGTTTTGTGTGTTAGATCCTGGGTGCCTGTCTGTCTCCTGGTTGTCAGGCACTTCAGGATCTGTGAACCCTGGCACGTGTATTGGATAAAGCCAGTGTTGTAACCAAAGAAGGGGAGAAATAAAGTTGCTGCAAATTTTGAGGGTAGTGAAACATCACCTTCGGCTCCTAGTGCAAAGGTCAAAATCTGTTTTCTGTACCCAATTATAGTCCTAGAGCTTTTCTGTCTTTTCTTTAAGCTATAACTGTTTTTCAGCTAGGGAATAGGTAGGCTGTTCACTTTCACTGTTGCTTCTGGAAGTCTAACGCTTGCCATTGCTCTTTCCTGTTGGAAGCGGTAGGCAGACTGCCACCCAAGCGCATGATTGTTAATAAGTAATAGAAACTTCCTCTTGAAATAGAGCTAGCATTTGGTACAAAGCCCCACTAGCTCCTCCAAGCAAATAAATGGTTTATGTGAGTGCATTCCTGCCTTTGATTCCCGTGGTGATAGTCACTAGCGGTATCATCCAATGATGTGAACGAAAGAAGAGCCAGGATTTCTTACCCTCTGTCTCAGTGTGCTCCTTTCCTGCCTTCCATGACCACTTTCCCCATTCAAAACACCGGGAAATCCTTGTTGCTGTGTATTGTAAACCCCAAGCAGTCCTGTAAGGAGAAAGCTTCCCTTTCCGAATATGCCAACCATGTCTTGCCTGACCAAGCAGACCTGAAGAGCAGTTCCTCTGACTGGCTAGAGCCATATCTCTTGTCTTCATGGCACCCTTTGAATGTTAGGTGTAATTTGCAACTCGGGTTGTGAAAGTACTGTGAACTGGTGTGAAGACTTCATGCTTTTTTAAACAAATTAGCAGGAGTACTCGAGACCCAGCTTGAATTGTAATTTCAGGATTTCTCAGCTGCAGGTCTGCTGCACGCTTGAGCTGCCTTTGGGAACTTTATAAAACTGCCTGAATGAAATAGATATTAGTAAGGCTCATGGGGCGCCTTAAAATGCTGCTACCCTTCCTCCTGCCTTTCACCTGAAAGCCTGAGAGCTCTCTGCCGCCTTTAATTTTCAGAAAGCCTGTGCAAGGCAGATATGCCGCTTCTGCAGCTGGGGAAAATGGAAAGCACTGGGGAAAATGGGAAGCACAGGTGTTGTGTTTCAGCACCTTATCTAAAGACCTTCAGCCGGCCGGGCTGCTGAGCTCCCTGCTCTGAGTTGTCCGCCTTGGAGACTGAATGCTTGTGCTGGTGTCTTGGTGGGATGCTGTAGTACACATGCGTGACGCTGATTAGTTTACATGTACGGGATCCTGTAGGACCCCAGGATTGCTATAAGAGTCAAGGTGAAATTATTTTTTTTTTTGCAGTTTTTCGCAGCCTTTTGTTAGGTGCAGGATACAACTTGTTTTGGGTGGCTCTCTTACTGCCTTCAGCTTGGCTTTGGAAACGGGTTCAAATGATCAGGGCTCCTCAGACACAATCCAGTGGCTGATCAGCTGGTTAGCTGGAAATGATCTGATGTTATCTCCACAAGTCTCTCTCTGAATTCGACTCTGCTTCATCCCACACGGCCCTTCTGTTCCTTCCCACCCTTCGGTGCTATAATTTCTTGACCTCAAATATAGAGTCTTGTATATAAGGTTGCAGGAGAACCCTGAAGGTGTTCTGCTCTCATCATTTCAAAATTTTAATGAACACTTTACATCTTGTCTGAATTCTGCCATGTAGTTACTGCTGTGACCTAAACTTTTAAGTTGTAGTCTTTCTGTGCTTATGCTATGGGGGAAGGAAATATTTCCTTTTACAGAAGGTCTGTGTTTTCCCTCTGTCCCTTTACAGCCCCTCTCAGCCCTCACTGCTGGGATCCCAGCCCACCACCGTGCACTCTTCAGATGTTAATCCCAGCTAGCGACTCTGTGGAACCTATTTGCAGTTGGGGCGTGAAAACAACGCTCTAAAAGTCTTCTGTCTTCCAACCCGGCAAGGCGTTCACCATCTGGAAGCCTGGCGATGCAGTGTAGGTACATTGCAGCTGGTAGAGAGGGACAGCAGGATCCTTTTCAGGAGCCCTGAGGAAATGCTGGTCACCGTGCAGAGCTCTGGCTTTGTTACAGCACGCAAATTCATTGCCCATAAACTATTAATACTGGGGTTTATTGCGTGAGGAAGCTGTATCTAACCCTCTTCTTGCGTCTGACATTTCAGTTAGTCTCCCAGGAGGGTTCTTTGAAACCACCTGATGTTTCTAGCTGTTAGAGACAGGAGAAGAGAAAAGGCTTACTGGAATTTTTGCAGTTCTGTGTAAAATAGAACCATTTTAATGGGTGACCTTTCCGTCCTGTGAGTATCCATTGCCAGGTTACGTACCATTGAGTTGATTCCCTGTTTTACTGCAAGAGCCAAAGAAATCAAAGTATAGACTTGGGGTTCATCATTAATATTTTACTGCAAGAGTGGAATCCGGCACAACTTGCTGTATGGAAATCTCAGGAGTACTAAATAGTCTGTGCTATTACTGTATGGAGAATTGCTTTGTGTACAGCCTGCAGAGTGAATTGGTAATTCAGGAGTTGCAAGCGGCCACCTGGGCTAAGCAATTAATTATAACTCTTCCAAATCTAGACAGGAGTGTTATTTTTAAAATGGATGAAACCACTCCCCAGGCAAGCAATTTTTGCGACGTGCTCTCTTCCAAGGTGCACTCACTTTCAGTGTGCTGGTATAGCTTAAAAAAAAAACCAACCAACAACCGAAACTAAATTAGTAATGCTCTTAGGACTAGTAAACAAACTAAAGTGCACTAAAAGCTTTAGAAGGAATCAATCAAAGCCGGTGACAGGCTTTGAAATACCTGGGTGAGTGAGGCGTTTTACTGCAATCTTCTTGTACAAGTTCTTCCTTTGCTGATGTGATGCAGCTCCAGTGCAGACTTCTGCAGAGAAGCTGCTTTAAGCAATTTGGTAAAGTTAGGGTTTTTTTGGCTGAAGAGTCTTCACTGGAGTTAAATGGCAGCAGCTTTGTCAGGTGATTTTGCGGGCAAGGTCTTGCTTGCTTATGGCAGCTCTCCTCGGCTCCTCTCCTCTCTTCAGAGGAAAGACACTATTTTTAATGTTTGGCATCTTGTGTTGGTGCTGGGAAATAATTGGCATTTGCAAAGCTAAAAGCCTCCTCTTGTTTGAGTGTTTTGATTGTTTAATTACTTGGGGGATTTCAAAGGCTCAGAAGGTGATGACACCTTCCTAAATGCTACTTAGGAAAAACCTGCCTCATTGTTTCCACTCTACTGTTACCTCCCACCGTGTGCTGGGGTTTTGCCCAAGTGGGTCACTGTAAGCACAGGAGCTGATACTTTCATTTGAAATCTTTGCATTGACTTTTGAGGTTGTCAGTCCTGGATTTCCTGCACCTGAGAGATGTGAGATGATGGCTTGGGTTTCTTTCTTCTTTTTATGTTGTGCTCTGGAGCACTTGACCCCGTAACTCAGTTCAGGCTCTACCTTCTGTAGCTGGTGTGTCTTACTCCTGAGAGCTTTAGACCTGTGGCAAGTTAAAAGAATGCCAACTCATCTTCTGGAACAAACAAAAAAAAAAACCATAGGGAGACTCCATGGTGATGTTTGAGCTTTTTTCCATTTGCTGTTAGACTGCTAAATAGACGTGTGCATATTTGTGGCTGAAACTGAAATATTCTGCTAACTTGACTTTGAATAACCAAACTTCAGCAAAAGTAATTTCCTCTTAATGGTCCTGGGGCTGGGTGGGGGATTTACCTTTGACAGTATTGATAAGCGTTTTAGATTTCTGACTGTTAAGTGTTTCTGTGAAGGGAACAGATTATGTGGGGTTACATCTAACACTATGAAAAACATGTGGTTTTGGCAGTAGAGGTGGTGGGGATTACTGCTAACTGTAATAGCTGCAGGGCTTTCAGATGTGCCGGAGTTTCAAGTTAACAGGTGTCCTTTTAGTTTTATTGCTCTTTTTTGGTGTGTACTGAATGAATTGCGTGGAGGATCCTGCGGGGGTAACCCACAGCACACCTGGCATCGTGCAGTTAGGTGTCTTGTTGTCTGGGCTGCGTTTCATGATAAAAAGCATCTCTTACTGTGCATTTCAGGATTATTCTTACCTACCTTGTGCATTGGACTGTGCGTGTGGAGTCAGGTCTGCTGCGCTCTGCCCCAGCCTTTGGGGATGCTTGGACCAGGCAATAGAAGTGGTCCTGGTGGAAGCTGCGGATGTTTTTTGGGCTGAAATCTTCAGAGTGTGGTATGGATGGAAAAAAAGGTATTGATGGTGGGTGTGGACTTGATAACTGTGTCTTGAGAGAGGTGAGGGGAAGTGCAGGTGAGGGTTACCCTTGTCTTCTGCCCTTAATTGTGTAGGGTTTAAAGCAGCTTAATGAAGAGATAGATCCAATAAGCACCTGCAGCTGGAATTGCTGCCTCTTACAGAGTGTGACATGTAGGTTGAGGTCAAAACCATGGGTTGAGAGTGGTCAGATTTTAAGAAAGCCGTACCTCTGTACACTGGTCTGTATTTTGGGGTTGTTTCTAAGGAAATTACATCACCTTTATGCTTTGCTGATCCTTCTCTGTTTGTCAGGTCCATGTTGCTCCTGAGAAGCCCTGTGACTTTGGAGGGGGTTGCTGTTATGGGTGAAACTTGAGCTAAATAGCATTGCTGTGAGCTTAGAGCATGCACCATGTGTCTACTAACCTGCTGGTCTAAACTTTAATGAAGGAGTGTTCAGAGATGTATGGAAGTGGTGTCTAGAGCAGTATCTTGATGAGACTGTAGGTTTGGGTATTGCGGGGTTTTTCTGGACTTCCTTGCTCTATTAGCTTCTGGCATGGGGTAGGAGGTTGCTTGGGTATATAAGGGGGGCAAGCGGAAGCCAAGATACAAAATGTTTTTTGTGCTTATACGTTGAGATCTTGAAAGTGGGACGCATCAAGCTACATGTTAAATAATTTGCCCAGTTTTTCAAGGGGTAGCTCCCTGCTACAGGGCTATGTTGGATACTCTAGGTAGGTAGTTAAGGCTTCTTTGTGATTACAAAGTTGCATTTGTTCCCTGCTTTTGCCACAGTCTTTAAAATCATGACCTCTGTTTCTTTCCTCAACAGCTGGTGCTGTAATTCTTTGTGAAACGAATGGGCAGCTCGTGAAAGGCTGTTGGTAGGAGGTGAGACCAAGGACTTGCAGGAAAGCAGGGCAGGAGAGGACAGGAGCACTTGGTATCTCACTGTAGCTTCCAGGCCAGGAAAAAACTTTAATTCACTGGAGTAAATTTGAAACAAGGAAACCCTGCTCAGCTTGCATTTGCAGTGGTATCACTTCACAGCCTCTGGTTACAGTCTCTTGAGTTGAAGAGAAACTAGGTAGCTGTGCCCTTGGTCCATTAAGCAGCATTCGTTTTGTACCATAAAATTGCCACAGCGGTACCATGGGGTTCTGTATTCAGCACACATCAAACAGGGTCTCAGCGGTTTGTTCTTACCGCTGCCTGTAAAGCTATTAGCTTTTCTGCTTGGGAGGGAGGGGTTTGGAGACTGAAAAGTGAAGAGGGCTATTTAATCACCAGCTGAAAAGATGAGGAGCTTAAGGGCTTTTAACTGTGTTTCTTATCCCAAAGCTGGGAGTTCCTGGTGCATCATTCCTGTTGAAATGACCGGGTACAGTTTTCATTCATCAGTGGATGATGAACCTTCTGCTTAGTGAAATACGCTAATTCTGGGAGAGGTGGAATTAGTTCCATCATGACTGATTTATTTTTTTACCTACTTCGAAAGGATATAACTTTTTTGAGAAGAAAAGGCTCTTTCCTATGAATCATTTTGCTTGTCCGAAAGGGTGCTGCTTCTCTGCTGATAAGGATACTTAGCAGGTAAGTAGCACTTCTCAGCTTCAAAGCGTTTTCTGGGCTCTGATGTGGCAGCGTCTATTGGAAAGGTGACAAAAAACTTTCCCTTCAGGTGACTCTGGGTAAGACAGCCTGCATCAGTGCTGCCTGGCCCTGGTGTGTGCTCCGTGCCTTCTCTTTCTGACCAGGTATGGAGGGCACAAGCTGTCGGCTTGGTGGAAGAAAAACTTGTGATGTTCCTCAGTGCAGTTATAGCTAAAGAATTCTCTCTGGGCAAATTATTCTCACCCCAAACCATAATACATTGGTTATTTGGCATATGGGATGCTTGGAAACTGGATGGCATACTGTACCTCTTGCTGTTGAGGAACTTGAGTTTGATTTGATTTTACTCATGTGAGTAGTTAAATCGAGCAACCTAGTCTCCTTAAAAGTTAGTTTAGGTATAAATCTAGTGAGCTGTGGGTTTTGCAGGGCTGGGTTAGAAATGTAGTCAGCGAAGGGCAGGCTAGGTGTAGTTCACAGTGGTGTTTCTAGAATCAAGTGGGTGTTTCAGTCCTCTGGGCTCAAGATATGTTGTTAAATAACTGGTCCTTGATCTCAGTCCGCAGTGAAATTGTTGGCAGCAGCTATGCTGAAACACAGTTGGAGCTTGAGTAGCATTGATCACCAAGGAGCCTTGGTATTTTCCTTCATCCGGGTTTGGTCCACGTGGCACTAAAATGGCCACTTCTGCCCTACCTCCTGCTGCAGAGGGGTTGGGGGTTTCGGCCCCTGCAGCAGGGGGGCTCTGCCCTTCCCAAGTATTGAAGGGTTGGAAGGGACCTCTAAAGGTCATCTCGTGAAACCCCCCTGCCCTGGACAGGGACACCTCCCACTGGACCAGGTTGCTCAGAGCACCATCCAACCTGGCCTTGAGTTTCCAGGGATGGGGCAGCCACCACCTCTCTGGGCAACCTGGGGCAGTGTTTCACCACCCTTATTGCAAAATAATTGCTTCCTTACATCTAAGTCTAAAACTACCCCCTTTTAGCTTAAAACCTTTACCCCTTGTTCTGTTGCAACAAGCCCTGCTAAAAAGTCTGTCCCTGTCTTTCTTAGAAACCCCCTTTAAGTGCTGGAAGGCCACAATAATGTCTCCCTGGAGCCTTCTCCAGGCTGAATGACCCCAACTTTCTCAGCCTGTCCTCCAGCCCTCTCATCATTTTTATGGCCGCCTCTGGGCGCACTCCATGTCTTTCCTGTGCCGAGGACCCCAGAGCTGGACACAGCACTGCGGGGGGGGTCTTAGCGGAGTAGAGGGGCAGAATCCTCTCCCTTGACCTTCACTTCTCAAGCCTGTCCAGGTCCCTCTGGATGGCATCCTATCTATCCCTCAGGCTTGTCAACTGCACCGCTCAGCTTGGAGTTGTCTGCAAACTTGCTGAGGGTGCACATCCCACTGTCTCTGTCTTTTATTAAGGTATTAAACAGTACTGATTCCAGTACGGACCCCTGAGGGACACCACTTGTCACTGATCTCCATCTCAACATTGAGCTCTTGACCACTACCCCTCTGGATGCAACCATCCAACTGGTTACTCCTCATCTGCTGGACAGTCCGCCCATCAAAGTCATAGCTTTCCAGTTTCCCACAAGGCCCTATTTGTCCTTTGGCTTTGCCTTTCTGTCTGCTTTTGAAGATGAAAGTTGTTTGGGTTTTTTTCCTTGGAAGGTGGGCTACGTATCTAATCCAAGTGAATAATTCTCATGACTATTGCAAGAAATATTCATGCTTCTGTTCAGTGTCTGAGTCCAAGTTCCTTGAAGCAGCATTAGTCTTGAGACAAAATAGCCACATTTTCTAAATTTAGAGTTACTACACAGTTGTGTAACTGGCTGGAAATGGGACATTATGAACCGCCTCTTCATATTTGTTTTGTCCTTAGCACATGGGACTTCTGTCAGAAGCCTCTTCTCTGTCCTTGTGCCACAGGTTGTAAAAGTTGCTCTGGTTTCCCATGTTGGAGTCCTGTCTTGTCTTGGTGAGTGGTCTGTGGGCTTCAGTTTACAGCAGCAAACAGGAGCGGAGGAGAGGGAGGAATCTCTGTCCTTCCTGGAAAACTTCTGGTTTTGGTTTTTTTTTTTAAAGTCTGCAGATGTGGATGATTCATTTGCTTCCTGTAAGAGATAGGCTGGCCAACAATTCGGGTGTATTCCAAAGAGCTTGGGAAGCTCTTCCTAAGGAGGTGTAATAGTATATAATATTTCCTCCTTGGGGTATATTTAATGCAGCTCGTGATTGATGAACGTAGGCCTGAATGATCCTGACTGCGGCAGCTGCCTGAACTGGAGCAAACTTCATGGGATGGAGCAAGCTGCATCTGGGATGGAGCAAGCTGCATCTGGGATGAAGCAAGTTGCTTCCTAGACTATGCACCTCTGTATGTTCCTGAAATACGAGAAAGAAGAGAGCACCTTGCAGAATTACACAGTGGGGAAGGTGACACTGCACAGAAAATACCAGGATTCCTGGCTGCTTAGATTAAAAAGATAAAAATCCTGCAGTTTCTTCTTAATACATTAGTTGATATTTTTAGCATCCAAATATGCCAGCTGTCAATATTTTGAGATCTCACTTTATATGTAGGAATTAGACAATCGGATTCGGAGTGGCTATTAGCTCAGTAACTACCTTTTAACCCAGAGCATCTGACCTGTGTAGCTGAATTCGCTTATTTATTTACTCTTGTGTCTCTCAGGCCAGAAACTTCCTCGATTTCCTTTTGTGTGGTGTTGGGGATTGTGCTGGGATGTGACAGAGAAATACCTTATTTGGTTCACAAACAAAATTTGCCCTGTAACGATAAAGCAAAGTGCTAAGTATAGGGTGACTTTATTATAATAAAATATGTGCCCGGCAGGATGTCCCTGTGATGACTCGTGAGCACTGGGGGCTAGCACTAGCCAGGGTGTCCTGAGCCAGGCCCTGCTATCACAGCAGCAGCTCGTGTATCCCTCGGGGAAAGTCTATCATAAAAAGAGTTAACTGTTTGCTTTGATTTGTTGAATTAGGAAGCTGTCCTCATCCTGATGAGAAAATTTGTAATTTCTAGCATCAACATGCAAGCAGTTTACACCCATCTCTTCCTGTAAAAAGCAAACCTGACTCCTAAATATCTTCTTGCCTTTCGAAATGTGCTATTATGTGGGGAAGCACGATCATTTTCTCCCTTTTCGCCCTCAGACTGTATATCACTGACTTCCTTCCCAGATAGGCTCTTTCCCTGCTCATCTTGCAGCCCCTGCTCCAGCTCGCACCGTGTTTTCTTCATCAGAATTGGCCTCTGGCTGCCTCCATCAGCCTCGAGGACCTGCTTGAATGGTATTAATGTTTCTTTCCTGAGGCTGCTTTTATCTGAGCCCAAGTGTTAGATGAAAACTCAACACTTCCCATATCAAGCACTCTTTGTATTTCACAGGAGTATTAAGTGATCAGCTCTCATATTTCTTGCTTTGTTGGGGATCTTAGGGAAAGATTAATAATTTTTAGGAAGTAAATATCACAAATACTGTAACTGATGTGGTCGCTGTGATGCATGTGTAAAATCTTTAATTGGAGGAGTCTTTCTGTTTTTTTCTCCAGTGTTGACACTTTGAACTTTGGAAGGAATCCAGGCTAAATTCCTGGCTTCCTCTTAATCGTGCTGTCTGTATCTTTTTTCTCTATTCTCGGTAACATAATGCAGTACCAGATTGCCACCCATAGACGCTGGTTACCCTTTGGAATCTATTTACTCTCGCATAATGGTTAAAATAATTGTGAGTTGTGTTATGTCTTATGTTAGTGTAGTGCACGTGGCCTGAGTGTGTGTTGCACTAATTCTGTGTATTCTGCTGTTTAATTGGCATTCAGGTGCAAACACACCCTGTGTGTTCATACCTCCTGCCCTCTCTCCCAGGGATGCTTTGGCTGCTTTTGTTTCTGCCCCACGCAGTTGCTTTCTCTTCAGATTACGGCAGTCTTTCTGATTAGCATTTGTACAACCATGCAAGCCAGGCAGTTTTGTAGAGAAAACACTCTTATCTGAGAACTGCCTTAGCTGGCATACTTGCTGCAGAGCAAATCGCTGCAAAAGCTATTTTTTTTTTTTGCCTTTAGTGGTTGTGGAGATGGCTGGAAACTGATGGTGAGCCCCACCTGTTGGATTTGACAAGCTGCACTTGACCTGCTTGGCCATAGTTGGGTGAACCACTCTCATCACCTACCCTACATCTGATAGTTACTGTTGTGTGTACTTCACTGCCCATCAACTGATGTGAATCTTAACTTTCTCTTGTGATAATTTAATTAACCTCTTCTAATCTGGCATTGATAAGTGTTTGCTGTCAGGAAAGCTGGGATGAGAAAGGAAGGGACTGAAGAGATCAGCTTTTAAAGTTGGTGTTTGCAGGGCAGGTTCCCATCTCTGTGCTCCTGTACCTGCTTCTTGAAGTCGGTGTTGTGCTCTTAGACTACGAAGGATGGCAACAACCTCTTGTTTGCAAGAGTTTTTGCTTTCCGGAGCTTGGACCTTTGGCCGCTTAGTACTGTTTGGGGTAGCAAGCCGTTTTGTAAAAGCATTTATGGACAATCTTTGAAGCCTGCTCTGCGGCTCCTACCTGCATCTCCTTGGTGCTGGAAGAATCCTGTTGATGTGATGATGGCAGCGAAGCGAGCACCCCAGGAGCTGGAGAGCCTGTGAGTCTTGTTCTGGAAAGCAGCCGAAGGAATCCTTGTGAAACCTTTGTGAAATGTCGTTTGTTCTCCTTTAGCGCTGCTAACTTGGCTCAGCAAAGTTCAGTTCGAATTGCCTGCCTCTCATCTGCAGTCCTGGCAACGCTTGAACGAAGGCTTAAAACAAAAGATCAAGGATTAGATGCAGAATAACATTCAGAACATCATTGTCCAACCTGTACGTACTACTGAGCACGGTAGAAAAGACACCAAATTGCAGTTCTTGGCCAGCTTGGCTTTTAGCTGGTTCCTGCTGTGCTGTAAGAGGATCAGGTGTGTTACTGCTGCTGTAGACAAAAGTTTGTTGTGGTAGCAGAGCTTTTTTCATACCTCTTTCTTTCATTTTTATACCATTTTGCTGCTTCAGAGGCCCTTAAGTGTTCACTCCCTTTGATTTAGTTTTCTCCCCGCACTAGGATCTCTGGTACCTCAAAGACCTGTTCTCCTCACATCCCTTATCTTTGCTGTTTTCATTTTTCTCTGTGAATTAAATTATCAAGGGCAATAGCCAAATTTGTTACTCTTAAGAGAGTGGTCCCTACCCTGCTCTGGAGGGTGGCAGAGCTGTCCCATGCTTTGCCTCCCTGGCTGGTTTGGCATCTATTTGCCCTTTTGTTTTTTCCAGTTTCATCAGAAAAAAAAAAATGCCTGGATGTTCTCAAAATGCTTAATTGGTTAAGGCTGACCTTCTAGCCTGGGAGCACTGCATCTGAACTGAGGGGTGATGTTGAGCTGGGGTTTTAGGTTTTCCTGCTAATGAACGACATTGGTAGGTGAGCTAAAAGGGCTTGCTTTTTTTTTTTTTTTTCCTCTTGGTAAATGAGGCAGGATTATCTTTATTCTGAAGAAGAGTAAAACAAAAGATGTTTATTATGTTCCCATGTGGAATTGAGGCTCCGGTAGGAACATTGCAAGGTTAGTACGTGCTCTGTGCATAACTGGTACGGCTGCTGCCAGCTCAGCCTTGTCCAAACACTGCCTTTGAGTTTATCCCACGCTTTCAGGAAAAGGTGGTACCTGTCACGTTCAGCTACGCTGTGATTTAGCAAAGTGGCAAATCTCCATTAGAGCCCAGGAAGGGGAAGAGCTTTTAATCGTCAGTGAGAAGATGCGGTCTGTGATTTGCACCCAGGACTCAAGTTGATGGGTGAAATTTCCCTTCTCGACACCCACCTTGCTATAAATAGCTATTTTTAACTGGGGGCAGGTGCTACTAAAATGTCACTTGGGTGAAATGTGAGTGATGTGTTGGATGCGTGTCTCTGAACAGAGGGGCATTGTACTGTTGGTCGGATGTATGGAAAGCTGTGCGTCTCTGCCAAGAGATGTTGTAATGGTGGGATAGCTGTTTGTCGGAGCTTCTCTTTGAAGTGGTTTGTAACTCTCGCATTGTCTTGAATCATCTTGGTGCTCCATTCACAAAAACCTGCTGTTGTAAAAATGTCACTGACAGATATGTATTGTTTTTATGCCACCCTACATCCCCCACCATAAGTGATTTATTTTTTTCAGGAAACTCTATACTCTTCCAGTTCCCTACTTTCGTGCACATCACAAGGGTGGAGTTTTTTCCCATTATTATGAAAAGAATTGTTGTTTGAGTGCCCAGACTGTTGGTAACATCTAGCAATATGCTTTTTGGTGCAGCGTTCAAGTGTCTTCACAATTCTCTCTTTACAATTGTCCTCTGAAAGAGTAAGCTATGGTGACTTCCCCATTGAAATATTTATCCGTCGCATGCCGTCTCTGCGGTATTGCTGTGGGACTGGGCTTCTGACGCTGAGGTTTTCCGCAAGAGGAAAATTGCAGTTTGTCTTGATGCATTGAACCCTGGAGTGTTACTTGAACTTTGTGGAGAGGTCTGTGAATGGTGCGTGTGGTAGAAGAAAAGTGGGATTCAACTGCAAATTTTACTTGCCTTTTTAGACTTCATTGGCATGCTTTTTTTTTTTTTTTTTAAAGCTCCTGTATCAAGATCAGATTGAAATAGATCTGGGACTCTTGAATTATAGGCTTTGACTTTTAAGCCAACTTCTGATCTTCAGGCTGTTCGTTTTCAAGAGATGTGTGACACTTAAATGCTTTAGGACTGAGGTGCTTGGAGGCTTCAGGTGGCTGTATGGAGCACTTGACTGGAGAGTGCCTTTTTGCAGTTACCATTATTGCTTTAAGTGAGCTAGTAAGATATTGGTAAAAATCTCTTAACGCCCAAAGCCTGTGGAAGTTATCTCTGCTTTGCCCTGCTCGTGTCTGTCAAGGAAGCTTAGTGCTGATGCCTGTGGGTGATGTAATCGTGGTGACCATGTAATCCTGAAAAGGTTCTGGAGCGTGGCTGTGGCAGAGGACTCAAGGAGGGATGGAGGGACAAGCATGTACCGCTACACACTGCACTATGAGTGATTTTTAGTAATTCCCATTTTTCTGTTACCGTCTCAGCCTAGCTTACTGACCAGACTGAAAGCTAGAAACAGCTCAGAATTTGGGACTGAAACAACATGTATGCTTTCAGCATGAAAGACACAACTACGGTAAGAATACAGTTGGAGGCTCCGTCCTCAGGCGTGCAGAAATCAGGGTTGGAGTTTCTTGAAAATCATTTCACCCAGAAAGGTGGAATTTACCTCTTCCCTTGGGTTGAAATTGCAGATTTCTGATGGGAGAACTCTATGGTTGTCTGCTATTCAGTTAGTAATTTGCGAATTATTGCAGTATTTCAATACAAACAACCCTTGCAGGGAGGGATGGTTTCAGAGGTGACTTGTATTTCTGCTAGGACCCTGCCCCAAATGGTTTGTGTTACTGCTGATCAGGTACACAGAAGGGGAGACCCTTCTTGTTACATTTCAGCTTAAATATAAATGTTGGCCTAAATTTCCCATAAAATCTGGGTTTAAACTTTGCTTCTAAAACAGGTAAATATTCCAGTATTGGCTCTTTGCTTTTTTAGGTAATTGTGAAAAGTAACTTTGTCTTGTTCTAAAATCTGAACATCATGGACAAAAGTAAAGAGATGGGATTGGTTTTTAGCATGCTTAGGATATTCAGTGGCCCTCGAGGATGTCATACAACAGGCTTCATAAAGTCTTCCGTATGGATTTGCAGTGAGATCGGTTAGCTCTTGCTGCGCAGAGAGTAGTAGCTCTGTGGGCAGGCAGTCCCTCATGGGTTGAAGTCTTTGGGAAATCTGCTTGTCCTGTCTCCAGGGCTCCTGGGCAGAAGTAGTTAGTTAATGGCTTTGTACTTCCAGGTTGTGCTTCTCTGGCTGAGGTTTGAAAACAAAACACTTGAAAACAGCGAGGGAAAATGACAGCTCTGCAAAGGGCTGCGTGAGGAGAGGGAGGAAGATGAGCAGACTTCACCTCTTTGTCCCTTGCCTCCTTGCCGAGACCATCATGCTGTGGCAGAACACAGCGTGAGAGTACGCTGAGTTTGGGAAAATCCCTGAGTTCGGGATTTTCCTTTCATTTCCCCCAAGTCTGGCACGTGGGATGGAAAAGTTTGAGAGAAGAAGCGATGCTGAGCGGCACCAGCAATGTGAGAGGCGCTGGTGCTGCAGCGAGGGAGCAGGCTGCAGTGGGAATGGTGCCCGTGGTGGCAGTGTGTCCTGCTTGGGTCTGTCCTGCGGTATTTAGCCTGGATCTGGCTGTGGTTTGGCTGCCAGCCCTGCCCAGGTCACTGGCTTGGGGCGGGAAAGGCCCTTTCCATGGACATCCCCAGCTTGTATCCCAGTAGAGCTGCACTTGGGAAAGAAAGGAGTTTATACCGTAACACAGGAGAGGGTGTGCTTGTTTCCCTCCAGTTGTAGAGAAGTTTAAGGCTGATCCTCTCCTTGGCTTGTTCTCTTTGGGATGACATGAACAAAAGGGAAAATTGTGGGATCTTTTTATCTGTGGCTTTCTTACCACGCCCCTGGTGATCTCATATCTGTTTAAATCTCAGACCTGGTTCTGTGCAGCATAATCCTTGTCGGTTTGTGACAGCTTATTGTATGCACGTTCTCCGTGCGCCTCCCGATCTTAACTGCTGTAGTATACTGAAGCGGGGGTTATTTTTACTGCTGTCAGTGTTGTGGAGCTTTGTGGCGCTGGGCGTATCCTGTTCTGCATCAACAAAGCTAACAGCCTTCGGAAGTATCGGGGATCTTTATTGCTGGTGGTGATGGAGAGGGCAGAAAAATAATGTGGGTTAGCCTGTAAAAAATGTTGAGCTTTTTTAGAATCTCTAAAATTGATATGGGATTGAAAAAGCGTAAATCTGAAACGCTTCCTGATGGGGAGAAAGCACTGATCAAATTAGTGTTTTCCAAAGGCTGTGGCAGTGAGTTGTGTTTGTTCTGCCGCTGCTTTTCCTAGCCCTTCCTGGCTTCCTGGGCCGGATGCCCTGCAGGCAGCCTACGGCCATGTCCTTGTGCCTGGGGGGACCCTGAGCAGCTCAGGCTCCTTGGACACCCTGCCCCAGAGCAGCTTTGCAAGAATTCCTTCTCTTCCCAGCTTTCTGTGGCTCCTTTCTGGTTTGGGGGGGTGTTTTAGGGGGTTGTTTTTTTGCTGGGAGGGGAGAGACTGTATCGCGGAAGCAGTTTGAAATGACTGGTGTCAACATGGGAGAAGCTTTTGGACAAACAAAGATAATGTGTAATCCTTACATGAGAGCTGCTGCTCCCGTTCTGAATTGTGCAGCCAGCAGGTCTGCTTGTCTCTACGCTCTCTTTACTCATGGCTCATAGGCTCCTTTCCTCTGGAGACTAGAGTTAAGGTTGCTCACCACCCCAAAGCGTTCTCCTGGTTTTGTCTTCCTCCTCAAACCTGATCCTGATGGCAGTTTCACCAGGAGACACCCCCTTGCACAACAAGGTAAAGCAGCTGGCCAGGCTCTCTGTGGCACGTGGAGGCTTTGGTGTTCCTCCATCCCAGGAGTCGGATCCGGCTGCAGATACTGCCTGCCCTTATTTGAACTTGGTGGCTTTTTCACCGTTCTCTCCTGGAGCTTCGGTAAGCTGCGTGTTGTCTGAAGAGACATGAGGCTGCTCCAGCCATCCCTGCTGAACTCTGAAAAAATGCTGGAGCTGATTAAACAGGCACATTCCCTCTGGAGATGGGCCTCCTTCGAGCAAAGGAATGTAGGTCATGGTTAAGTATATAAAATGAAAAAAAAGGCTCCATTGTAATGGCAGCATTTCACCTAGATAATCCAGTGAGGTCCTCACACTAATGGAAAACCTGTTCTTACATATACTCTGTTTAATATGACTCATTAAGCAAACCTAATTAAATAGCAGCTTCAGCCCTCCTAGATGCCATGGCCTGTGTGATTCTTAAGGCTTTAAAGCATCCTGACCAGTGCATCCTCCTGCCGGCTGTGTTTTCTCTGTCCAAATAGGTATTTTCAGCCTTCAGTGCCCAAGGCAAGGGTAAAGGAGGAAAGCAGCGAGGTGTGAGGCACAGTTAAATACCTGATAGGATAAAGGTAATGTTGCATACGTGGCCATCTGAGCCAGGCACGTAGCTCCGGGGTAATGAGAAATGAATCCGGACAGATGAATTAAGTGGGATGGAGGCCGGTGGAGAAGGGGGAGCTCTGCATTCACTGCACGAATCTGTTGCGAAGGTGCGTGTTGTAACATGTAGGAGATCTGCTAACCCACACCTGAGAAGGGGTGTATCCAAAAAAAAAACTGACAGAAAGACAACAGAAGCCTGTTGGCAGCGAGTCTAAGGCTGCTGGTTCTGTTATGCAGATGCTCATGGTTGAGGACTTCTCACTACAGGATTCTGCTGCATCAGGTGCTTTCTGGATTCTTTAGTTTGGGGTGAGAACAGTGTGTCATTTCATAGCCCTAGCAAAAGTATTCCTTTTGCTGCTTTCTCTGTATACTCAATATATTTTTTAATCTTGACAGTATCTTGAGTGCTTGGGTGTATGAGTATACACTTGAGTATATGCAGAGTGTACACCTTCAAATGGGGAAGTGTCGTGTTCTTGGATTATTATTGTCTACTATTTAACGGTGCACCTGATTTTTTCCATAGCTGCCATGTTCAGTGCCAGTGCTAGCTGCGTTTCAGCGGCTGCGAACACAATACCTTTGCATACCTGGAAAGCTGGGGTATCTTTTTCAAGTAACGATCACTATTGTAAGCGTAGGAGTGTCCTGGCGGCGGCTGGTCTGGCTTGGTTTGAGTTGCTGCTGGAGGTTACGCATCCTATTCAGGAACCTGCCAAATCTGAGGAGCACGCAGTGGCAGTTAATGAGTAGGGGCAGTTTTAAGGAAGAACTTTGTATGTTTAATTAGGAACGACAGGCCGTATAATGCGGCCTAAGGCTTATCAACCCACGGGCCCTTCCCAGCAACTCGGGGCGGTTCTGCTTACAGTTGTGATAATGCTGTTCAGTTCATGCCACGTGGCTTTACAGTGCCTCTGAAATCTGCTGCCGGGTCATTCCTCAGTCACAGGCCTGCAGCTTTGTCCCCCTTTCAAGGGTTTGCAGGACAGTCCTCACCGTGGCGTTTTGGCAGTGCTCCTTAGAGCTGGAGTTGAGTTAACCTCCATTTTGCTGGGAGGAGGAGGAGGCAGAACACTGCTCGAGCTGTCAGAGGAGCAGAGTGCTCTAAATCATCTTGCGAGGGGATTTTTATGGTGTTTGCAAACCTGCTCTAACTGTGTTTATGGCTCAATGTTTCACTGGGGCTGTGATGGGCTGAAATCCCTGTGTTATAACTGAAGTCATTAAAGCAAAGAACACGTTATGTATATGACACATAACAAAAGAGTCTGGTGTTAAAGCAAAAAACCCCACTTTCCTACTGTGTATGTGCATAGCAATATATCCTCAAAAATGGTCATTTTAGGAAGTAGGCATCAAGTGAATTACAGTTCCAGGAAATATGGGGCTCCCCGTCAAGGATAACTGACTTGGTTTAAGAAGGTAAAATGTATTTTGCAGATGGGGCTATTGATTAGTTGTTCACCAGACTGTTTTTATTCTTTGGTGTGTAGATGTGAAGACATCCGGATGTACGGAGCATACATTTGGAGTCATGCCGCTGTAGGGACAGGGATCGGTGGCTTTGTAATTGATGAGCTGCATCATTTGTCCTCAGTATTTTTTCCTTCTTGATATTCCCAAGAGGCTGTTAGCACAGGTACAACGCAAGGCTCGGTATCGCATCTGTGCTAGGAATATAGTGCCTTTCTGCTCTGAAAGGCGGATGCTTTTTCAAAGGGGGGAGAGAGGAAAAAAAAAAAAGCAAAAGCCTCTCACTGACTAGCTGTGTGTCTTTTTGGAGGCAGATCTGCTGACTTCAGGCAAACAGGCTTTTACTGCTTTTTGCTCACGCTGTCTGGAGTGAGGCATTTATTTCTCTGAGGGCATCCTCAGCAGCGGCACTTCGAGCCAGTCAGGTTACACCGGAGAGAGTCCATGGAGGCAGTGAAGATGCTGGAGAAGGAAGACCTCAGCTCATCGCAGACCTTAAGCTGAGCTGGCAGCTCTGAAGGAGTGGTGGGAAGGGCAGGAGCAGGGAACAAATACGCTTTATAAGTGTGCAATATCGGACAGAGCTGCTGAGTCAAAAGTGACATTTTAGCATCTTTTCTAACCAGATCTGCACTGAAATATCCTACAGGTGATGTTACTATTTGATGTTTGTCATATTAGGCCAGGAAGAGAATCGAGACATGTTGCCATGTTCCTGCTGAAGGTGTACAAATTCAGAGAAGGCTTTTTTAGATCAGCAGGCTGCTCCTAGCAGGTTTTTATATGCAGAGATGAGGGATACAGCAAAGCATCCCTTACAACAGAGTTTAACCCCAGTTAGGAAAATTCTAAGGTTTCAGTCTTTGATGTTTATGGGAAGATAGTCAGCTCTGAGGTGAGTTCTGTTAACAGTCGATCTTCCCTTGCTTGCCTGTAGAGGTGACCTACTAGAAATGGTTTTAGTGAAGGGGCAGTTCCAGGTTTCTCTGAGGTTCTCTTGTTAAAAATGGAAGGTTTGCTGGTTGGCCTGGAAGTGTGTTACTCCCCAGGGAACTCTTGTGATACTGGGTCTCCTAAACGCCGAAGCCATTCTTGAAAACTGGATTTAACCTTATGAGGAACGACTGAGGGAACTGGGGTTGTTTAGCCTGGAGAAGAGGAGGCTGAGGGGAGCCCTCATCCCCCTCTACAACTCCCTGAAAGGAGGGTGGAGAGAGATGGGGGCTGAGCTCTTCTCCCTGGGGACAAGGGACAGGACAAGAGGAAATGGGTTCAAGTTCTGTCAGGGCAGGTTTAGATTGGATATCAGGAAACACTTTTTCACGGAAAGGGTTATTAACCATTGGCACAGGCTGCCCAGGGAGGGGGTGGATTCCCCATCCCTGGAGGTGTTTCAGAAAAGGGTAGATGTGGTACTGAGGGACATGGTTTAGAAGGGGTTTTTGTCAGGGTAGGTTAATGGTTGGGCTTGATGATCTTAAAGGTCCCTTCCAACCTCACCGATTCTATGGTTCTATGATTTGAGCATCTTGGGAAATATTTTTTCCCAGTAATTTGTGGTTGCTGTACGGCTGTCGGGCTGTGTTGTGCCGTAGAGCATGTGTGGACTTGAGCATGAAGGTGTTACTTCTGCAAGAAGTTTATGGTTGTCTGTGTGCTATGTCCATAAGAAAATTGCGCTGGTAGGGATTAATGCAGGCATAAAGGATTTTGCCCTCAAAACCTAGGTACAGGGAGGTACTTAATAACCTAACTTCAGCAGGTTTAGAATGGGAGCTGTGTGTACTTCATACAAAACCAGGGAATACCTGGCTTTATTGCTCCTCTGGTTTCTATGCCATTGCTCTAGGTATTTACTTCTACCAGTGGCCCAGGGACTTCCGTGAGCCATCTATGTGTGTGCTTTTTGGTTGCTGAGTTGCCAAGGAAGAGACAGGGGGAGAAAAGAAGATTCCCGGAGCTATAATCCTGGATCATTGTCACATCAAACATGCTGCTGAATAGCTGAATGGATACCTGTGGAGTAATGTGGAGAGGAGAGCAGTGCTTCCATGCAGATGTTGGACGTTCTGCTGGGCAAATGCTGCGTTGTCTTAGGTTACTGGCACAAATCCGGAGAGCTTGTGATAAATGGTTTAGAAATCAGCCTGGAAAACACCTGAAGGGAAAAATGATATTGCGTGATTGCATCAATGGGTTTTAAATATGCCAAGCTTTCTTTGTGCTCTGTCTGAGATGGTAAGGGAGAAAAAGTGAGTCCACTAAACTGAACTGTGCAAGGGGGGGTGAAACAGTGCTTTGCCGCAGGAGCATTAAGTCAGACTCTGAAGGGCTTTTACACTTCTGTCCCTATTGCATCATTGCTGTCACCAGTCCTGGTGGCATTTTCTCAGAGTTATTGAAGGTTGGTTGTTTTCGTATTACTGGAGGCAATGAATGAAACCTGCTTTGGCTGGGAGATGTTTTAGTCTTCCTCCAGCCGTTCTGCAGGTGGTGAATTCACCCTTTGAATAAAAAGCCACATAACAGCGCAGGGGTTGCAGAAATTCAGCCGTTAAATAACTGGGCTTCTGTAGCCTGGTGTATGGATTCATTAGGGACTGTTCCTCCTTTTTGTAATGGCCAATACAGCATTTGGGGGGGGGGGGGGGGGGGGG
>VXBO01012268.1:41867-96214 GCA_013400135.1 Rhinoptilus africanus | reverse complement strand
GGGGGATAACTGAAAGTCCTTCAGTGAATAGAAAATGCAGCTGAGGTTTTTTGGGCAGTGATGCAATTGTGCTGCATTGTCCCGGTAGCATTCACACACTCGCGTCTGTGAGCGGGGGGAGTGGCTTTGCTGTTTATCAGGGATGACTGCACGCATGGGGTACCCACGCTGTCGCTGAATTTTGGGTGGATTCTCTGTAGCATTCCAGAGGTTGCTTGAACTGGTTGTAAAGGCTTTGATTTGGTTTTTTTTAAACCAAAATCTGATGTAACTGTGGATGCAGCTAGTTCAGAAGGTGTTTTATTTAGCAGAAAGCCTCTGCAGAACGCTTACTGTGTCTTGCAGCTAGCTTTAGCCATTGTACCTCTGAAAACAGCGCTTGCCTTCACTCTGCGTGAGGAGGGACCGGAGAGATGCCCATAGCTGTGTCCTCACGAGGTGGCAGTGACACTGGTTTTCTTATGAGCTAAATCTCAGAGTTTCCCCTGAACATGCTTAATCCCTAGCCATGGAGACTGCCCTCAGCTCCATCCTGAGCATCCTGTGTTTCCCAGCTAAGCTAGCAAATTTGCCCAGGTCCTGGCCTGCCTCGATGAATTCGCTGCTCTGCCTCTTCTCCTCGGGCTGCAGCCAGCGGGTCTGCCGGCGCAGCGTTCCTCATCGCAGAGCACTGAGGCACTGCGGTGTGTCTGGGGAGTCTGTTCTGCATCTCGGATCAACCAGGAATATTTCTCCAGGGGGATGCTCTCGTTTCAGAGGAGGCACGAAGCTTGGAGAAGTTACAAGAGAGACCGGTCAGCTCGGTGCACTCGCTGCCCAGGACTGACTTGGGAGCGTAGCATGACACAGCATAAGCCGTGCTTTCAGCTAGAGCTATTTATACATCGCTTTTCAGTGTTATTTTGTCTCCTCTAGGAGATTCTGTGTTTGATAAAATAATCCCACTTAAGTTTGTTAAATTTGCTATGGTTTCTAAAACTTAAATGAGCATTTTGGTTCTGTATCCGTGCTGTACCTCTGTGTCCAAACATGGCTGAATGAGGGAATTTCATGGTTAAGGTATGTCTGGATTCAGTCCCCTGAAGCGATTTAACCTGCGGGCCGGACATGCGTTGGGTCTGAAGTGTGAACCAAAACTGACGTGCTAGGGATTTCAGGATAATAGGCTAATATCTTCCCTCTCTCTTAGGAGAGAAAATTGCAGCAATTGTGAAACGTTACTGTCTATGTTTGGGGGAAGGGACTCCTGTGAGGGTGGTGATGGAGGCTCCGGGTGAAAGAAAGGGAAAGCAGAGTGGGCTGCATTACACTAACCATCCTGTGTCAGCTTCCTACGTTCGGGTGTCGCATGGCTGACATCCTATCAAAGAGCCCCGGCTGTGTCCAGAATTTTAAGCAGCTTTATAAATAGTGTTGCTCAAACTGCCTGTGTGTGCAGAGACTGTGAACGACTCGGGTAGACCAAAATATTATTGGTTTAATTTTTGAACCAGTCCAAAAACCGGAGCAAGAAAGAGTAGAAACCTGAAGTGCAGAAACACCCATGGGTTCTGTTCCACCGCAATGCAAAGCATGCATCTGGGGGGGCTGTTAGAGAGGCAGCATTGATGGAAATTGCAGGCTGGGAGACTCACAAAGCATGAATATATGAATCTCGTTAAGGCATCTTAAACCATTCTTCCTCTCCTACTTGCCTGTCGTCTTAAAGCTGCTTGCAGGTTTTGCTGTCTCTGAATAATTGTGAACAATTAGAAGCTAATTTAAATGGCTGGTTTGTATTCACAGCAGCAGCATATGAGCTAACCAGCTGGAAAGCAGACGCGGTGATTTTCTGTTGATATGTCTCCCCTCTTGTTATTCCCTGGCAATTTTTGCAAGGTGGATTCTTTTTGCTGCGGGCTAATAATGAGTTTCTCCTGCACGCTGCTGACCCGATTGCCAGGGGAGAGGGGATGCTTTGTTCCCTAGCACAGAGATACCACCGACCCAGCAGAGTCCAGTTTTGGCCCTCCCTACTCTTCTGGAACGGAGCAGGGAATATTTCTCATGGATATACTCTTCATTCCTAATCCCAAAGATGCAGAAAGGTGTGATGGATTTATTGTGCCTCAGGAGTGGTCAGCGATAGTCACGCAGATTCGCAGCATCTTTTTTATCCTCTGGAAAGGCAGATGGAGGTTTGAGCAGCCCCACTCTTTCCTCCGGGCCTGGCAGCGTGCCCCAGTACCACTCAGAGTGGCCAGTGACTGGTTTCTACAGCGCTGATGCTGTCCAGATGGCAACCCCAGCGCGGTCCAGCGAGAAGGTGGGAAACCTATTGCAGAATAACTGCCGTCTCCCTCCCAAGGCAACAATCTGAGGAATCCTTTTACTTCAGGTAAATGAAAGAGCTACTGGACAGGCTCTTTTTTGCACACAAGGAGGAATGCGACGTAATTGGCAAGCTAAAACAGCGAGCTGTTGGGAATCCCGGGAATCTAGACTAGTGGCTGAAATGGGCTTCTGCACTCTCACTGTCAGACCGGTCGGTGTTAGCATCCAGGTGAGCTTCTCCTCAGGGAAGTCTCTTCTAGCAGGCTAATGCATCTCGCTTAGACCTTGTTAGATACTACCAAAAAGCTCAGCACAACCATTCCTTTCTCCCTGGATGGTTAGGTATTCACCATGGCTTCCACAGCCATCCCCTTAGGTCCTGTTTGAACTGGGCATCTCCCGACAAGCTGGGCTTGGGTGTCTGCGGAGGTGCTGTGTTCTTCTGACCTGTGTGTTCAGATGAGGCTTTACTGAGGGAGCGTGGAGACAGCCTGTCTGTGAGAAGTGTTGGCTGATGTGTAGGCAAAATGTTGTCTGCTTTTCTGCTTTCTCCTTCCAACCAGCTTCTCCTGTGTCTCTTAACACTGTCTCATGTGGGTTTTTTCAGGTAACAGTGCCATCTGGTGCTAGAGCATTGCTCTTTATCAAGCTTTTCTCAAATTCTTAGGCAGAGGTAGTAGGACAGTATTGCTTTTAATCAGCCATGTTAGCATAAGAAAATGGGAGGAAGTGTTGCTGTAATAATCTGTGTTGCTGGGGCATTGCATTTGGAGGAGATCGTTTAGGCTCGTCTTGTCTTTTCTAATAAGCAACTGATTTTCCTAGAACTGCTATACCCAGAGGACTGGGTACATGAAGCAAGAAGTGTAAACACTGAGACAGGGGATCATATCTTTTACTATAAACTGCTGCTGCGAAGAAAAATCCTATGTTTACATTAAATCCTGTAACTGGGGACATCTTTGAAAGACTCCCATAGGACTCTAAGTGGCTTATTGCTAGACTTACTAGTCAGTAAATCTCTTATAAGATCTTTCCATATTTTGTAGTCGTAGCCATCTATTTTCAAGCTTTAGCCTTCCATATCTTTCTTTCTGAATTATTTTTCAGCTCTCCTCTAAGGTTTTGTAGACCTTTTTTTGCACACACAGGGATTGCTTTGTATTCCCAGATGGAAAGACCTGGTTACTGGTTGGTGTGAGTGAGTATATTGGATGTAAACCTGTTAACAAATGGAACAAATAATCCAGCAGCGCTTGATGACAAGGTTGGACAAAGTCAAACTTTTCTGTAACTTTTCCCAATTGCACTGAAGATTGTTCTTGCCTGTTGAGTCTAGAAAGCTCAGGAGGCTTTTAGAGACCCTCTTCCTTCAACCCGAGCTGGCACTTGAGGTCCCAGGTTGGCTAACCCAAGCTCACGTGTGACTGGGTTCCCTGTTGCCACATCCCTTTTGTGGTGAGTGGTGGTGCTCGGCTTTTAGACACCTAAAAGAGGAATGTGAGACAAAGGATACTGAAAAGCTGAGAGTTGCTGTCACTGGTTATCGGTGGGATTCACCTTCCCAGCAAAGTGGATTTGTGCAGCTCTCCTTGTTCTCTCCCAGCTGTGTTGCTCCCTCTGCTGGGAAATGCTCCCAAACCTATTTCTTTTCCCTTAAATAATAACCTAGTAACCTTCCTGTCGTCTTGCCTTCCTTCCCTTGAATTACCGCCTAGTACTTTGTCTTCTTTTTCAGATTGGTGTGTTCACCAGGCCAGGGAATCTGTCTTGCGGTATTTTCCAAAATGTCATGTAAATTTGCAGAGCTACAGAAGTGATTTGTTGCCAGTATAATAAATAAATGCTTGTCAGTCTTGGACAAGGGAAATCCAAGTAAAAGATTTACTTTTGCTAAGCAAAAGATTTATGTTAAAGTCAGATTCCTGTGCTCCAAAGTACAGCATTTACCCACATTATAATTAAACTGAACTTCTGGTGCATACAATGATTTGTTCAGACTTCTTAGCCAAATTCCACTTTTTGGAGAAGGAAAGTAGAGCCTTTCAGTGTCTTTCTGAGGGAAGGCTCGAAGGTGATATTTGCAGGAAGAGGGGGGAAGATGCGTATGGCTGTGAGTGGAGGACAAGAACTGTGCTGTGGAAGGAATTTTGTACCTATAGAGGATGGAAAGATATTCTGCCACCAAAGAACTTTACTATCCAAAAATAACAGGAAGGGGTTGAAAACCCAACAGGTAGGTTCATTGGAAAGGTAGACAGGGACAAAAGCAGCTACAAGTCCATTGCAGGTAGGTTTGTAGATAGTGGAGGGCTTGGGGAGCTTCAGCCTGGAGTTGGAAGGAACTCAACCGAGTGGTACGACTTCAGGTTTCTGTGTCTCCATAATATGTCATAGAGATAAATTAAAGAGCTGTCAGTTTGTCTTGCGAGAGCTGCAGATCGCCAGGGAGGCTCGCTCTGTTGGGAGATCGTAGGAACTAATGACACAGCTGGATTTTGAAGCTGCCTGCATAACAAGCCTTCCCGCACTGCTAGCGATGTTGAAAGGAAACGGCGATGCGGGGCCAATGATTCAATTCTCATTTTTCAGCTTGCCTGATGGCCTGTGGGTGATGCGAAGGCTTCCCCTCCTCTGCTGCCCTCCACGCAGTCACCTGCAGGGTCTCCTAAATGGCTCTTCGTAAGATCGCAGGTGCTGCCGGTCTCTGGCAGTCCAGGAAACGATTGGTCTGTAATTTAATAAAAATCCGTGTCCCCTTAGTACAGGGGCTTTAAAGCTGTTTAGGCGTTCAGCTGGTGACAGGTAAATTTATTTTAGAGCAGTGTGTGATGGCCTGAGGCTGGAAGTTGTGTGTTCATCCCTACCAGCAATGAAGTCTTAGTCAGCTAAATTAGGAAATCCTACTCTAGGTCATGCCTTTTTCTTGTTTTCTGAGAAAAGTGTTATGTCCACACCATACAGTTAAATCCACGGTAGTTTGCTGGTTACGGGCGCTGCCTGGGGTAGTAGTGAATCCCAGTTCGTGCTGGTCGTTGTGAATGTGCCAAGTGGCAGATGATGAGCAGATTCAGATCTGCTAATTGCAAGAACAAAAGACTTGCAATATGTTATCAGGTATTTGCACACGATACAAAGCTGTCTTGATTTCATCTTAGCTTCTGTGAAGTCCTTTCAAGCATTTATTTCAGTTTTAGGGAGCATTTTAGCACCTCCCTACCTCATCCCTGCTCTGTTCTTTCTGCAGATGAAGTTAATTGGCAACGTGACCTTTTGCAGGGTCGCGTTTTGCGCTGCCCAGAACAGCCTCACGAACAAGCTTTTGGACTCTTTTGTGCGGAATATAGAAAACAAAGATGCTGCTCGTTGTCCTTCCCCAGACTTTGACCAATCCAAATGGGGAGCTGCGTGTTCCTGAGTCACTCAAGGTTTTTGAGACTTAATTTAAATACAGGCCATGTTGAACAGATTTTTACACTCCTGATGCAATTCCTAAATAACTCTAAATATTTTCTCCTTTTGTAATTCTTGGAGTGCTCTGAGGTGACAGGTGATACCATGACAATAGGAAAATGCAGAATGACGTTAAAAAGCAAAATGGCTAAAAACCTAAATACATCTAAAGACCTTAGTTCTGTGGCAGAGTGGTGACTGGCTCTGTTCTCTAGTAGGGTGTTGGGAGCCACGTACCACTCTGATGTGGCAGAAGCCTAGACCTTGTCGCAGAAGCGCAGTCTTCTGTAAGTGACACGGGAGTCTCCAGCCTCCTATCTCAAACAGATTTTGAACTTTTTGTCTGGAATGGCCATATGCTTCCCATATAGGAGTAACTGGGAGCTGTCATGGGCAGAACTTCTGTGCCAATCAGTGCAAACAACTTATACTCGTATTTTTGCAGCTGCATCCCTCCGGGGTTGTTTTTAAACCCTTCTGTATTGTCTAGCTCATTGTTCAACTCTTCTGGGTAGTAGAATTTCGATTCTCATGAGTCTTCAGTTTCTTGCAGTCTTTCTTCTGCCCCGTTCTCCCATCTTCCTAACCCGGCGTGGTTGGAAACTTCCAGTTGTTAGAAGTGAAGCAATGTGCGCTACTTCTTCTGTCACAGTGTGAACCACATCCGAGCTTCCATGGGATTCTCTGCTCTTGCTGCTTTATCCTCTCTCCTCCTGCTTTTTAGATGACTTGTGTGCAATGCAATATGATCAATGTAACAGAAGTCTTTCAAGGCAAGCGAACTTCATATGAGAAACATATTTTCCCAAGAGTAGTATGTGATGCCACTGGTAGTGTGTTGATACTGAAATATTAAAAATATCTTGGCTTCAGATCCTTCTGGGTCTCTGAATTTCTGAACCTTTGTCATCTAACTCATGCTATATTTGGACAGCTGACTTGCTATTTTAAACACCTCGTTTGGAGTTAAATAAAAACAGCTTGTGTTGAGATGATTGCTACACTACTGTTTTAGCTGAAGTGAATTTGGGTGTGTAATCAGACCTTAGAGTTAAAAAAAAAAATTAATAATAGAAATTGGGGGATGGTGACTTAAGTTGGGTGCTGCCAGCTTTCCTCCCTCCTGTCCCACCTCCGTGAACCTCATCCCACAGCCACCCCTGGGCAGGGGCTGCTGTTGAGCAGCCCCAGGTTACAGCTGGGCACTGTTTTGTCTTCTCTTAGTGCTCAGGACTAGAGCTGGAAGTGGGTCTGGAGCTGCTTCATGTGGGAAGGAAGTTTCCCCTTAACCTCCGGTAGGAGACCTGCAGTGGTCCCAGTCACGAGCCAGTGCCATTTGGTGTAGGTTTCTGAATCACGCCTTCACTGCTGGAGAAAAGGACCTGATTGCTCTCAGGTTTAGAAACCAGGCATGGAAATACAGTGCACCATGTCCCGCTTCATGTGGACTTCAGGTGCTGAGAGGTCAGGTCATTCAAAAGATCTCTGAGGAGCCTGTCTATCAGCTGAATGAAGCAAAGTTGTATCTTTTCACAGCATTGGGCACTTTGATTTAGCTTTACTTGATTATGGAGCATCCTCTGAGTGTGTTCTGGGGTTTGGAGAGCTCTGCGGCGCCTTGTTACCTGTTGCTGCAGTAGACTGCCTTCCCTACGGTTTGCTCTTAACCTGTGGTTTTTCTTTTTCCTCTGAGCATCAGAGTTACAAGTTTCCATGACAACTTCCAAGCGAACACGTAGGTGCTCTCTCTCCAAAAATACTCATGTGGGGAGTGTAGGACACTGGCAGTCGGAGTTGGTGACCTGGAGGGATGTCCCAGGGAAGGGGATTAATTTTCACTCTAGAATGGATTCAGCCAGTTGACTTGCCAGGAGAACTCCCCAGTGCAGTTTAAAACAATCGTGATAAGTGTGAGAATAAAATCCAAACTGTTAAACTTGGACAGAAATCGGATATAGAGTTCATCTCTCCTCCGTCACAGCATTTGTCCATTGGCACAGAAAAGACAAAAGTGCGACATGTTTTCCATGTATAGTACCCCAGCTTGACTAAAAAGGAGACTACAGAACGGTCATAGATCCAAAAGGCATTATTCATTATATTTTCCCCTCACGCTTTCTTTCGTAGTCCCACTGAGAGAGCTCACCATCCCCATTACAAGACAGGCTTTATAAAATTGCAAGTAATTTTTTTCTTTTTTTTTTTTTAGCTTGTTTGCAAATGTAGGAGGAGAGCCTGGGAACAGTGGTTTAAATGAGATCACTTACACAAGAAGCATGAGGGAAGTGCTGAAATGCGGAAAAATAGCCCAGAATGAGTAGTGGTAGCAGATCTGTGCAGGTCAAAGCCCTCGTGGTGGTGACCACTGCTAGCCGAGTCCTTGCTTAACTCAAATGGCAGAAGCAACTTCCATGATAGATAGTTCACTTCTGAACTCTCTTATCCACTCTTAGTTGGATAAACATCTCAACCATCATATAGCAGTTCAGGTAAACGCGTAGAGTTTCATCTCCGGCATTATGCTTTCCTCCATTTTTTTTTTGCAGTGCCTTGTATTCCCATTTTTAAAGGCAGTTACCAAGGGAGAGTGGGTGTGTGCTGCTTTTTCTCCTCCATCCTTATGTGCTTATTCCCAGAGCTCTTGTTCGGGAAGATAAAATCTGGAATGCGTCTGGGATAGAAACTGTCGTTCTCACCGCAGTGAGATGTAGAGGCTGTGGGATCATACTGGCACCCTTGAGCAAATCTTACTCTTTATTGGTCAGGCATTGAGATTGAGACAGCACTGACTGAGCGTGAACTTTAGTGGTTTAAGTTGGTATTGGCGAGCTTTATGCTGGATCAGGTGTCGTTTCCGTAGCCAGGGTGCTCTCCATGTTTCTGGGGAGCTGAGCAGAAATGCTCTGTAAAACCATGGCTGATCCAGGTGAAAGGTGTGCTCCCAAGCCCACGTGTCACTGGGTGCTGGAAGAGGAGGAACTGTGGTCTGAAGTTCAGCCCTGGGGAATGATGCGTCAGAGTGGCACGGTCTCCTGTCCTTCCTGGTGTCCAAGCGTGGGCTGGACCTGCAAGGTCCACTGAGCGGTCAGCTCCTCTGGAAGCTGGTAAGGGAGCCTGTGCAAAGGGTGCTTCCTGGCGTATTTGAGGCTGAAAACCCAATGACTGCAAGTAAATGCGTTCTGCATTTAAAAGTATGGTTCCCTTCTGCTTGTCCCCCAGCTTCTGTTCCTGGGTTGTTCGGAGCAGGGGACAGTTTGTTTGTAACTATCTCCTGGGACATCATTGCCCACTTGGAGCGAAGTGTGGCAGTAGCAAAACAGAATGCTGCTATTTGCAGGCAGGATTACCTTCTTTTATTTCTCCTAAAGTAAAATATCAGGACTCCTGCCCCACACAGAAGAGAGACAGTATGGGAATAGGAAAGGACGAGGAGTTCTAAAGTAATGTGTATGTATTGTCTTTTCCCCTTTGTTGGATAAAACACTGAGGGGGATGGCACTGGCAGCTGGAGCCTGTGGTTTTGCCCACTGTTGGGTACCAATGATGTTACAAGCACACCCAAGCAGCTAATTAGTGAATTTAAGCTCTGCTTTTAAATACGAAGAGAGTAACCAGGGATTTATGCCCCTACTGAGTATTTGCAGTACTGGATTCATTTGGATACACACCAACCAGGGCTAGTTGTCCCTGTATCAATCTTGGCAACTCCTCTGTTATTTGTCACTAAACTTCAGAAGTTGTTGCTACTTACTTACCCGCCGCAATGCTTGGCACTAGTGGCTGGTCCAAATCATCAAAACTGATTGCTCTGGTTTTGATCTCTTGTCAGAAGGTGGCTGTTGGAGAGGACAGTTGGCCCTGTGTCTCCCGGTTGCTTTGTGGGGTTTTAGAGGTTAAACCCAGCGAAGTTACAGCGTGAGTTTCACCCACCCTGCCCAAAGATGCTTACACCTAGCTGCTGGGTTGTTTGCTAAAGCGAGAATTCAATTTACTGTCACAGACACAGCTCCCCAGCCTCTGCAGTTAAAAAACCACCCAGAGATTTTGCTTCAAATGCCCAGTTTGTTTGTGGTAAGAACTCAGGCCAATGGTTTGAAGCAATAAGGTACCAAGGCTTAATGAGCTAATGCTCAGCAGCTAGGCAGGAATATCTTTCCGTCTCTCCTTGTCTGCCTGGTTTCAGGTGAGAGCCGTGATGGCTACCTGAATTCGTTGGAGGTGAGGTGACTCAGTGGAGAAGGGGAACATGCTCCTGTCGGTGCTTGTTCTCTCTGCAAAAATCAGAATTTCCGTACCCCTCCTGCTGTGTTGGTATGAGAGCATCGTCAGGCCTGGTGAAGTATCAGATGCTCTCCGAGTTGCAGCTGGTGCCTTTTGACTAGTAGATCTGCTGTGGAGCTCAGGCATGGATTCAGTGCTGAGCTCCGAGAGCATCTGAATAGCAGAGGAAATAAATTGGGTGCCAGAGCTATTCTATCTCCTCTTTCTGCAGTCGGTGCAGTAACCAGCGTAGCTGACTGCTGGTGGGTGGGCGTTGGTCGCCCCTTTTTGCCTGGGTTAAATGTGTGTGCAGGGATGAGTGTCTTCGGTTTGTCTCACTGAATATACATAAATGTGAATTTATTTTTTCAAAAGGCAACACAAAGCACACCTTGCGTTTGAGGTGTTTGGAGGGCGTTGAGCCCAGCTTAGCTCACAGGAGCGCAGGACTGGCTGAGAGCATCTCTGGGAAACTGGTGTTTCTCATTCTCGGGGCTATTATCAAGGCGCATCACTGGAATATCAAACTAGTCATGTTAATCCTGACTTTCACAGGGCTAAATATAGCAACTGAGCTGTAAGTACCTATTTTAAAAGTGCTTCTCGGGTATTGAGTTCCCTCGCTGCTGAGTGAGGGGGTTGGCCTTCGGCTGACGATCACGTCGGAGGAATGACTGAGCTGTCGTGTGTTCATCCACAGCCGTTCTGGCTTCCTCTGGTGGGGTTTCTTCTGGGTTTTGAGAGTCTTTTGTGTGATGACAGACCTGCTACATATTTATTGTTGACGCTGGCATTCTGCCTACTACTTGGCTTGCTTATCCTAGCAACTGAGGCAGGTGAGTCTGGCACACAAAGCTGAAAATAGCTGGGCTGCCTTTAAAAACCAAGAGATGTCGTAACAGGTTAAATGTAGTCCTCCTGCAGAGAAAGTTTTATGCTTTGCTTTGGGAAGAATTTGTGCGATTATATCCTTCAGGAAGGATCCCAAAATGGAAACGCTTCTCATATAGAACTTTTTGTCATTTACCAGAGTTGACTAACACAAAAATTGCTGCTGCCAAGTAGCATCGGATTGTCTTGTACGTCTGAGTTCTTCAGATGCTGTTTGGTACAGACCAGAGTGGTATGGCTCAATGATGCGTTGAAACATAATGCATCAATTTAAGCACCATGTGTCAGAGCATAAATTGCCCTAATGCATGTTGAAATGAAAGTATCGTTGTGTATTTGGAGCTCTGCAGCAAGAGAACTCCAGTTGAAATACCCAAACTGCTGCTCGTGTGTGAGTGCTTACTGGAATGCGCATGTTGCTGCCTGGTTCTGGATGTTAAGAGGCTATCTATACGGTACTTATTTTAACAAATAGTTTTAGAAAGCTGTATAAAAACTGATCTCTATCTATATACCCTGATGGGATGTGGGAGGCAATGAAAACACTTCCACAATCTGGAAATGGGCTGTGAGAGGCTTCGGGTTTCCCATTCCGCTGGAGTTCTGACTCCAGAAGTTGGGTCTAAAAGCCTAGCTGGCTGGTGCTCTTCCTCTCTTCCTGAAACACACTATCAAGAAGGCAATAAATACTCAGGTACTCTGGTTTGATTCCGGATCCTGTCCTTGGACTATAGATTTATGTCTAATTTAGTAAAGCAGGCTGTAAGCCAGGGTATGGATTAGGGTGAAATGCTGACAAAGCGCAGTGGATTTTTGGGCTGGGGCTCAACAAGGAAAAGCACCACATGCAGCATTATTGGAGTCATGGATTGTCAAAGTGAGATGTGAAAAAAGCTCTGTCCCCGATACCGCGTTCACATGTGTTGCTAGCGTATTTGCAGGGCTCCGAATGATGTACCAATGCAAATATGTTCTTGACCACTGAAATGCAGATGAGGCTTCTCCCTGGTCAGCAGACGGGACTCCGAACTGAGTTCCTGCGAGGCTGAGCAAGCCTGAAATCGGAGTTCAGCCTTGTGGCCTTCCTGTTCGTGTGCTTCCGACATCAGCCCTCCCGGAGCATCTCAACTGCACTTTGTAGTTTTGAGCTTGTTGATGACACTTAATGGAGTACCCTGTGAGTAGTCTTGAGATCGCTGAAACAGCCTGCTGAAGGACAGCACTCGGTTAACTGACCAGTGATTGCTGGGGATGCGTCCAGTGATACCTTCCCTTCCCAGCAGTGGCTCCTGGTGCCCGCAGCTCTGCGTGAACCAACGTAGAATACGTAACGATGGTCCAGCCACATGGCTTGTTGCCAACACTAGCTCTTTGCCAGCAAGTGCTTTAGCAGGAGCTGGAGAATGAGCACTGCTTTGACTTTTCCCATGCTCTTAAAGACTTTATCCATGCCTGCGTGGACCTGGGGGGCTAATAAGTGCAGAGACAGCCATTTCTTTTCCTTTTTTTTCCCCAAGGCAAGTGCTTGCTGCAGTGAATTTAATACCAATTCCTCTGCCAGCTAAGACTTCTCGGTGTACAGTACCTTGCTTAAAATGGTCCAGGCCAAGCGGGATTTCCACAGATATTTGGACGCCTCTTGAGTGACAGGCGTGCAGGATGAGAGAGAACTGTGGTGTTGATGTGCTGCTTCCTGCGCCTTCTGTCTTCTCTGGTACATAGACGGGCTGTGGGTAGGAGATGATGCGTGATGCAGGCAGAGGAAGAGGAGAGGGAGACTTCAAGTGATGAACGAGTCAGAATGTCTGCACCCTTTTTTGATGTGCCTGTCATGGACGGATCGGCTGGTTGCTCCGTTTCAGATCCGTCAACTGGATTTTGCAACGGTGCCAAGGGGGTTAACTCTGTGTATGGAAGTGCCTCAGCATGGTCTCCTGAAAACCATCTCAGTCCGGAGGATTGGGATACTGTGCATTTGTATTTGTCATGTTATTTCTGTCTAAGTATCATCTGGGGTCACTAAATTCAGTGTCTGTCTCTCTCTCTCTCCCCTTAGCTGAAGCTTGAAGATCGTTCTGTGGTCCCTCGAGATGTGGTCAGACATATGAGCTCCAGCGTAAGTGCTTTTTTTGTTGTCCTTTTTTGATTGTGATACTGCTGCATGGATTTCTAAGACTTGCCAAATTGCCTGAATGGAACTGAACAGTAATGCTTTGAGCATGTTCTATTTTTAGTGTGTTTGATAGACCTCGCTGCATCCTTTGAAAATGAAATGCTGATAAGGCTGCCTCTCTACTGTTGCATATCTGCAAAGGTCTCCTGAACAAGCGAGCCTGATAATGTCAGGTACTGAGACAAGAGGCTTGTCTATCCTGACATCCTTTAAGTTTTAAATCAATCCATTCTGAGATATGGGGAGCACAGACCTGAACCTAACAGGGAGGCTGAAGTGGAAACAGATCACGCTGCTGCTGCTTGCCTTTCGGTGTGCTGTGGTAGAGAACTTGGAGGAAGTATTTTCAGGGAGACCTCTCAATCTGCAGTGAGACCCATCTTATCCAATTTCTCCCAGAAATACAGCAAATCCCGGCACTGCTGAGGTATCTGATACAGTTAGGTTGTCAGAAAGCAAGCTGGTTTTTAATCAGCAGCCAACAATCATTACCTTTACTCTTCCCAGATGCTATTTTAAGTTCTCATCATTTTATTCTAGTTGTACAGCATTTGTGCTTATCAGAAATGTGTGGATTTGGGGTTTTTTTGTGGGAAATCCTGGGAACGTTATTCAGTATTGATTATCAGGTGAGATGTGGTCTCTTTAGGAGCTTAGCTAGGCCAGCAGTTTCTTGCTGTAGCTCACACCTAACCTATAACCCCGAGCCATATGGCCTGCCATGTGCGCGCCTGTATCTTCTCTTGACTTGCTTCCAGCAGTGTGGCTACCAAGGTTGTGATGAAGCCAGCAGCTGGCCACCGACTGCTGCAGTTGCACCACATGGTGTGCAGCCTGGTGCAGGGATGGAGAGGGCTCATCTTGGACCTGGGTGTTTTGGTTGTGTTTTTTTTTTTAAATAAAGCCTTTTTTGTCAACTCTGGGGCGGGGGGGGAAAGGCAAAATAAACCCCCACGCAGAGTGTTCCAAAGAGGAAAAAAGGGAGAAAAAACTTGAAGGGTAATTTGAAAAATGCTGAAATAAAATATTTCCTTGAGAAATTCACTTGTTCTTTGAAATGGAAATCTGGAGTCAATGTACCTTACTAAAACTGCAGCTTACAAAAGTCTTTCAATCCAAAACAAAGAACAGCTAGCAAATTGAATTATCAGCCGTTCTCGCCGTTGTACCTGGCACAGCTGGACTCTCTAGTGTATCCTTCTTGCTCAGAGGGGTGCTTTGAGTCCTGCCTCTCAACTGTTTGTTCTCCAGTGTTTCTTAAAGTCATTTTAAGCATTCAGGACAGCAAGTTGTTCTCCTCTTGGCAAACATGGATGTGCTGCTTTTGTTTGCAATTTCCATACTCATCTGAGCAGAAATTGGCTTCTCTGGCTTGCTGCGTGCGTATCAGTAGATCTATTACCCAGCAGTTGGTTTGCTTGCTCCTTTATTGTCTGTTTGCATGTTTAAACACTGGCTTTTCATAGAATTTTGCTTGACCATTTGTCCTAGTGGCTGATAACTTCATTTTTTGAATTGTTTTTTTGGGGAGGGTATAACTCAGTTTCTTCTCTCTATTCAAAAGCATAGCAAATCTGAAGATGATTTATACTTCACCTTACCCTCAAGTATGTTTTGAATGTCAGTGGTAAATGAAACAATAAACCCCTTCTATCCCAAAGAACACCTTCACTTGCTAATCAGATATATTCCAAAAATTGCAAAAGCATTTAAAATAGAAAATCTGCAAGCGTCAGCCTGCCAGATTCAGGATGTGGGATGGTTGCCCTGCACCAGTTGGCCTGGCAAAGGCACAATGTGGAACTTATTCTGTATTCACCACACTCTCTTAGGGCTTGCTTTTAACCTTGAGCGGGGAAGGACTTGAAATCCCCTGTTCCTGAAGAGAAGAGAGCTGACTCAAATTCATGTGCTTCTCATCAAGCACCGAGTGTGGGGAAAGACTGCTTCAGGGGGTAATACATAAAATGAGATCATTTTCTCTGGATGCAGTTGGGCCTGTGGGTCTCTCCCAGCTGGACGAGAAGTGGCGAGAGTGGCAGAGTTCATTTTCCCAGGTGATATGTTCATTTGGGGGAAAGATTAGAAGTAGGTCTGTAATCTCGGACACACGGAGTTTGTTGCTTCGAACGGTGCTGGGCTGCGTTGTCCTTTTTAAATAGAGGAATGAGAGTGCTGTAAAAATCCCCTTATTAGAAAAGAGAGCATTGAGGGAAAGAGTAGAAGGGTGGGAGGTAGAAGTTGCAGAATTGAAGCCAATGCTTGCTGAGCTGCTGTTCCCTCGGGTGGGAGTTTGCTGATCTGCCTTAAAGCCTTGTCTCTGGGGAAGGAAAAGAGTCACTCTCCATCCGTTCACTGCCTAAGTATTCGGTATGTCCAGTGTGGCACGTGCTGTCAGGGTGCCAGAAGCGGCAGGAGGAAAGTCTAGGGAGTGTGTGAGTGCGGTTTGGACCCATCAACTCTTCTAACAAAGATCAGTCACCTGCTGTTTCCAGTTCTGCTGTTGGGGTTGATGGAAATGGATTTTTGTAACAGAACTGTGAAATGTCAGCTCATTTCATTTAGCCCCTCCTTTAGTGGGAGCATCTAATGAGCAGCCTAGGATGGTTGTATTCAAACTGGTGCAGAGCTGGCCTCTGGCTGTCGACCTGCCCTGGAACACAGAGAGACAAGTTGGCGGCTTCTCGCCCCGGGTCTGCATTGCTGAGCAAATCCCATGGAGTGATTCAGCAGAACCCCTCAGCCTGCAAATCTGCCTCCCCTGTCGCCGGCTGATGTTTCATGTGACAGCGAGATAAATAAACTCCTAATAAACAAAGGTCCCATGGCAGGTGAGGGAGGAGAGGAGAGCTGTGACTCAACAGCCCTTAGCTCCTGGGGCTGCTCACAACCCTGATCTCTGCTTTCTTAAATATAGATGGCACTCTGTGCTCACTCACGCATTCTGCAACTGGAAGGAGAAGCAAACCTGGTGCTCTTGCCCATGGCACCCGGCTGTGCTAGGCGGGAGACAGGCTTCTAGGGTGGTGCAGACACCTTCTCCATGGGGAAACTGCCACTTGGAGAATGGGCAGAGTGCGTTGGTGTATGTCAGTCACCCTAGTCCTGGGTTTATTACTTGTTATTCTTTTCACCATCAATAAAAGAGGGGGTTTAGGCCCAGAGATGAGATGATCCACAGAAACCGCAGGTGTTGGATTGTATCATGTCTCAGAGCTGCTGTCATGTTGGCTACTGTTAAAGGAACGATTAATTCTGAAATGCTTAGCGTAGGGCAAGGAATTTGTTTCTTGAGGGTGTGTTTTTTTTGGTTCTGTTTGCTAAGCAATCTAAAACATAGGGCCTGGACTGCAAAGCACAGGCAGAGCATGGACTGGGCATACTTAATTTAGCTTAATCTGGAGGAAAAGCAAGGTAGGTGGCTGTGCTGTAGCCTGCAGAAGCTGTGGGTTTGTTGAGGAGGTGCCATTTCTGAGCAAGCCTCGCTCATCCGACAGCTCGAATCGTGCTGGCAGCAGCTGCTGTGAATCTGGTGATCCGGCATAGTTCTGGCAAACCCTTTCCAGGTGAGTTATGGTGCAGCTCTCCTGGGCTCTTTCCTGGCAGCCCGTGCAGGCTCTGAGCTACGTTGGTCTTAGCTGCTGTCTGTCGCGATGGAGCTGGAGCTGGGAAAAGCTCCTTTTGCTGCCCAGCCTTTCTAGAAAGAAATGGGAGGGATGTGGAGCAGCTGGAGGGAACGAGCCCCTACTGCCTTGGGCTCTGCCAGCCTGGCTCTCCCAGTCCTCCTGGCCATGCTGGGGTGGCAGGACCCCCACTCTCCTCATCATCACCTCCTCAGGGGCTGAGGAGTACAGGGTTTGAACATAGTTTTGAACAAACTTGAGCATAGGAAGTTCCACCTAAACCTGAGGAGGAACTTCTTTCCCTTGAGGGTGGCAGAGCCCTGGCCCAGGCTGCCCAGGGAGGTGGTGGAGTCTCCATCTCTGGAGACATCCCAAACCCGCCTGGACGCGTTCCTGTGCAACCTGCTCTAAGGTGGCCCTGCTCTGGCAGGGGGTTGGACTAGATGATCTATTAAGGTCCCTTCCAACCCTGTGATTCTGTGATTCTGTTTGTGCCATGTGAGGAAGAGGACTTGCAGGAGGCAGGTGGAAGGCAAGCTCGGCCAAAGGGGCTGAGCAGTCTGTCCAGGAATTATCGTGGACTGTGGGTGTCTGTAGGGTGTCTTTGCTCTCCTACCAGTCCCCAAGGTGCGACTGGATGAGTTGAGCACCAGCGAACTCCTGAACTCCCTGCCCAAGGCTCTGAGTGAAAGCCTTTAATAAATATTTAATGTGGTCAAAAGAACAGCGTGTTTGTAAGTGGACTGAGCAAACAAATCCACTTCTCGCAGGGTATAAGCCCTTTGAGTGTTACGCTCAAGTCCTCTTGCAGCAAAGACCTTGATGTTTGAGATAAGGACAGCTTCAGAAGTTGCTGATACCAGGGCATTTGTCGTGCTGGCCCTCAGTCAACTTTTATAATGGACTTGTGGTCTTTAATAAATAAGAGTATCGATTGTCCCAGCTGTCAGGAGGCCAGGGCAGCTGCCACGGTTGACAGTGTTTGGGTTAGCAGCCCTTCCTTGCAGGCCTCCGCCATATGTGTGAGCAACGTGCGTATTGTGTGCTCCCTGCCAAACTATCCCCAGGAGGCACTTGACAGCATGCGTTATTTTCTTGGGGACAAAAAAGAATAAAACTTTGCTTAAAAAGTGAGGGAGGTAATGACAACCATCTCGTCATTGGACCAACTGTAAATTATCTGGCTTGAAATCTGACTAAAGGTGCCAGATTTTATTTTTTTTTTTTTTTAGTATGGCAGCAAATGAAGACCATTTATACTGTCCTGCAAAATCAAGCTTTACACGAGAAGTCGCAGTTAGCTTTAAAGCTCTTTTGTTCTGGGGTTGATGATCTGCCCATCTTTGCTGATGCAGGGCAGTACCTGCAGGATGGTCCTATGGAGATCTGCTCAGTTGAGTAGACCAAGGAGCCATCCAGATTTTAAAGCAAGTAAATACTAATCAGCTGAAGTAGTGTGGTCTTATCTGACCAGATGCAGGAGTCTCTGGGCTGCTGCTTTAGCAGCCGTTGCACATTTTAACTGAGAAGAAAAGACTGCAGGTCTTTAATAGTGATCTCACCTTCTGAGTAGTTTTAGGGTCATGTGAAATGCCTCTTCAGAACAAGGGCCTGAAGGGTAAGAGGGGGTTTAGCCCTGTGAGTTTACTTGTCTCTGCATTTCTGATGTGTACACAGAGCACGTATGTGTGTACGTAGGACCTTTGCTTGGTGACAAACCCTTCTTCCTCTTTTGCATTTTCAGGACAGCCAGTGTGGAACTGTAATTGATGTCAACATAGAGTGCGCTGTGAAACTGGTAGGAACCAACTGCATCCTCTACCCTGTCAACAGCAAAGACCTGCAACACATCTGGGTAAGAACGCAGCTAAAATACGCATGGGAGCCAGGGCTCGGTGGTTTGGAGGGGTGCTGCTGTGTTTCAAGCAGCACATGCAAGGGAAGCATCCACATTGCACAAGGTGCATCTGCAGTTTATTTTAAACTTACTGCAGGCATCCTCCCTGGGAGAAGATGATGCAGTATCGCCTCATCTCCCCATCTGTTCTGTGTTTCTGATCACATTGCTGAGACCATAATGACTTGGAGGGGCTAGGTTGACATAAAATTGTGTGAGAATTTTTTCTGCATTGAGATGGGCTGGTGTGACAACCTGATTGGGGCAGCCCCGTGGCAGTGGCACAGGGCTTTTGAGATGCAATATCTGTACTGTTTATACAGGCTATTAAAATGCTGAGATGAGTCGAGCGTCTTTCTGTTGTGCTGGAATGGTCTGAAACATACCTGGTCCCTCCCTCTTGAGTGAGTGGGTGATTTCCAGAGACCGGGCGGGATAGGATTTCATCATTCTTTTTCCTCTGAGAAAAAGTAATTTGGAAACAAAGAGCAGAAGGGTCACAACCCTTCTCAAGAAAGCAGCCTGTGAAAAGGCAGCGGGGTACAAGCTTCTCTGGGATGGAAGTTTAGGCTCAGGGATAAAAATTGTTACTATTAACTGAATGCAAGTGTGAGTACATCTCTACTTTGTAGAGCACCTCTTGAACAGAACAGGACACTTGACTTAAGTTTAAGATCCAAGGAAAAAAAACCCAGAGAAAGCCCGAACTGTTTAACTGGAGAATCCAGACAATGTGCTGACTGTCAAGGAAACTCTTCGATGTGCCTGAATTCCTGTTCACAGCAGTATCTGCGGTTGCTGTCCTAAATCCCTTAGATTGCTATCTAGTCTGTGTTGTGTGAGAACCTCCTTGATGGCTCAGAGTATGAGGGTTGATATTTATAAGGTTTTGTTTCCTGTTTTCTTCCTAGCCTTTCATGTATGGTGACTACATAGCCTATGACTGCTGGCTGGGCAAGGTCTATGATTTGAAGAATCAGGTCATCCTCAAGCTCTCCAATGGAGCCAGGTACTTTCCTATTGGGCAAGTTCCTCTTGGGTTTCATGATCCTGATCTGTTTTAAGAGAACTAGGAACAGGCTGGGCTTCTTGTTTGCACTAATAAGTTTATCTGCTTGCGTTAACTTTGTATGTAGAGTAGGAATACATCTTTCTGTGAAAACATTGAGATACGTTGGTCACCCTCTGGAAAAGCTACAATCTGAAAGGTGATGATTTTTTTCAGTCTCAGCAGATCAGTGCACTAGAACTGAAGCATGCTGGTCTTTAAACCACACAGCTCCCCTGGAAAAATGACTGTTAAAGATGGATCACATATTCCAGACCTTTTCTCAGTAGGAGAGCATAACTTCACTGAGATGCAGGGAATGAGGGTTCTTACCTTAAAAAAAAAACCTGTGAAAGTGAAGAAACCTGCAGGCTAGCGGTTCTTATCAAAGACAAAAAAGCATCCCAGAATTGAACAGCTTTGCTTTTTCACTGTTATTTGCAACTTTATTAGGAACGTATTTTTTCAACAAAGACGTAATCCAAAGTCGTATCTCTAGAGAGATTTGACCAGAGATATTGAAAGAAATACCTGGTTAACTTATTTTGTAGTTCTGCAAAGCTAGCCGAAGGATCTGAGTTCTGTTCCTTGTGCTTGTCGGACAGTTACTTGTGAACTAAACCCCTCTGAATTCACTGTGTTCACTCTGTTACTGAGGCCTGCCTTGTCCAACAAACTTTTATTACTGATGCAAGGGAAGGAAGAAACCATTGAAGGGCCAAGAGGCTTGTGGTCCTGGCAGCTGGGGAATAGCCAATCTGCCTTGTAAGTGGAGTGTTGACATTGATGTTTAAAAAAAATAAAACAAACTCACAAAGCTGCAGCCAGCTCTGAGTCTTTCTAAGAGAAGAGAGAACAGATGATTGGTGGATGCGTCTGAGATCTCGGTTGTTTTAGCTTTCGGTTAACCCAGGCTGGAAGGCTCTTACCCGTATGTTAAAACTGGGAGCTAAAAAATAGCTACTTTTCTCTATCGCCTGCAGTTACTGGTGCAGTTCAAAACCTTGCTTGGTTTCTGTTACCAGCTCATGAACAGATATGTAGAATGAGGTAACTGTTTTCAAAATCCTCTTCCTAATGAATCATTTGAAATCCCACCAGAACTCGCTCTGGAAATGAAGCTCTCACTGAAGCAAGTATAACCAAATTGCCATTGGGTTCCAGTGTCGGGGCGAATAACAAATGGGACTTTGCAGCAGACAAATCTTGTCCAGCACCCTGCAGATTACTTAATTATTTCTTTTTTACCTGCTGAAGGGAACCTTTAAATGCCAGGCAGGGCTTTTATAGCTTGTCTGTAAGCGGTTTTGCTGTGGATCATAAAGGCTCAGCGATACGCTGCTGGGCGTGTGGACGGACCCGCTCAGGCAGTGGCAGTTAGTTGGGTCCTGTTTGCTTTTGAGATGGACGGCTCTGGAAATGTGACCCTGTCTCTTGTCTGTTTTCCAGGTGTTCTATGAGCACAGAAGATGGAGCCAAGCTGTATGATGTTTGTCCTCATGTCAGTGACTCGGTGAGCTTCTGGTTCTCCTGAGAGCCTTTTTGATCAACTTCATCTTGGGATCTTTTTCCGCGGGAGGGTGCGGGAAGGAAAAACCATAGGCACTTATTAATCCTAAAAATTAAACGATGCATCACAGCTGAGAAACGCTTCACTAGATCTTCACTTGAAGTAAGTGTAACAGGATGTAGCTTCAAGGTGATGTTAGTAATGAGCAGGTTTTGAAGAGGCATTGCAATTAGTATATCCAGCTGCTTTCTTTGCAAACAACTTGCATAACATGCAGTCAGATGGCTGATGTCAAGTTCACTGTCTGCTCATTATATCCGTACATGCTTGAAAAAGCTCTTACTCCATTTAGTGCTTTCAAAATTGTTCCCCTTCTGGAAAAGGGCATGTTGTTTAAAAGGTGTGCTGCTAGAAGCACGTTACCAGACAATGTGAAATACTGTTTCTCTTGCAATTGTAATCCATCTCATTCTCTGAATGGAGACCTGCCACAATACTGGCATTTTCTAAATCATGTGGTGGGGGGAAGGTTTTGCTAGCTTTTGGGTGAAACACAGTTCCCCGTGTGATGATGGGATCTAACCTCTCACCTTCAAAGGCTGATGACAGCTTGTTCATAGAATCATAGGGTTGGAAGGGCCCTCTGGAGATCATCCCATCCAACCCCCTGCCAGAGCAGGGTCACCCAGAGCAGGGGGCACAGGAACGCCTCCAGGCGGGTTTGGGATGTCTCCAGTTTCTCCTCATGTTTAGGTGGAACTTCCCATGGTCAAGTTTGTGCCCGTTACCCCTTGTCCTGTCCCTGGGCACCACTGAGAAGAGCCTGGCCCCATCCTCCTGACACCCACCCTTCAAGTATTTATAGGCATTGTTACTCCAAACAGCATCAGTAAGGTTGTGCTGCACTCCTGGCAGCGGTGTTGGGAGCTGACTGAGAATGGCATGTGATTCTTAGGAACTAGCAATGCAGTCAGCTCTTACCCTTCCCAGCCTTCAAAGCAAAGGTCCCTTTGATCTAAAACTGCACTTCTGTTAAAATTTGATGCCTGTTTCTTGAAGAGTAAATGGAATATCAGTTTAATAGGATATGCCACTGTGGTTTTCTTGTTCTCTGGTGTCTTAGTCTCTGCCACTTTGGGTTGTGCAGTGTGTTTTCTGCTTGCTGAATGGATGCTATTGCAGCATCCAGCTTCTGGGTGCCCAGCTCTGAGATACCTTGGTTTGAGTCAGGCTGCCTTTAAAGTGTACGCAGTCCTCTGGGGACTCGCGGTTCGGTTTGAAACACGAGTTATCTCCAGTGTTACTCTTGATCCTGTACTCAGAATTGCTGTGTGTTAGATACTTACCTGACTTAGATCTTGTTGCACTGCTCATACCCTTTCTGACAAATTACAAGACGATACAGTTTTGTGCTCGGTATTTCACCTAAACTGCTCTGTCTGCCCCCACATTTTGAATCTTCAACTCATCAAGTCACTCTAAATATCAGTGGGAAAGAGCTCTAGGACAGCAATTGTTATGTTTACCGTCCTGATTTGTTTTCAAAGAGCTGTCGTATTAACTAATCCACCTAAGACAGGAATAATGCTTGAAAGCTTAATTTGACAAGCAGAGAAGTGAAGGTAGGAATCCTCTGGCTCTGAAAGCTATAGGTGCTTGAATTGGAGCATGGAAAGAGATGAGTATCCTTGCCCAGGACTCAGCCCACCTTGGCTACCTTATTACTGAGAACATTTGTGTGGAAATCCACACCTCTTGTTTCCTCCAGATACCTTTGCTTCTCCCCCACTGAGCCATAGTCCCCGTACATGTGTGCCAGTGGGTTGCTATAGGAACTGCTGGGCTGACTTTAGGAGAGGAATGAGCTTTGAGATGTGCGACTTGGGGACTTTCCCTTTATGGTTAATCGTACTGATCACAAATGAGGGAAGAGAAATGCTGGAATCTTAAAATCTCAAGAGCAAGTGTCCTTTATTCTGTCTTTTTTTCCCTCCCTTTTCCCCACAGGGTCTCTTCTTTGATGATTCATATGGCTTTTATCCTGGGCAAGTCCTCATTGGGCCTTCTAAAGTCTTCTCCAGTGTGCAGTGGCTCTCGGGTGTGAAGCCTGTTCTGAGCACAAAGAGCAAGTTCAGAGTGGTGGTGGAAGAGGTAAGGACTGACAAGCTGACACACAGCCACCTTTTCTACAGAGCGGTCCCTGGCTGGCGTTTTGGAGCAGAGTCAGCTTGCCATGGTAACCTTCCAAGAGCAAATGCCCGGTGGCTGTGGTGTTGTGAAGTGGCAAAGTTCTCGCTGTGGACTGACAGGACTTTTGAGCATGGTTTAGCTTTTCCTCCCGGGGTCACTGACGGCACTCTCTAAGGTGATGGTGTGCCAATACACTTAGAGGCCAGCACTCCTGATCGTTAGGGTAGCAGAAGCACCTCTTCTATTGAAATTTAATGTTGCATGCTATCCAAAAAGGGAGAAAAGGTGCTGACTCTTTGGTGAAAGAGGGAGCAGCTCCAAGTCCATTAGCATGTCTCTTTGTGACATTGGACTGCTGATTTGCACATCCTAGGGCTTCCTTCCCAGGCCCAGATGTCATCTTTCTTGAAGTTAAAAACTGTAGAAGCTCTCGGTGTTGCCAAGAGCTATGCTATGGGTGCACTGTAGTGGGTCCTGGATGTGGTGAAACTGCATTTGACCATCTTAAATGTTAAAAGCAGGTTTGCCACTTTCCTGTGCGTAAACGTTCAGATCCCAGACACTGGTCTAGGAAAGCCTCTGAAAAATTAAATTGCCTTCTCTCTCTTTTCTTTGTAGGTACAGGTGGTAGAACTGAAGGTTACTTGGATCACTAAAAGCTTCTGTCCTGGGGGTACTGACAGTGTGAGCCCTCCTCCCTCGGTAATCAGCCAGGAGAAACTGTCCAGGTGAGATCCGTTGAAAACCCCTCTTCACTCCCAGCACCCTGCACAGACTATGGGTGACATGCCTACCAACTGATCAGACACAATGCTGCTGTTTCCAGTGGGTTTTTTGCCTTGTATGCCTGCATATTCCAAATGCCTTTAGCAGATGCTTGAGTTGCCAATACAGAAGCTAGCATTCCACCAATCCTCTCCAAATACTCCAGCTGACAAGTGCACAGAGGAAAGCGGTGTCTGGCAACAGCTCACTTCTTCCCTTGTCCTTCGCTTGTGTCCGGAGCAGGCTGCACCTTTTAACTGTGTGTGCAGTAGGTGGCAAAGGTGTCCTGCTCTGCATCCAGGCTGGTGCTGAGGGAGCATCTGGTGCCCTCTGCAGGCTGCAGTTGCAAAAATGGGCTGGACCAAACTCGAAAAGTCAGATGAGTAATAGCACAATGCAGTCTGGTTCCTGCCTGGAGGTTGTTAGCTGGAGGAGAGCAGCTCTCAGATGGCAGCGGAAAAAAAAAAAAAAAAAGAAAATTTAAAAAACCGCCAACTTCAAAAGTCTCTTGGCAGCTGTCTCTGGGAGGGGGAGCTAGAGGCAGAGGAGTGACTGATGTCCCACCCAAACCCTTGGTATCCCCACCCAGTCCCTGGTGAGATACTTTAGAATAGTGTGGCTGGAAAAGATTTGGTGTGATGTTGGCTTCTGCCACCCCAGAAGAAGTGTCGTTGGTGTGAGGTCATGCCAGCCTTGTGAAGGCAGGGGACACTGCTGGGTTCTGTTACTGCGGTTGCACTTTCTCATGGCTGTCCTCCTCTTCTACCAGGGTAAAGCGTCTGGGGTGCTTTGACCATGCCCAAAGGCAGCTTGGGGAAAGGTGCCTCTATGTGTTCCCAGACAAAGTGGAACCTGCAAAAATCACCTGTGAATGCCCAGAGAGGAACTGTGTCCTGGGTGAAGGATCAGTTGCCAAAAAGGTGAGTTGATGGAGGCATTGACTTCTCTGAGCATTTCTGGTCGCTGTGGCTTTCAAGGCAGAAATCTTCCTGGTAGTCATGTGGTCTGAAATGTGACTCCTGAAGTGATCGTTGTAAAGAGTAATGGCTTGTTGTTGCCAGCAACGAAGTAACCTTGTAGAGCAGTCTGACTGCACTGAGCGAAGCATGCAGCTAATGCCATGAGAGAACATGAACAGGACCTTGAACACGAAGGTGTCACCTTGCAGGGGGTCAAACTCGGTCAGAGCTGGTGTGCTCTGACAGCCAAGGCTGTTAGACACATGTTGTTTTCATCAGCGTAACCTCAGGTTTCTCAGGGAGCCGAACTGTTCAGTTAAATCCTTGCTACAGTGAGACAAGAAAGAAGTCTCTGCTTCCTAGGCCAAATGAGTCATGCTATGGTTTCTGCATGCTGGCTGTAGAGCAGCGGTATTCCTAGAATAACAGGATATCATAAGTGGGAATGGTGACCTCCCTGCATAACTGTGTCTGTTATATAGATTATCTTCTGCAGCGTCTTGTGACCTTCCATAACAAAAAGTTCAGAACATGCTTAAAATAGCCTTAAGGAGCAAAGCTCCCTTTCCTTGGACTAGGCCAGTGCTGCTCCTGAGTAGAGCAGTGGTGAGATGCTGGTTTGCAGAATACTCTGATGCAGGTGAAGTGTGCCGAGGCTCATGTTCTCCCCAGTGTACAAAGTTAACCATTCCTCAGGTTGGCTGGCGGCTTGCTGAGCGTACAGGAATATTGTCTGACCCAGGTTTGCTTTCTCTAGGTGAGGCGGCTGCTCAAGAAGCAGATAGTGAAGATCATGTCATGCTCCCCGGAGTCTCAGGGTACCAGTGAAGCCCCTGACAAAGAGCCTGCTGCAGCTGCTGACCAAAAATCAGAAGAGCTTAAGCCTCTATCAAAGTGTGAGCTGGATGACTCTTCCAACAGTGCACCGAGTCCTGGGGAGAGAAAGGAGGAGCAGCCTGAAGAAGCGGGGAAGGAGAAAGGGGGAGCATCAGCGCGACAGCAGCAGCCTCCCTTTCTGCTGAAAGACGAAGGGTCGTCCGACTACCGGCTTCAGTCCATGGAGCAAGATGCTGACGATGAGGCAGCTGATGACACTGATGACACTAGTTCTGTCACCTCTTCTGCTAGCTCCACTGCCTCGTCCCAGAGTGGCAGTGGCACTGGCCGCAAGAAGAGCATCCCTCTTTCCATCAAAAACTTGAAGCGGAAGCACAAGAAGAAGAAGACCAAGATTTCACGAGAGTTTAAGCCAGGAGACAGGTGAGCTGGATTTCCAAACCCATGTATACTTGCCCAGATCTCCCTTATCAAAGTTCTCAGATGTAAAACCACCCCCCCTCAGCTTGGGTAGGGGGTGATGGTGTGCCTCATGCTTGGGCACTGCTTGGTAGTAACCAACAGTGATTATCTTGTGATGACTGTGCAGTGGCCTGTGTGAAATCAGCTTGGTCTCAATCCAGCTTCTGATGAAACTGGGGCCCTGTGACATGACACTGATGCTATTCTATTTCAGCTGTGCCTCAGGGCATCGGCAGAATATCTGTGCTGTGCTGGACTCTCTGCAGTGAAAGAGAGACAGGTGAATAAAGATTGTATAGCTTAAATATGACACTAATTGGTTGCCTCATTGGCACCTTCTGCGGAGAGGCCAAGGGCAGATCATGGCAGCAGGAACGGGCAGCTCGTCCTCAGAGAGCTGTCTCCGGCTCAGCACAGAGGTCTGGGCTGGCAGGGGGTCGTGCTGTGATGGTCTCTGTCGTCCTTACCCTGCTCTGGAGAGAGATCTGCAACTTTTGCCAGCAGTATACTTTTTATTGTTTTTTTTTTTTAATGAACAAAGTGCACTCCTTGAGAGCCGTGGAGAGGAATTTATTTCGGTAACTTGTAGGAGGGGGGCATTGCATGTATCTGCCCATTTCTAGATAAAATGGGATCTCAGTAGCTTTTACCTAACTTGAGAATGTTTAAATAGGATGCAAATACATCTGGCAACTGGCTGGCCTGTCTTGCTGGCTTCCCTGGGCTACTTAGTTGTGTACAGATCCTGCATCAGAAACGAGCTAGTACTAAATAATGTGTGAGAAGCCTCACAGAAAATTGACGTTAGGATTCAAGGGATCCAGTAGTTTGAGAATGTCACGAACTTCACTCACATTTTAAGTATTTTAGCTTTGCCTGTATGCAAGGAGAGCTGTTCCTTTAGTCCTTGTGGGTTTTGGAGAAATTGGATTTAAAGGTCACAAACCTCAGCAGAGCAGTATTTGAGTGAAAGGAAAAATCGGGAGTGTGTGATAGAGTTCCTGGGAACTGATTCTCACATCACTTTTCGCTTCTCATCCCCTTGCTGAGTGTCTCTACTTTCCTATAGGTTTTGTTCAGGAGAGCTTAGCTAGTGGACCTGGTAGCTTTCTGCACCATCCAGGCAGTGGGAAGAAATCCCTGTGACCACACCGGGAGATTCCTCTGCTGGATCCGGGCAGCTCCATACAAGGAAATGCAGTGTCAGATGTTGGAACACTTTGTGGAGACGGCCATGTCACAGCTAATAAGAAATAGAGGCTTTTTCAGTGCTGAATGGGAAAACCCATCTGATGGTTCAAAGGGCCTGTGTGGCAGCTGGTCACAGCTCACTCTGAGGGGTCTTCGCTGTTTGAATATTCAGATGAAGCTGGTGAGACCATCAGTAGGTGTGCTGCCAAGCGCTGCTGAGAAATGCCAAGTGGATGGGCTGCAGTTAGTCACCAGATCTGATGTGTCAGCTCATGGGCATCTCTTACTGCGGGGAGCCAACTCAGCCTGTGGCTTTTTCATCATTTAGTGACCTGCTGCAGCTCTCAGGGCAGCACGTAGACCTCTGGTTGCTTTTTGGTGAGGATATGCAGGTATTTTTATTAATGTCAAGTCATGATTTTTGTTTGTGAAGCAGCATAAGCTGCGCTGCAAACAGGGCAGTGTCGTTTCCTTGGGTGGCCTGCCTTTCTGCTCTCCCATCCTCAGCTCCTCTTGCCCCCACTTTCCCCAAGGAGCCATCTGTTGGCGTGTCACCCACTGCGCTGGACCCATTTCAGACTTCACTCTCTGATAATTTCTGCCATTGAGTGCTGGCCCTACTAGAAACTTCTCTGACATTCATAAAATCAGGGCTGAGGGAAAACAGTTGTATTTTCCCGTTGTATGTTATTTAGGGCTTGACTTGAAACCAACATAAATGTGGCACTCGTGTTATGTTTCAAAGGCCTGGCCAGCAAAATAAAGAGATTTAAAATCAGCATGGGATTCGGTTTGTTCTGTGCTTTAGGAGAGATGGAAATGGTGGAGGGCTTATTAGAAGAGTCCGTCCAGCTTGGCTGCAGCTCTGTTCCTCCTGCCCCAAGCAACTTGCCTCTTCAAGCAGCTTTGTCAAGCTCCACAGCGGAGTAGCAGCATGTGGTCTATTGTTGCGTGTTTGGGTCTCATTTCTGGGCTGCAGAGAGACACATGTATGTGTTCGAACAGCTGGAAGGAGACTTTTCTCTTTTAAACAAGATCCTTTTGCTTTATCCGCATTCAATATGTTGCCTCTTCTTTTTTTTCCTTTCTGGAAGGGCTGAGATGGATGCGGCTTTATCTTCCCTTTCCAGTCTCATGCTCCTCTAGCTTCAAAGACATCTCAAACTGCCAGGCTAGAAGGTGCTTCAGTGGAGAAGATCTTAAGTTTCAAAGCATTTGAAGCTCCTGTCTTGCCTCTGCCAGGGGTAGAAAGCGGTTACTGGTAGATTTTAATTTGCTCCACTCGGAATAAAAGTGAGCTTGGCATCGGTTCCCTGGAGAGTAAATCTTCCTGCAGTATAGGCTTGCAGCAACGTAACATCTGTAGTGATTGAGAGCCTGTCAAAACAAAACCTGCTGGGTAGCTGCTTCCATGGGACTAGATGGGGTTTCCTACTTCCCAGCCTGCTGATAGGTCTACCTTTGTGTTCCCGAGATCCGTCTTGATTCCTGATGTCGGCAGCCTCACGTTCTGGTTGTGCTCATGCACATTCCCTCTGGTAACGCACTGCCTTTCTCTATTGCCAGGGTTGCTGTAGAAGTGGTGACCACGATGACTTCGGCTGACGTGATGTGGCAGGATGGCACCGTGGAGACAAACATTCGCTCCAACGAGCTGATTCCAGTCCATCATCTGGACAACAACGAGTTCTGCCCTGGGGATTTTGTGGTGGACAAAAGAGGTATTGGGTGTCAAAACAATGCTCTCCTCAGGGAACAAACATTGCTCTTAATTGCAAAGTATTCTTCAATCTGCGTCTCCTAATGTATATTGTAGCCCTTTTCACGGTAGCTGTTAGTAGTACTCACTTCAGGTAGGCACAAGAGCCTGACAAGGGACAGACAGCAATTCAGCTGATTTAACCTGAATGTCAGCAGAGAACCATTATTTAAATACCGAAGTTGAACTATGACAACAGGCAAGATGTGGAAGGAATAAATGCCAAGGAGCAAAGCTGGGATTTTCAGTGTTTCTGTAGAGTAGAGGTGGCCCAGCTTCTACGTGAAAGTGCAAATGGCTCTGAGCTCTCTCGCGGAATGAGGGGAGAAATGAACAGCTCAGCACAGACTGCCTTCTCTGTATGGCTTGTCTGTCACAACCCTCCATTTGTTCTTGGAGAGTTTGGGGATCCAGAGGCATCTTCTTGCATCCCTTTCCTTTGCCGAACCAATTAGTGACGCTAGTGAGGGTCACAGTACAAGTTCAAGACTTACAGCTTTTGGATGTGAAATATTGATGGCACACCATCTGGCTCTCAGCCTCCTCATCTTTCCTAGCAGGGGTTAGACCTTCAACAGTGGGGAGCACAAGATGCTGTCAGGTTGGGAAGAGGGAAAGCTAGCTTAGCAAAGATAGATGCTGTTTTGCGTGGCCATTTCTGATGACTAATAGTCTGACTGGTCCCGTGAGTTAGACGTAGTTTGTGGAAACTAAAGTTATCCATCAACTCCACCTCTACCATTCCAGTCTGGTCTCTGGGAATCTGTATTCCTCTGTCAGACTTACCCCCCAAGCAGTCTGGGATGCCTACAGTTCCTTGTGTCCCCCTGCTAAGGATGCAGGAGGTGGATCCTTGTCGGCCAGGTAAATCTGATACCAGTGTGCGGGGTAACAGCCCAGGCCTGGAGAGGTGGTCCAGCTTTGGTGCTGTTGATCCCTGATGCATGTTTACGCACATGGGTACCTGCCTGCCTTCCACCTCTGTCCAGTGGAACAGCAAAACTGTTCTGGGTGATCCATGTCTACGTGAGGACCTTGGCAGGCAGAGCTGCTCTCGGGGAGCTCTCGGCCAAGCCTGTCCAGAAGCTCTGGCAGTCTTGGTGTAGAGCCAATTTGGAGAGCAGAGCACTAAGGTGACGGTCTGTTTTGTCTTGGTGATAGAGCTCCAAAGTGGTCCCAAAGTGATTGTCTTCACCTTTGTCATCACTCTGTGCCCCATTAAAATGCAACTCATTAGCTGAGTACCGTTTTGACTGTGTAGGAAGAACCATTTTTTCTTGTGCCGTTCACAAATGGAAGGTTTCAGCCGTGAGGGCTTGGGAGCTGAGACCCTCAGTTGCTGTGCGAAGCCTGTGCTCCTCCACTTAACGTGTCTATTTTCTTCCCTACCATTGCGACCAAAAGCTCAGAGCTCCCAGGATCCCGGGTTATATGGAGTCGTGCAGTCTGGTGACCATATCGGCCGTACCTGTGTGGTGAAGTGGTTCAAGTTGAAATCCAGCGGAGATGATGTGGAGGTGAGTGCAGGAGCCGGTGCCTGTTGGAACCAGCTCAGAGAAACCAGCCACAAAACAGCATAAGCTTCACAGATAAACACAGATAAGCTGGGAGTCAGCGCTGCAGTGGAGTTTGTCCTTGAGGATGGGAACAGCAATGTGCTTTTGGGCCTGCAAGGTGATGTTGCGTCATATTTGTAGATGCCTGCAAGGCAGCGAAGACCAAACAGAGGGTTTACATCCCATAATCAGCATCAGGCTCTGGTATGGATGAAGATTTTTGCTGAAGTTGTCACAGTTGATTTCTTGAGTTCAGTATAAGAATTTTTCCTTTCCCGTGTCTTAGCTAGTTGGTGGAAAGAGAGTCTATTGCATGTTGTCCTGCTTGCCTCGGCCAGGCGCTATTGCCCATAGTCAGCCGAACGCCTTTTTCTCGGGGCTTGTGAGAGCGCTGTACTTTGCAGTGTCTTGACAGACTCCAGTCTAGTGGGAGACGAGAGGGGGACTTGATCCACACAAATCTGGTGTGCTGCTTTCTGCCTTAGGGTGGGAGACCACTTCATCATAGCTGAGCAAGGCCCTTTCCATCCAGAAGCGGAACATCAGTCTGGCCCGGGGCTGTGCTCCACTTTACCCATTTCTCATTATTTGTGGGCTCCTAGTTCTCTTCCTCCAGGAGAAATTAAAGGAAAGATGGTTCCCGTTAATTGACAAGTTTTTTTTGTCAGACGCTTCCTGTTGCCTTAGATTACTTCAAAAGTAAACTCTAACCCTTTGCGCTCCAATGGACTGCTTTGAGAAATCTGGGGGTTCACAAGGGAATAAAATGTTCTTGCATGTCTCGGGATCGTAGTGACGTGGAACCTGAAGTGAAGGTGAGGGTGAGCAGATGACACAGAATATCTGCTTCCTTTCATTGTTGTGCCTTGATTGATGTCCTACAGGATGAGGTGATAAGAAGGGACATTAGCAGCTCCTTGCAGGCTGTTGGAGCAACTGAAAATTGACAAAACTATAACACAAAGTAATTTTGAGTTTTGAAGGGGTGCTGTGAAGGTCAGTGCAGCATCCTGGGGCTGCCATGTTCGCATTCTGTCTCCACTGCAGCTGATCGGGGAGGAGGAGGATGTGAGCGTGTATGATATCGCTGATCATCCAGACTTTCGCTTCCGCACCACTGACATTGTGATTCGCATTGGCAACTCGGATGGAGCCACAGCTAAGGAAGATGAGGTAGGTTCTGGGCACAGTTATGCGACCGGATTGTCACCAGGTATTAATGGAGACACTTGAAAGAGTCAATAGGAGGCCCTAAGCCCCACACGAGCATCCTAAACTCTCTAGCCTTGCTAGTTTTATATCACTGTCCCCTGGCGTTATGAGTAAGATAACACGTTTCTAAGTGGTGGAGATATAACCTTGAAACCCTTTGACGTTGGTGATGGAGTCCATGGCAGAGCAAGAACAAAGTTGAGACAAGAATCAAACATATGCCTGAGGGCTTTTAATAAAACTCTGGCTTGGGATTTCAGAGTAGCTTCTAATACGAGAATATTCTGTGGGCTCCTGAGCCAAGAACGAAGGTGGGTTTGTCATGAAACTAGTTTCACTTGGCAACAGGAGACTTGGGCTTCTGGGTTTGATCTGAGTTATTATGTACATGTTAATTTTGTTGAGCTGATTGATCTCCTGGGGAGGAAGGAGGAACAATTTCTGTTGTAGAGGATACCCTCTTTGCTCAGAAACAGCCTTCCTTATTGTGCAGGGAAGACCTCCAGCCTTTGAGACTCCTGCCCTAAAAGGGTTAAAAGGTGTCGTGTGGCTCTTAGTGTGGTTCTAGTTTTCGAACAGCTAAACACATCCGAGCTTGCTCCGCTGACCTAAATAACCTTCAGTGCAAGATGCTACTTACTGTGCACACCCTGTGCCAGCGGTGACTTGTCTGTTCTCACCTGCTCCCTCGCTGCCGGGAGCCCCTGATGCTGGCGGTGGGAGCGCAGGGATGGCTGCTGGCACCCCAGTAGAGGGCAGCCCGATTCAGAGAAAGGTCCTGTTCTCTTGTTGGCACAACCCCAGCCATGCTGCCTTCGTAAAGGCCACAGCCCTGCAATGGCCCTGGTCCGGATCAGAAGTCAGGATCTGCTGCTAGACCAGCCCCCCTGCTCCTCTCCTCCTTGCCAGGGTGAATTTTCCCCATCTCCGTGGCAGTGTTGTGGGGTTTCTCATGGAAGCCCTCTCTGTAGGATTCTTCTCCCCCCTGACGTGGTACCCCAGGACTCCTGTCACTTCTGCAGCAGGCTGCAAGCATTGCTTTAGGTGGGTCTCCAACCTCGAAACCTTCCTGGCTCTGCGCTGAAATGCCTGGGAAAGAAAAGGGACTGACAAAACTGCTCTTGTTTCTCCAGCCTTCGGTCGGACAAGTGGCTCGCGTGGATGTCAGCAGTAAAGTGGAGGTGGTGTGGGCTGATAACTCCAAGACTATCATTCTGCCACAGGTGAGGTCCCGTTCCAGCTCGCGGTATCCCTGTAATTCTTAACTGAGTGACAATTTTGGTTTTAAATCCTGGTTGTGGAGAGATTCACTGGGTAAGGGAATCTTGCTGTGTTTATTGCTCCCTTCCCATGTGGTAGGGGTGGCTTCCCAATTCTGTTAGCACAAGGAAATCCTTTCTTTGTCAGGAGAACCGAGCAACTATTGGTCATCACTGCTATTGAATATAGAGAATAGGAAAGGATGGGCAGACTGTTGCTCCTTTCACATGCCACACTGCATGTTTGCAGGCCACGGCCCTGCTCCTGGCCCCCAGCACCCACTGCTTTGCAGAGGGGGTTGTGGAGCACAGGGATCATCAGTTCTGACTTGAGCCCAGGTTCACTGTGTTGCCCAACTAAGGCCCTGAAGAAGAAGATGGCTTGTTCTGTCTTGCTTGTGAAATGGCACCATAGTGTTTTCCTTGGCTGAAGAAGCTCCTCCAGAAGCTGGACTAGAGCCACAGGTTGTGACCTTAGCTAACCTAGGGATCACACCCAATTCTTTTTCCAGGGCAGGGAGGGAAAGGAGTTGAGTACGAACTTAAAAATATAGACGTGGTTACACTACTCCACTTAATCCCTTTGGTTTGTCTTCTGCATTGTTCTAAGGCTTTTGCTGTACCACCTGGTAATCTTATTCGCTACTCCATGTACACTTTCATCCCATGTCTCTTCTCCTTGTTGCCTCAAATTAAGGCAGACAGCCTAAAGATAAGAGAAGACCTGCTTCTGTAGGGTCCCATCTCCATCACCGTGGCAGAGAACACCACAGCCTCCGCTGCGCGGATGCATTGGCGAGTAGAATGCACTCGATCAAGATTTCTTTTTAAAGCAAGCAGCTCTGCATTAATTACAGTAGAATAGTCAATGCCTGCACTATGACAGTGGACTAGAGCGTTACAAAGCAGGCTGCTGTCTCCCTTCCCCCTGTTGTCACATGTGCTTGGATCACAGGCACAATCGGAGGTCTGATGTGTGCTCCACAAAGGGCTGTTCTCTCACTGCAGTGCTGGGGCTCTGCAGCAGCTCCTGCTGTGTCACGCCAGTCCCTTCGATTCTGCTCATCTGCGTAATTATGGGAGTTGGGGAAATGTCAGGAGCGTGAATTATCAGTTGGTAAAACCATGATTTATCAATGCCTGTCCATGTGCCCAGAGACTAGCTGTCTGGGTGCTTTTTCTCAGCTCTAAAAATAAAGATGCCATAACTGGCTAATTAACTTTCCAACTCGGATTTGGATTAGCTTGGAGGGCAGTGAGTTTTGATGGCTTTTCCTGCCTCCAGTCACTTGTGTTCAACCCAGCTAACCTCTGCTGGCTGCCTGTCTCTGGGTGGCACAGGACTAGCCGAACAGCGCTGGTTCAGTTCAAGGCTTTGACAAGATGACTGAGTGTCCCTGTGCTTTAGCCTCTGGGGTCATATCTTGCAAGATTAAGAGGATTCTTGGGCTGTCATTCAAGTGTCAGAAGCCTGTGGATAAAATGCTCCATCTTGTAACTCCTAACACAGCCCTATAAAGTTGTTCTTGCTCCCCTGCTTCTACGTTGGAGCCTGTAGCTGGAATATATCTGTAAGCCTCTGCAGTGGGACCTCATGAGAGAGACAGCATCTGTAAAAGCAAAATTATAAGAGGTGGGGCTAGATGGGAGCGTGGATGGGTTCAGCCTCCACTAGTGAAGGGGAAGAGAATGTTTTAAGTAAGAACTTATTCAGCAGCTTGGGTTAGGCTTCGTTGTCCCAGCTGAATTTTAGACAGTGGTGACATAAAACAGCTAAAGCAGCGTAGGAGAACTATGACGGCAAGTAGTGTGGACCACAGAAGAAGAAAGCTGGTATGGGAATGTTTTCCTGGTTCCAGCATTGTCTCTGTGGAAGGACGGAGTGCGGAGGCAGCCAAACCAGGGCTCTGTGCCAACACAGTTGCTGGTGCAGAGGCAGGACCAGAAATACTAACTCTGCAGACGATACCCAATACCTCTGAAGTAGCTCTGTGTTCAGAAACCCTGGGGCGTCCAGGTAGCTGTTTGGCGCGTGCGTGCTCTCCTTGGCTGGATTCCAGCCACTGGGATGGCTGCTGCCCTCCTAGAACTTGCCCTAATTTTCCCCCAATGCCCTACTTCGAAAACTGGAGGATGGGGCTATGCCGGTTCTTAATCTGTGCCAGTCATTGAGCGTATTATTCGGATCAAACACAGTCTACCCTGTGTAGATGGAAAGGGTTGAAACAGCCCAACTAATCCTAGATGGAAGCTCCCTTTTCATGGGGAGAACTGACTTGCATTTAAAAAACAACTTAAACTCTGTACTTCAGCCTAAGTCTCTCGTAACTCTGCTCTCCTTTAGCACTTATACAATATTGAATCAGAAATTGAGGAGTCAGACTACGATTCTGTCGATGGCAGCACCAGCGGGGCATCCTCTGAGTGGGAGGATGAAAGCGACAGCTGGGAGACAGACAATGGCCTCATGGAAGACGACCACCCAAAAATTGAGGAGTTAGAGCCTGAGGAGCCGCCAGCAGAGGAGGTGAAAAAAGTGGAGGAACAAGTCCAGGGAGCTGTGGCTATGGCAGTTGCAGATCTTGCTGCAGAGAAAGCTGGCAAGGACGGAGCCCCAAAGAGCTTCCGGGAACTAAAGGAGGCCATCAAGATCTTGGAAAGCCTGAAAAATATGACTGTGGAGCAGCTGCTGACTGGCTCTCCTACCTCCCCGACTGTGGAGCTGGAAAAACCCACTCGGGAGAAGAAGTTCTTGGACGATATTAAAAAGCTGCAGGAAAATCTAAAGAAGACCTTGGATAATGTGGCTATTGCAGAGGAGGAAAAGATGGAAGCCATGGTGGAGACGGAGAAGAAAGAAGAAAAAGCAGAGGCACAGACACCAGTGAGGTCGGAGTGGCCCAGTGAGACACCAGTGCTCTGCCAGCAGAGTGGAGGCAAGCCTGGAGTCACCTTCACCAGTGCCAAGGGAGAAGTCTTCTCTGTGCTGGAGTATGCTCCAGGTGAGTGTGTCGAGTCAGGCCAGTGTGAGATACTCTGTCCTTCACTGCTTGTCATGCAGTGTGTCTTTCTCCAAAACCTGTGCTTCCAGCCTTTTGGATTGGGTATCCTCTTTTCTCCCTAGTCCTTTTCACAGCTCATTTAATTGGGGAGGAGAAATGAAGACAACTTCTGTAGCCCAATCTGTTCTAGGACCTAAACCTGGCTTTTAGATGGCACCTCTAGGCACTACCGTAATTTCTCAAGGCACAGAAATGGGCTTCTCCTTTGTCCGTGTTGGTAACTAACATTGGAGGGCTGTGGAGATCAGTCACTTCCCATTACAGATACTTTTCTGGAAAGCTGCAGGGTTGGTTCAGGCTCTTTTGCAGGGATGGGTTGGTTGAGAAGCAGAGCAGGAACAGCTGGTGTTCTTGTGCTGGGTGTCCTTGGTGGGTGAGTGTCCTTGTTCACTTATGCCAATGTCAATCAGCCAAAAATAAAAAAGAGCATCTGGTTGTGTGAGATACTGGTGACAGTGGAGCACAAGGTGCTTGGCGAGCCAGGCAGCTGGGCCGGACGTGAGAAGGAAAGGTGGACAAACTGTTCTGAACCTCCAGGTGGGTATAAATAAAGATGAGGAGCAATGCTTGGGTTTTGCAGAGAAAGGGTCATCACTTTGTGTGATGCATTGTTGTCCCAGTTGTGGGGTAGGGTTCCTTACTGGGGCACAGGGACAGTGTTGTGTGGGACCATGAGAACAGGAGATGCAGGTTGTGGTTGCTCTACAGTGTGAGGGGGCGAAAAAATCAAATAATGTCTAGGCTTCCTCCTGGCTCAGCACCAAAGGAAGTCGACTCTTTTCTTCCAGATTATAGGTTTAACGCGTGGATAGATTTGCCTTCACGAGGAACCTGTGGCAGTTTCCAAAGGTGGACTTTAATCCCGTTCTCCTCTTTGCCCTGCAGATACCCATGCCTTCAAGAAAATGGAGTTCCAGCCCCCAGAAGCGAAGAAGTTCTTTAGCACCGTGCGGAAAGAGATGGCTCTCCTGGCCACCTCCCTGCCTGATGGCATCATGGTTAAAACCTTCGAGGATCGAATGGCAAGTGTCTGCTCTCAGATGCCTGTGTGTTAGTGCTGGGCTCAGCATCCGGGTTGCTTTCTTTGGAATTCCCTGCTTAGCCTTAATCCTTTGCATTAGAACTGCAGGAATGTGGGCAGCATGTGAAATACGGCTGTAATTACCATAACCGCCTGCTTTCATATTCCCCAAGTCAGAGGGACAAACAATAGGTAGCTCCTCATTGCAGGAAGCCTATTTTGGGTGCTTTGCCCGCTGGGCTGCCTGTCCCGCTGAGCAGGAAAGACAGGCTGGCTGATGGAACCAGTGAGCAACTTGGGGGTTGCTGGGTGTTCTCTGAAGCCCTGCTTCAGATCTGGAGCCTCGGGCTGCCATCAGCCCGTGGTAGAAGTTCAGCTTCTAGGGGGAAGGTGCCCTGAGATGCGTTGCTTGAGCTGACTCTTGCAAGGGTCCCCTCTCCCCCTCTGTGTAAATACAACCCTGCCAAGGTAAGAAGGTGTTTTGTAGCACCTGGCTTATATTGCCTCTCTCCACAGGATCTATTCTCAGCACTTATAAAAGGACCCACGCGCACACCCTATGAAGATGGCCTCTTTCTCTTCGATATCCAGCTCCCCAACATCTACCCTGCTGTCCCACCTCTCTTCCGCTACCTCTCCCAGTGCAGTGGGAGACTGAATCCCAACCTGTACGACAACGGCAAAGTGTGTGTCAGCCTCCTGGGAACATGGATAGGCAAGGTAATGCTTTCATCCGCCTGTCTGTGGGGAGCGGTGGTTGTGCCAGGCTGCTTTTAGAGCAAGCCACTTCCTACCAGGCCAAGAGTCCTGAGTGGCTTCTGGTCTCAGGTGGCGCTTGAGCTGGGGATAGGCTCTGGCTTTAGGCTCTGTTTTAGATGTCTGGAGCAGGTAACTGGTGTAGTTTGGCTTCTTCTGTGACTGTATTTGGTTCTTGTCTGTCCTTCCTTGATGAGAACAGAGCAGAGATGCCAACACCAGCATGGGGGGGGGGTTCTCCTGGGGTTTGGGTCCCTGTCTCCCACACCGCAGACAAATTGTGTGGTGCGGCACAACGTCCAACTGGAGACTTGGAAGAAGCATAGCCAGGGAAGTGCTGTGTTTTGGGCACGTAGATGGGACAGGATGGCTGAGCGGGGGTGTCTGGTGTGCAGTGCTGGCAAAAAGTAACGGAGACATGGATTGGTACAGCAGGGCACTAGCACATCCCGTGCTTGTTGAGTCGGTCCCTTGTTCCTGCTGTGAGCCACAGGACCTTAGCGATAAGAATACAGAGAAGATGGGGCCTCGCTTCATCTAACAGTTACCATGGAGCAAACTGATGGTGCTTCAGCCCTTTAATACCATTTGTATGTGCATTTCAGGGGACAGAAAGGTGGACCAGTAAATCCAGCCTCCTCCAAGTACTCATCTCCATCCAAGGTAAATGCACCCACAGAGCCTGTGGGACAGGAAAAGGCGGGGGGAGGAGGGGATGCCAGCTTGCTGGGGGGGACACACAATTGGAATCTGCCACCCCAGCTGGGTTAGCGCTGCCTTTTGCTCTCACCTTGCTGGACAAAGCAGTGTCCTTATCTCTCCAGTTCATACATCGAAGCAGGTGCAAGCTTTTCTCGTGCCCTGACTTTTGGCTGCATCCCAGGTCTCTGACACAATGCTTTCCCTTCTTCTCACTGCGGCAGCTAAGCACAGAGCTGTTTTCCTTATTATTCTGAGCTGACAAAGGTTGAACCGCTGAAGTGAGTTGAAGTTGCTAAACTGGGCTGCATTCGCAGGACTGTTTTTTATCCCCACTGAGTCACCCGCCCAACCTACACTGGGCATGTTTTTGCACACCGTGGTGGTGTTTATGCTCCTTCCAAAGCAGAGAATAATCAGGGGTGTGTCTAGACCAGCCCTAGGGCTTCCTGCCATAGGGCTTTGCCCCGCCATATCTAGTTTGAGAGCAGACAGACTAAATCAGATCTCTTCCACAAGGCCAACTTGCTGTCTGGGGAGCACAGGCATGTGACTTGAGAAACCTTTGACACGGAGCAAAGGCTCCTGCCTCGAGTCCACGGGCGACTCGTGCTCCTCTGAAGTCTCACAGTCCACCTGCATCCTCCTGTGGGGGAACAACACCAGGAGAAAAGCCTTTTTCTCATTTACAAAGCTGATGATCCAAATTTAGAAAATGAAATACTAAATGTTTAAGTGGAGCCACTCGGTGCTAGTGGAAAAATCTCCTCTCCCCTTCCTGCAGCCTGGGCTTTGGGAGACTCATGATCTTACCTCCACCAGCTCTAATGCAGTTGGTGGCAGGCTGCCAGCAGCCTGGCAGTACTGGTGCCATTGCTCCATACGTGTAATTACATTAGACCAGAAGCAAGCAGGAGAAAGCTTGGTACGGGTGACCTGTCACAGTGTGGACTGTCTCAGAACTGCGCTGCCGGATGGGACTGTGCTGGATAGGGTAGGACCCCGCCAGCTCAAAGCCTCTTACTGAAGACTGGCCTTTGTTCTGATTAAGAGCAGGGGAAAAAAACAACCAAACCTATTTAAGAAAAAGCTTTGGGTGTGTTTGTGGGTTTTTTACTAGCGGGAGGAGGAAGGGAAAGGAGCTGTGAAACCTTTCCCCTTCTGCCCTTTTGACCTACTCTGCTGTGGCGTGCCCTCTGCGTCATGCTGGTGGAAGACTGTTCTTGCCAGCTGAGGATCTTGAGTGCCACTCTTGGTAGTGTCCGAGACCCCCACCGCCCTCGGGATACCCGTCCAGTGCATCTTGCAGATTCCTGGTTGTTCAGCCTGGCCCCTGCCCATGGCTTCCCTGCAGTGTGGTGTTCTGCAGTTCCCTGGAGGCTGGGGGTGAAGCTGGCATGATGCTTCTGCAAGGTCATGCTGTGACCCTCAAACCTCAACCACCTTGGCAGAAACCAGGGGCCAGCAGCGACTGCTTTGGATGAGAATTCACGGTAAAGTTCCTCCCTTAACCCCTTGGTCTCCTCTTCTCTTGGCAGGTCTCATCCTAGTGAATGAGCCCTACTACAACGAGGCGGGCTTTGACAGTGACCGGGGCCTCCAGGAGGGCTATGAAAATAGTCGCTGCTACAATGAGATGACCCTGATCCGGGTGGTGCAGTCCATGATGCAGCTGCTGCGCAGGCCGGTGGAAGTCTTTGAGCATGAAATCCGTGAGCATTTTCGCTGCAACGGCTGGCGCCTGGTGTCCCGCATCGAGTCCTGGCTGGAGACAAACGAGCTGGTGGAGCGGAGCCATGAACAGGCCAACGGGGATTCTGCCTCTCTTCTCTCCGCCTGCGGCACCCTGGCCGAGAGCCCAGGAGACAATGCAGGATCGCTGGGGGAGTACGCCAGCAGCTCGGAGCAGGGGGCGACTGCCGAGCTTTCCGACTCAGCACTTGATGGGAAAGAGGAGCTGGACGAGTCAGAATTCACAACCTCGACGTCCAACGTCGGTGATCTCCAACAGTACTCAGACTCGGAGAGCACAGGCCAAGCCAGGGGGTTAGACCTGGCCAGAGACCGAACGGACGAGGGGAAGGCTGCCCAGGACTCTGCCTTGCAGCCTAGTGTGAAACCAAAGAAAAGGAGAAAGAGCTACAGGAGTTTCCTTCCGGAGAAGAGCGGTTACCCTGATATCGGGTTCCCCCTCTTCCCCTTGTCCAAGGGGTTCATTAAAAGCATCCGCGGTGTCTTGCAGCAGTACCGGGCTGCCTTAGCAGGGGCCAATATCCCAGAGTGGACAGAGGACAAATAAATGGTGAGGTTAGGGACAGGCAGGTGCAGGGGAGAAGGGAAAGCAGCAGAAAGGAAATTGGCAAACGCTGTTACCAGTAAACTGGCTTCTTCTTCCAGCTTTTCTTCCTCAGCTTGTTTTTTTCCAAAGAAGGTGGTAGGCCCGATTGCGCCTCTGAGGAAAGGTTGTCTAAGCATGAATAACTCTTTGCCCCCAGCCCTTCTTCCTTCCCCCTGTCCCATGTACGTGCTCCTCTTGCGAGTTTGACCCTGCAATGGTAAGATTGGAGACCTGCACAGAAGCAGTCTTGCAGCCACGTTCCCTCTGCACTTTCATCTTGGGGCACCTTCCCACACAAGGACTCTTCCCACCCAGCGCTACACCCAGCAGTTTGTTCTGGTGGGGTTCAAGCCAGCAGAAGTGATTGCTGTAGTATCTGGAAGTGAAGGGCGATGCCCTCACAGTCTTTCATTTTTCTCTCTGTTACCATGGGTTTTATGAAGTCTACCCCAGCTTTCTATGTACTTAGACATTGGATTGTGTTCGCATTGAAGTTGTCTACACCATACGGAGTTGCTCTAGTCTTAGTTGTTCGCCGAAAGCTCCAAGGTTCTTCTGTTCAGGACTTGGTAGGCAGAAGCAGAGCTCTGCGCTGGCACTTGTGCTGCCCTGCTGGTGCTGCGGGGTTTCCATCCAGTTCTGCAACTTCTGGTCGGTCTTCTGGAAGCAATTCTAGCCATCCACGCTTTATCTCCAGAGTAAGGTGAATTTCCCTTTCCCCACCGTGCATGCCTGTCTTTTAGAAATACATGGGATTCAGGGTTCTGCCCTTACTACTTAGGTATCCGCGTCTTTGGTTGCCAGCTGTCCTGGCCGTCACACAGCACTACCCCCACCCCTGGATCTCCGCCTCGCCTGGGCAGGCGGCAGCGGCTGATCTTGGGGGCATATCCTAGATCCGGTCGGGATGGTGAACCTGGTGTGGCTGCTGCTTCTCCATCGCTTGGCTGTAGATGGGTATTTCGGAGCTGTCTGAACCAGGGTCGGCCAAGGGGAAGGAGCTGTCGTGTCGTTACGAGGTCCTGTTGTAGCAGCAGTTTGTCACCATTCCCGTGCTGTTACTCAGCCAGCAACTGGAGCGCACCAGACACCAGTGCGGACCGTTATCGGTTCCTTCCCTCGCCAGCCGTTTCCCGTGGTGGCCTGGGGCCACTGTGGCCGGCAGCGTTGTGGGCACAGCACACACTATCCCTAATCTCAACTGCAGCGCTGGGACAGGGCTGGCGAGGTCAGCCCGTGCTTCGGCAGCAGAGAGCTGGCTGAGCCGGTGACCGTGAGCACTTTGAAGCAGTGACTTGCCAGAGTCTCCTGCTGGAGACCCCTTCCTGAAGCCTCCTCTGTGTGCACGCACGTAATTCCACCTCTGCAGCTGGGAGATCACACTCCAGCACTGCCGCGTTTGCCCGATGGTTAAGCCATTGGAGAAGCACCCGCTACGCGTCCATGTGGAGCGCAGTCTGCCAGGGAGAGTCCGTAGGTCCTTGGAGCCAGCGGTGCTGGGCTTCCCGGGGAGGAGTCGGGCCAAGCAGACGGCTCTGCCGGAAGGATGGAGAGACAAAACTCTCCTTTGCTCTTGCTCAAGATGGCTGTGTTCCCTTCCCTCCACCTCAGGCCAGGATCTGGCCTTCTGGTTTCGAAACGGAGAACAGCAGGTGGATCTCGGCATGTTTGTACAGGGCTTTCTGCTCCTTGAAACACCAGGATCTGCACCCGCTGGCCCAAATCCCCCCACCCGGCTCCCCATGCCTGCTATTTCCAGCTGCCCCCGTGATGCTCCAGAGCTGGCTGTGCAAAGCCCTTCTCCTGTCACCACCCGCTGCCGGGATTTTGGAAAGCACATCCCAGTGCTCTGGGGGAAGCAGAGCTTGGCTGTGAAGGGAGACCTGGGCCTGCAGAGCTCTCCGAGCCCTGGGCTGCGGGTGGATAGCCCGCTCTGCGGCTCTGGGAGCCCTCCCTGCCCGGCAGGAGGGGGTCTGGCAGCGCGGCAGACCCCACTCAGGGTGCGGGGAGATGCTGGGAGCCACAGGCAGGGCAGTGCCAACTGCACGAGTAACTTCACGGCCGCTTTCTGGCCGTGGCTGGTGCTAAACGAACGGATCCCGTTGAGCTGGGAGCGTCTCCGAAACATAAAGGGCCAACTGGGGCCGAGGGGTGAGGCTGCTGCGTCAGGGCAGGGGAAGGGCAGGCGGGGAGGCTTGTTCCGCAAATAATTAAACCTCTTACTCACCAGACAAAATTGCAGTTGGTGATCTACAGACGCCGACTTCCTCTGTCCCCTGTGCCGGGTTTCTTTAGCCTCGCCGGCCAGGGCGGGAGGGAGAAAACCCTTCAGGGCCGAGCCGTGGTTTTAAAGTCCGTCAGAGGGAATGGAGGAGCTCTGGGCTTCCCTGCTTTGCCCACCCTTGGCTCTCCGCAGCTCCCGGGGAAGGCGGTTGGCAGGGGCTGCTCAGGCCGGGGGAGAGGAGGGGGGCAGGCTGCTGGCGGGAGCTCCTCGGACCCTTGGAATCCTCCCTTTCGCCCAAGAAATCTCTTTATTTCCTCTGATCCTAATCAAGAGCTTTTGCACAGGTTCTTGGGGCTTCCTACCCCAGCGGTGTGTATGGGATGTGTTGGCCTTCTGGAAAGGGGATGCTGCTCCCTGGCTGCTGCCCCCTCCACCCCCCGACCCCGGCATCGCTCGCTCTCCGTAGCCGGCTGTCCCAAAACTGAAGCGTGCACAGAGGTTTACAAATTTTCTAAAGCTTTTGATAATGTGAAGCTCCTGGGTGATGAGGTTGGTGGTGAGCACACTGCAGCTATGTAATTTTTTTTTTTTGGTGTATGTATGTAATATTTAAGGGTAACAAAATTTAAAAGGCTAAAACCTTAAAAAATAATCAAAAAAAGAAAAACCACACAAAAAAAAAAAAGCCAAAGCATGATGCATATTGTTAGCCTTAAAACTGGCTACACGACTGTGTGATGTACAAACGAGAGCAGCCTGTAACTGTTTTAAGTGCTGGGGTTGGGGGAAGAAGCGCATTACAAAAATCAGTTTGTAGCCTTGATTCTGTACAGTATTTAATGAAAAAAAAAAAAGAAGAAAAAAAAAAAGAAAAAAACCCGACCTGACTATTGAGGCCATGCTTAGAGGTGTGTCGTTCACGTGCAGATGTGGATGCTTGGTTGCTTACGATATGTGTATAAAGTGCTGTGTGACCATTAAAACTTTTTTTACCTGCAGAGTTATTTTTGTTTTGTTTTGTTTGGCTAACCAAGGTGTAATAAAGGAGGGAAGATGAGTTGCCATTAAATTTTGCCTCTGTGAGTAGTTCCGACTGTTGTCTCTTTCTTTTCCCCATCCCTGCTGCCGCCCTTGGCACGGGCATCGCTGTGCCAGGGGCTGGGCTGGACGGGGTCCCGCTGGCTGGAGGCGACGGATCTGGCGGCCCCCGGGGCTCCGTATAAACCCCAATTCACGGGACATCTGTCAGGCTTTTTTTTTTCTTTTCCCTGCTCTTTCCCTGGTGCGTGCAGGCTGCCCGGCGTGTGCCACGGCTCAGCGGGCTGCCGTCCCGGCTGGAGGAGGGCATGGAGCGGCATCCCGGGAGTGCTGGTGCTGCCTCCCCAGCCCCTCGCTGGAGCGTGCGGGTGAGCGAGTGCTGAGACGTGCCAACCCTGCGGACACAGCCGTGACCAGGCTCATTCCGGGCTGATGGAGCCGAGGGATTCCTGTCCCCAGGGATTCCCACACCTCCCGGGTGCCCACTCAGGTGTGCCCCCATGGATTTGCTGGAGTTAGAATCATTTAGGTTGGAAAAGACCCTTAAGATAGAATCACAAAGTGGTTTGGGTTGGAAGGGACATTAAAGCCCCCCCAGTGCCACCCCCTGCCCTGGGCAGGGACACCTCCCACCAGCCCAGGTTGCTCCAAGCCCCGTCCAGCCTGGCCTTGAACCCCTCCAGGGATGGGGCAGCCACAGCTTCTCTGGGCAACCTGGGCCAGGGGCTCACCACCCTCACAGCAAAGAATTCCTTCCAAGATCACCAAGTCCAACCACATCCCTAAGGGGTCCTGCTGGTGAGGAAGAGGAGGGTGACCGCAGCTCTCCAGGGGTCCTGCTTTGTCCCTCCAGGTCCAGGGCTGGATTTAAACACCCGCTCCTCTACAACACCATTTTACCGTGTGCTTTATGTCTTGGCAACTTCAGCACAGTCTTTTCTCAGCATGGGAATAACGGAGGTAATTGAATTTTTCTCTTTGAAAATGAAGTAAGATTTTTTTTTTTTCCCCTGCATTGGAGTAACGTTGATGCTGCTTGGATTCCTCAGGGTCATTCCTACGAAGGTGGCTGAACGCGTGGGCCTTGAGCTGCAAAGGAGTGGGAGCGGCGAGTTCCTGAACCCTTCTGTTGAGGTTGGTGCTTGTTCAAAACCAGCAAGAATCTGCCTTTTTGGGGGGAGTAGTGCCACCTCCCTGGGGTGCCCGGCTCCCTGGAAGAGCCCACGGCTCATGGGTTTTTGCAGCAAACCCTGGAAAAGGGAAGAGTGAGGGAGATCGCAACCCACCTGCTGCTGTGAACGACTCAGCTGTCCCCAGGAGATGGGGGGGGGACGGGGACAGCACCTTTTGGGTGCTGTGAACCCCAGCAGCTCTGCCCCAGTGACCTCCCCCCCCACCCCCCAGGCTTGGAGAAGTTCAGCAGAGCATCGCCCCATCCCTTTTTCCACCTGGCCCGATGCCACAGGGAGGGGTCGGGGGGGGAAATAACTTTATTTTAAGAGGTGGTTCCCAGCTGCTGCCCCCTTGGCTGGCCCGGGAACAGGAGCTCGGCTCCCCGGGGAGGGAGCGGGGCTGGAGGGGGGGGACACACACAGACAGAACAATCGCTCTCTTCTTTCTCGGCTCCCCGATGCTAATTGCATAGCTTGCAGATGAATAAATGCAAACAGCCACCACTGTTTGCTCTTTTGCTTTTGCACTCCAGCACTGTAAATGAGGTTTAATTACTGCAATTTTATACCAAACAGGCTCAGCTATTCCCCACCCCCCTGCCAGGCAAACCCCCGGGCAGGGAGCTGTTGCGGGGCTCCGGCTGGCCCCGGGCTGCCTGGGAAAGGGGATGCATGACCTCCCCAAAGGGCCAACCCCTCATCTCCAAAACAACACCCCCCCACCCTTGAACCTCTTCTGCATCCCCTTCCCTCGCTCGCAGGCGCGACCCCTTCCCCAGGGTGCCCCAAAGCCTGGCTGCGGGGCTGAGCTCTCCCTGCTGGGCAAGGAGGCACCAGCGCACCCCAAAAAGGGGGGTCGGTGGCAGCGATGCCCCACGTCCTGCCTCCAGGACACCTCCCCTGGGAGCATCTCCTGGGGTGACGGCTCCATCCTGGTCCTGGCCCCGGGGTGACGGTGACCTGGCACAGGGACAGGCTGCGGGGGAGCGAGGGGTCGCGGCGCTGAGCTAAACCCGTCCCGACAGCCGCCGTGGCCGGGCTGCGTGTGACAGCCCGGGGTGACGGCACCCCAGCCCTGAGCTCCCGTTTAAAACCCGGGGGCGAGACAGCGGGGGGTATGGTTTTTTTTTTGCAAACGCTAGATATATTTATTGCATTTCTCACAAGAATAAACTCTGCTCCTACAGGAAGCTTTGGGTAGAAACATTCTTAAAAAAAAAAAAAAAGTTGATTTCTTGTATTAGATATCTTGGTCCTGACCATCCCCTGGGGGGGGTGGGGGGTGGCACTGGCTCCGTGGTGGGGCCGCGAGCGGTGCCACCCTGTGCGTCCAAGCCGGGGAGGGGACGGGGCTGTGCCGGCGCAGCCGCCTGGGGGCCGGGACCTCGTACCGGGATAAAACATGCCGGTGTCTCGCCGGCACGGGGTACCTGATGGGGCTCCTGGCTCATTTCTGGGACAGCGCTGGTGGCCGTCCCGGGAAGGGGTTAAAGCTAAGCGTGGGGGCACGCGAGGGGACGAGCACCCGCGGCCCCCGAGAGCTATTGCTATGGGAGGGGGTTCCTGAGTGGGAAGAGGACGGTGCCGGGCCGTGCCGGCGGCTCAGCGCTGAGGGTGGGGGGCTGCACCCCTCTGCTCAGGAGCCGCTGAGGACGCGGCAGAGGCGGCCGTGGATCTGGCCCTGCACCGGCTCGCAGGCCAGCGCCTCGCCGTCCACCGTCATGATGCCCGTGGCCACCCGCGGCTCCAGGCGGAAAGCCCGGACGGGGATGTAGCGCAGGTGGGGACAGTTCAAGTCCAGGTGGGTCCCTCTGGCCATGGCCAGGAAGATCTTCAGCAGCGCCACACGGCTGATGCCGGCTTTCAGGTAGAAGAGATGGATGCATCCATCGTGCAGCCGGGCTGCCGGTGCCATCAGCAGGTTGGTGCCCAGGTGGGACTGGTAGATGGCATAGATGGTGACAAACTCCTCCTCGGGGACCACCGTCCAGTGCGCCGGCACCGGCTGGCCCAACGGCACCAGCAGGGAGTCGGCGGGCAGAGCCCCGACCGCCTCCGTCCCCGCTGGCGGCAGGACGCGGCCGGCCTGGCCGTTGGTGATGGGCGCGGGGGGGTCCCTGGGTGGCAGGGGGGTGCCCTGCTCGGGGACAGCGGGCAGGTAGGAGAGGCGGCCCTGGTAGACCCGCAGCTTGGCCAGGCACTGCAGGGTGCCCAGGGTGAAGCGGGCATTGCCCAGGCGCCGGTACTTCTCGCTGTCGATGTCCACGTCCGAGATGAAGCCCCAGCCGAAGCCGAGGAAGGAGAAGAGGCGCTTGCCCGAGGCCGTGCTCAGCGAGACCAGGTCCATCGGCGTGTGCAGCCCCTTGCAGAGGATGAAGGCGCAGTTCGTCAGCAGCTTCTTCTTGGCGACGTGATCGTTGCTGCGAGGGACGCAGAGGGTGAGTTTGGGCTGGACCCAGCTCGGGGTCTCTCCTCCCGTCCCGCCATCTGTGCCCAACCCTCACCCCTGCGTCCTGGTTGGGATATGTCCCAGTTGGGTGATGGTGTCCCTCAGGGACAGCTGCTGGGAGAGGTTTTGCCGGGGGTGGGAGGGATAAACCAGTTTGTGAATGAGGGGGAAGAGTTGGGGCTGCACCGTGCAGCGGGATCAGCTGTGTCCCAGTGTGGATCCTTTGGGGTAAAGCTGTGCCAGACTCAAAGCATGGAGAAGAAATAGGCCATGGGGGGGCGGGCACTGGGAATGCAGGGATGCAAGCTGATGCTCGCAGGGACTGGCTGGAGCTGGGCAGCACCAGCCTGCGGGGAGGTGGGGACCCCCATGCTGGGCATCCCAGCGCCCTTTCCCAGGGCTGGAGCCATTCACAGCCTTTCCCTTCCCTCGTCCCCCCCTGCCTGGGTGCCGGCACGGCCCCATGTACCAGCAGTGAGTGCCCCCCCCCCGACCCAGGGCCGGGGCTCACCCTGCGTAGTGGTTGATGGAGGCGGCCAGGGCATTCCCGGAGCCCCCCGGTAGGATGCACAGCGGCTTCTTCATGGCAGCCTCCCAGTCCGGCCGCTCCATGAGCCCGTTCACCACCTGCAGGGACAGAGGATGCTGGTGACACCCAGGGCCATGCAAAGACCCCAGAGACCCCCCCCGCAGTTCAGGGGGAGCAGAGCCTGTGGTGCCCCCACCCAGGGCAGCACCGAGGCCGTGGCTGCCCCGCTTTGCTCCAAGCTGGGTGTCGCGTCTCCTTTCCCCTTCCCTGCCTTCGTGTCTCAGCGTTTGGCTCCTACCCCCGGCATCCCTCTCCTCCCGGCCCTGCGCCCAGCCCGGGGGGGTGTCCCGCGGTGCCCCTCTCACCTCGTACAGCAGCCCGTCCCCGGCCATGACCACCAGTGTGTCCCACTGGGACAGGTCCTCGTCCCGTACCTTCTCGTGAGCGTGGTGGGGTCTCTCTGCAGGGGAAAGCAGAAAGTCGAGCATCGGCCCCCGTCCCTCTGCCCTGCCTGCTGCCGCCCCCCCCACAGTCACCCCAGCCCCGCTGTCGCTGTGAGGGTCCCGGCCGGGGGTGCCGGGGGTGCCACAGTCCCCCCTATGGAGTGCAGCCATGTCCCCTGCACCCTTTCCCACTCCGCCTGCGACACTGTGTTGGCCAAACCATCCCTGCCGGAGCCGTGGTTATGGGGTGGGGTACGAGGACCTCGGAGGAGCCCATCCCGGGGCGGCAGCACCCAGGTAGGATCCTGGGAGAGGAGGAGGAGGTGAGGGAGCCACTCGCGGACTCACCGGTGATGAAGACGGTGGTGGCGATGTCGGCCTCGGCCAGCATGGGCTGCACCACCGCCTGGAAATCCTCCAGCGCCCGGCCGGCACCGCTCTGCGGGTTCAGCAGCACCAGCGCACGGCAGGGCCGGGGCAGCACCCCATAGCTGTCACCTGGGCNCGGGGCGGGGGGGGGGGGGGGGGCAGGGTGGAAGGGAAGGGAAGGGAAGCTGCCCCCAACTCCCACAAGCTCCCAAAGCTGCATCCCTACCCCCTGCCACGGGAGGTGAGCAGGGATGGAGGGTCCCTGCCAGGAAAGCAGGGGAGGTGGCAGAGATGGGACACAGGGCGTCCTGCAACAAAGAAATTCCTCACTGTGAGGGGGGGTGAGCCCCTGGCCCAGGTTGCCCAGAGAAGCTGTGGCTGCCCCATCCCTGGAGGGGTTCAAGGCCAGGCTGGACGGGGCTTGGAGCAACCTGGGCTGGTGGGAGGTGTCCCTGCCCAGGGCAGGGGGGGGCACTGGGGGGGGGGTAAGGTACCTTCCAACCTGAACCATCCTGTGACTCATCTTGGGCTCTCCCGCACTCAGCAGAGATGTTTCACACCCAGCCCAGCATCCCGCGGCGGAGACGGGGCTCTGCAGCACCCAGCATCCCCGCGCATCCCAGCGGGGTGCTGCCGGCTGCGCTTTCGGACGTGCCGAGGAAAGAAAGGTGGAAGCAAAGAGGAGGTTTGAAACCCAACCTCCCCCTCGGCGGTGAGTTTTCCCTCCTGAACCCCACAGCTCACGACATGGCTCAGCCCCCCATCACACAGCGAGACGAGGACGGAGGGACTCCAGATCCCGACTCCTCACATCCACCCCAGATGGAGCAGGGCCAGGACAGACACCTGCGCCGGCAGACGGACGCTTCGGCTTCCCCTGCTCCCCACGGGGCTCAGGTTTCACGCGTGAGGGCTGTAATTACAAGCCTGGCAGGGGTCTGCGTCCCCCTGCCCGAGCCCCCAGCGCCCTGGTCCCCGCGCAGGGGGATGGGGTGAGACGGGGCCGCAGCTGCCCTGGGAGGGAGGCACGGGGAGGAGGAGTGACACGATGGCGCCTGGGGGGAGCGGGTGGCAGCGTGCTTTAGGGCAGGGACCCCCGGGTGCTGCTTGGGCACCCTCAGCCCCGGAGTGAGCAGGGCACCGTGTCTCGAGCTCCCCCAGCGCCTCTGGAGCGCCCTGGCCCTGCAGGGTGAAGCTCTTTTTTGGGGGGTAGAGGCTGTCCCCCCCCCAGCTCTGGGCCCCTGAGCCGTGACCTGGCCCCTGGGGGGGGAGCGGGTGCCCCTCTGGGTGCGTGGGCTCTGTGGGGCATCGCGGGGGCTGCGTCTGCCGGCTCAGCAGAAAGAGCTGCTCCCTCAGGAGCTGAGCCACCAAAGCATCCACGATTCCCAGCACTGTCCTGGGCTGGGAATTCCCCCTCTAACCCGGGCCAGGGGAGGGAGCTAGGACAGCTGCCTGCCCCCTGCCTTGTCCGCACACTTTGATTCCAGCTGTTTGAAGGTGCAGGCGGCATTTTTACAGCTAAAGCCCCTCCTGCTGCCACCCCGGGGACGCAGGCGGGGAGAGGGGTGATGGAGGTGCCGAAGGGTGCCGTCTCCCTGGGGTGACACCCGGCATCACACCGCTCGGGGCCTCTCCGGGGCTTCCCCAACGGCTGGCAGAGCTCCACAAGCTGCCCCGAAGGGAGACGTGCCTGGAGCATCCCATCTTTGTGCCCATTCCAGCCCCGGGAGCAGACCGAGCTCTGCTGGTCTTGGCACCCATCAGGTTGATTTTCTGCCCCTGGGAATGACCCGCTGAGGCTGTCACCCTCCAGGACACCTCCTTGTCCCCAAGCCGGTTGCTTGGGATCTTCTGAGTGCCCAGCAAAGGTCCACGCGTGAGGCAGGGCTGAGCCCGGGCCAGGCGCTGGCTGTCCCCCCCCTCCCCGTCCCCTTATCAGTGGGTGCCAGACGCGAGGGGACGGTGGTGAACGCGGCGAGCAGAGGCCACCCCAGCTCCGGTCAGGGATAAGGGGCAGCAACCCCGGGGCTGGGCTTGTCCCGCTCCCTCCCCTCCGGAGCCTTCCCTAGTCACTAAAATTCCCTGCGGACAAACACAGCTGAGCCCGCGGGCAGGGGGTTCACGCTCAAGCCCCGAAGGCAAGTGATGGGGGGGCTTTTCTCCTTCTCCCACCCGGGAGGGCGCAGAGTGAGAGCACCTCGAAAAACGGTTTTTAAGCACACAAAGTTTCTCATCAGCCGCATCGTTTCTGACACGCACACGGAGCCGCAGCCTGGTCTTGCCTGGAAAGTCCCATGGCCTGCGCCGGGCAGCGGGGTACGGCCAGGACCCCCAGGACCCCCTCCTCGCCTGGAGGGGGACAGGCGATCCCTGCTCAGCACACCGAGGGATGCCGCGACTCCGTCACCAGCGACAGATTGCGGGTACCAGGGTGTGAATAGGGAAGGGGATGTGATCCCGGCGTGGGACCAGTGCCACCAGCAGCGCCGGGCTCAGCCCAGCTCCCGTGGCGGGAGCGGGGCGTGCTGGTTCAGAGCCGAGCCCAGCAGCAGCGATGCTCGAGGGGGGGGAGGCCAGATTTCAGCAGCATCCCGGTATCCCTTACGCAATGCCGGCCGGCTCCTGGCATCTCAGCGAGGCTCGGCCGCTTCCCGGCACCGCGCGGCTGCTTTCAACCCCCAGCGCCCAGCGGAGCAGACACTGAGTCAGCAGGAGGAAGGGGCTCCAGCTGCTGCCACTGCACAAACTCTGCTCTCCGCCCGCGTCCCCCCACGGGACACGCGTCCCGGCCGCGCTCACGTGGGGACCACGCTGCCGCGGCTCCATCAGCAGCCCCAGCCGCTCTGCTGTGTCCCCGCATCCTCCTGGAAACTCTCTGGGCACAAGGAATAAGCGTGCCAGGCTGGCGGGGGACAGGGCTGTCCTGCCCGGTGACCCAGCCGGCGTGAGGCTGGGATGGACTGGGATGTGCCCACTGCGTTCCCTCTCCACAGAGCGTCACCTCCTCCCTAGGGCTAGGGGACCACCACGGCAAGGTCCCCCAAAACGGGGACTTGTGGCAAGGCTGTGTCCTGCACGCAGCCGACACGCCACACCGCCGTGGCTGCTGATGGCAGCTTCCGACCGCGACCGGGGGCTGGATTTCCCCATCGGGACACGAGCCCAGGGGCGGTTTGCTCTGTCCCGGCCAGCTGCAGGGTGGGACACATCCCTGCGTGCTGCGGGCAGCCCCGGCTCTGGGGTCAGCCGCTGCGGAGGGACTCATTTTCCCTCCTTGGGGTGAAGTAAGGGGGGGTGAAGTTCCCCTCCGCTGCAGCTCTCCACGGGGCTTTTATCCCAGAGGACGCTGGAGCAGAGATACCACCAGGATGGGGTCACTGGTGGCTCCCCAGTCCCCTCCCCACAGGGATGGGGTGCCAGGGTTGCTCTGCAATACTGGAGTGCTGGGTCCAGTTCTGGGCTCCCCGGGTCAAGAAGAACAGGGAACTGCTGGAGAGGGGACAGCAAAGGGCTACCGAGGGGATGAGGGGATGGAACAACTCTCTGATGGAGAACGGCTGAGGGATTTGGGTCTCTTTAGTCTGGAAAAAAGACAGCTGAGGGGGGACCTTATCAACACTTGTAAATCCTTAAAGGGTGGGTGTCAGGAGGATGGGGCCAGGCTCTTCTCAGTGGTGCCCAGGGACAGGACAAGAGGGAACGGGCACAAACTTGACCATGGGAAGTTCCACCTAAACTTGAGGAGGAACTTCTTTCCCTTGAGGGTGGCAGAGCCCTGGCCCAGGCTGTCCAGGGAGGTGGGGGAGTCTCCGTCTCTGGAGACATCCCAAACCCGCCTGGAGGCGTTCCTGTGCCCCCTGCTCTGGGTGACCCTGCTCTGGCAGGGGGTGGAACGGGATGATCTCCAGAGGGCCCTGCCAACCCTACGGTTCTATGATTCCATGCACGGACTCACACATGCCCGGCGTGGCCTTATCTCTCCCGCGCAGGCGGCGACGGCGGCACGTGAGGCCGCGGGCGAGCGCAGGGTGTGGTGAGAGGCATTTTTAGCTCCGGCTCAAACCGGGGTGGGGGGGAAGAGGTTTGCAAATCCTGCTGGCCCTCAGCTCGAGAAATAACTGCAAACAAATCCCGCGCCGCCTGCTCCCCTGTCCTCCTTCCTCAGCCTCCCCCGAGGCCCCCGCCGTGGCACGGAGCCGCTCCTGCCCCAGCGCCCTCGCTCCGCCGGCTGAAAGGGCGAAGGTTTTAAAAACCGCTCGGAGACTTCCAGCTGCGGAGTTCAGGCTGGAAACGGAGCCAGGGAACTGGTTTCACCCTCACCCCTTTCCCCTGGGTTTGTTTTTATTCTTTAGGAAGAGGAGCAGAGAGTTGTTTTGTAGCTGCAGGTCATGTAAAAAAGCTGCATTTTAAAATCCAAAGGGGGGAGAGCTGGGCTAAATGTGATTTGACAGGATCCCTCTAACCGCATGCCTCTTAATTTCCAAGTCTGATCGGTGCGACCGGACAGCTAAATAAATGAAGTAGTGCATATAATTGAATCTCTGCTCAGATGTTCAAATACACGCCAGCCTGCCCTGCCCTGACTGCGGAGCTGGGGGGCTCGGCCCCCGAGCCAGCCGCTTCCCTTCCAGCTGGTGGCAGCTCCCGGAGGGAGCGGGAAGTGACACCCGCACCCCTCCTGGGTGCCACCCTGGGCCCGGGGTGTCCCGCAGGGATGCGCCTTCTCCCAAGTGATGGATGGGACCTGCCGGGGACAGTGCCTGGCTCCCGTCCTGCCTGCGTCAGCAACCATGACTTTATTAATTTTTTTTTTTTCTTGGTTTATGGTGCCCTTTGGAGCTTTGCTATTGAACCGAAGTGAGGCGGGGGGGGGGGGGGGGGGGGGGCGA
>VXBO01012268.1:0-32306 GCA_013400135.1 Rhinoptilus africanus | reverse complement strand
CTTATACCCACCTTCCCCAGCCGGGGGGAGCCCCCTTTCAGCCTTAGAACCCCCTTTCTGCCTTGCACCCCCCTCGATTTTGGGAGGTCTCCCCTCCCCTGGCGTGAGGTGCCTCTGGGCGGGTTTGGGTCGGGGTTACCCCCTGGTGTGGGGGGGGTTGCTCTGCAGCCACCCCTCTGTGTCCCCCCCCAGGCCCCTTTCCCCTCCCAAGGTTGGGGTTGCTGCTCCCTTTTATTTTAATAGTCATATTTTCCACCCCCCCCTTTCCATCCTCTGACACAGGAGCGGACCAGCAAGACGGTGGGTAGCGGAAGGGTGGTTGTTCTCCTCCTCCTCCTCCTCCTCCCCACCCCTTAAGGGGCGGCGATCCTGGCGGAGAGGAAGAAGAGGATGCCACGGAAGCTGTTGTTGCCTTATAAATCTGTTTTTTCTCGCTTTCGAGCTCCGCGGGGGTTGCATGACTCGTTGGCCATGAACGCGGCCAGAAGCGGCTACCGCGTCTTCTCGGCCAATTCCACGGCGGCCTGCACCGAGCTGGCGAAGAGGATCACCGAGTAAGTTCCCCCACTTTTCCAAGTTTCTTCCTTCCTCCCCGCAGAGCTCCTGGGGGCAGGCAGGCTTTCTGGAGAGAGAGGCTCTGGGAGTCCTCCCGCCTTCCCAAGGCAAAGGCACCTGCTGCCAACACCTTTGCTGGGTAGGTTTTGCCCTGAGAGCCTTCGTCAGCTCAGCCCTCCTCCTCCTCAGTGCCCTCTCCTCGCCCTTCTCAATAACTGAATTTGCCCCGGCCACGAAAATGGACCCACTGCTCTCTGCCTTTTGCACGGCTGACATGCGTTTCGACGCTGGGGAGGCTTTGCGGCAGAGGCTGTCGCTTTTGGGGGGAGGAAGGAGGTTAAACTTGGCTGAACAGACCCCAGAAAGCGTTTGAAGTGGTTGGGGAGACGCTCAAAACTTTCTCTGCTGCTTTCTGCGGGTTCGGGCTGGGCGACCTTGTTTGCTCACGTCTTCGCCACTCGGTGTGTGGGGCACATTCCACGTGCGGACCTCGGTACGACACCCAAGTGGATTTCGGTGGGGCAGGAGAGGTGGGCAGCACACGCTAACAAGAGAAAGTTAAGTTTAGGGATAGACGTGTGCCCCCCCCCCCCTTCTTTTTTTTCAGCCCATCAATTTGGGCAGAGTTTGACCTTGACTTGTCAGGGATGGATGCGCTGGGTCCTGCCGAGTGAGGGGTGTTACAGCTGGCTCCAAAATGGGGCTCTTGGTGCACTGAGGAGCACTGAATTTCCCCTGGCGCGTGATCTTTTGTTTTGAATCGGTTTGGTTCAAATCGGGGTACTCCTAGCCGAAGGGGCTTTTCTGAAATGGATTCTTGTACTGGGGAGGTGTCATCCTCAGGCAGGATTTGGGGTCCTTTCTGCTTTCTCCCAGCATAGGAAGCTGCTCCCAAAATGAAGAGGGCTCAGTGCTCGTTTGCCTGCTGCAGCAGATAGCATCCTTGCTACCCCTTAGGCCCGTTCCCTGTCCTCAAAGGCATGCTTAAATTGGAAGCATTACTAAATACAGGTGTGCTGCCACTTTAAACTGCAAGAACATTTTGCTGTTCATCCACTGCGTTCAATCCTTAGCACAGATTATCTCCACGAAGCTGACTTGGCTGTTTGGCTGGGATAGTCGGTGCTGATGGGATGCGTCTTGGATAATAGCGATGGACTTCTTCGGGTGGGAGGTGGAGAGGGAAATCCTTGTGTTTGGGAGTGGAGAAGGTTTTTTTTGGTTTGTGTATTTTTGCTGTATTTGGTCAGTTCGGTCTCACTTTCCTTTCATGGATACAGTTCTGAAAATAAAGTCTCCTTATATAAAAAAGTAAGTTTTGCTGCAACAGATGGGACGTGGTTTTACATGGCTTGTCTTGTGGCGTCAACACGGAACATAACAGAAGTCCCCTGGGGATCACAGGGGGATGAGCTCCAAGTTCTCAGGACTGAAAGAGCAAACGGGCAATCTTTATTCTCTGCTCTTTGTCTTAAAAATAACTCACTTTTTTTAGAAGATGTAAGGAGAAGAGACGCGGAGCAGGCTTCCCCAGGCCACGGCACACAGAGCTGGCTGTGTGACGTGCTGCTGTAACCCTCTGCAGGGATCCCAGTGATGCTCTGGGGCTGAATGACAGCAGGATCCAGAGAGTGACCTCCTGTCTGTCCTTCATGAAGGAAACTTCTAATAGAGGCGATGTGGGCTTTTTGCCTTGGCTCTAACATCAGCGAGAAAGTCAGATGCTCCGGTGCTGGTATGAGCACAACAGTGTGATACGCAGCTACTGCTTAAACGGAGACTTAAGGACGTGTAGCTTTACTGCCTGTAAAATAGGAGTAGTGACCACCCTGAAATGGAAAGGTGTGTAGCATTGTAGGCACGTGAGGCTTTGTTAGGGGAGGGGTGCAAAATCTGGAACCCTTCCTAGTAAGGATTTGCCTGCAGTAAGTCGTCTCCCAAAAATAAAGGTATTTTCAGCATCTCGAGCGGTGTTTTTGCACTGACTTCCCTTAGGAGCTCGGGGGCTGTTTCAACATGTTTGTAATACGTCCCTTGTTTTTTCAGGTTGCAAAAGATGCGTGGCTGCTGGCTTTCCCACTGTGTCCCATCCCAGCCCGTACTTTGCTGGGGAGGTCAGTTGCGCCTTTTAATAGAGTTGGAGCAGTCGTATAAGGGTGAGTCTGTCCTCTAATATTGTGCGTTCTTTTTAAAGTTTTTTTATGACCTTTTAGTATAAGTAGTAAAAGAACTTTAAAACAACACGCAATATTAGGAGTAGGGCCCCTTGAGACACTTGTCCATCCAGGCTCTGTTGCTTGTAGGTATGATGTTAAAATCAATACTTGAGGTGTCCTGGTTTATTCTGTTTTAAAATCCCAAGCCTGGGGAGGAGCAGTGTGGTATAAACCAGGCATCTGAAAGCTGTTCAGTCTCCTCGCGTCACTTAGTACAAAACTTCCAGAGTTGCTTTCGATTCCGGCTTTGAGAGTGGCATTCTGGCACACTTCCGATCTTTACAGTTTCCTGTTATGTATTCTAGTCACTCATCCTATAACCAGACAAGATAGTTAGTCTAACTTTCACTTTGAGTTTCCAGAGCTTTTCTTTGTGTTAGTATCTGCCAGGAAGAGGAGATTGTGCTGGCTTGTGAGAACCAAATACCTTGTGAAACTTTAAAAGATGCGCCTTAGATTCAGGACCACTGAAACATAAAAAACCCCCCCATACGTTTACTTTTATCTTATAAATTGAGAGGGATGATTTTTATTCTTTGTTTTAAATTCTTGCCCAGATGGAAAGAAAATTCCTGCTGTAATTAGGACACTTGGCACCTGATTACAAGCTGCATTTGCAGGGGAGAAAGATAATTTCTGTGACCAGTGCCGATCCCTAATGGGCCTTGTGTGCTGCTGGGGGGAGGGAGGTCTAGCAAGTCTCTTTGATGTCCGGAGTCCAACAGATGCATTTAGATCTCCCTCTGACTGCAGTGTCTGGCACAGAGGGTGCAAATAATATGTTCCACTCCCTGCTTGTGTGTTTGGGTTGGAGGGTATTGCTGATTGAAGCTTGCTAACGCCTCCCCAGTGCTCCTGCAGGTCTGCGTTATGTGGGAAGTAATACTGTCACAAACTCATTGCGGACTGTGGATGTGAGTATTCCAGACACTCATTTTGTCTGCAGCGTGGAAAATGCTGGTGGTGATAAGATAAAAGCAATGCCGTGAGCCTAAATAACGTGGAGTAACGAAGAAAAGATGAAGACTTGTGTTCTGATCTCTGGTTGTAGGGAGCAGGGGACACGACACTAAAACCAGGGTGGTGTTTTCTGTGAATGAGTGGGAGGTGAGCCCTGCTTTTGGGAGAGACGGTACGTTAGGAGGACTCTCGTCAACCTCCCTCAGCTGAAGGAGAATTTCTAATGGGATGAGGGAACGGTAATGTCAGCCTTCCTCATTAAGTCATCTTGCCAGCATGTGAGAGGATGGCGCAGGGGAGTCGGATCACAGTAACCTTGTGATGCTGCTCTCCCCGCTCTCCAAACCCTGTTCTTGCTTTCAGAAAAGAGCTCTTGTGTGGTGCTACAGGATGAGAGGAGGTGGCACCAGCTCTTTTCCATCTCGGAAGACGCAGTATCGTGGCAGAAGGCTAACGGATATTACAGGGTGACACTGCATCAAAGAATTTTGGAAAGGGAAAAGAATCACCAGTTGAAAAGTAGTGTAGTTGGAGAGGGCTGCAGACAGGGGACGGTGTTGGAGTAGGGTGAGCACGGAGCAGTTGGGCTTCCAGATTTTCTGTGCGGCTTAGATGGAGCGGGCAATGAGGCTGAGCAGATTGGCTTTGCGCGGTGGCTCTCTGTGCTGGCCAGTGCCAGGTTTAGGGGAAGTTCCTTCACGAGGAGCAGGCTGGTGGGAGTAGAGGGAAATCCGCCTGGTATTTGATGGTAGTTCAGCTGCACGGCTTTGGAATGCCTGGTAGGAATGGTGCAAGTGCCGGATGGCTCTGGGTACAAGTGGCGGATGAGCAGCAGGGACTGTTCTTCAAAGTACCCAGTCGTGGCGGGTGAAGGGGGGCTCAGATAGTTATAAGGATATTTGAACAAAACATACTGCCTTGTATCCAGGAAGCTGCTGTTTCCCTTCCCTTTCCTGCCTTGTTCTTGAAGTCGGAGATTAGGAAATACACCGTAGAGCTACCACTGCGCTAGCTGGCCCGGATGACTGACCTTTAAATAACAATTTGCTTGAGTTTGAAAAGCAATTCAAAGTCGGGCTGTGGTTTGCTTTGGCCACGGTCAAGCACGGAGCAGATCCTCTGCTGTCAGCTCCAGCTCCTGCTGGAGTCTGCAGCGGTTCGTGGAGTCTGTCGGTGTGAGGTGTGAGACCAGTGAAAGTCTAATGAAGAGGATATTGCCAAAATAAAATCATATCATAGTCAAGGGCTTTGTCTGTATGCAGATTTCTCCTCAAATGGAGCGTCTGCACTGCGAAGTGGCTGGAAGCTTCCTTCAGAGATAACTTTACAAATATCTTTTAGGCGTTTGTCACAGTGGGAGAAGGCAACTCAGCCTGCTCTGAGTCCTTCCCAGCGGTACTGAAACATGCTTTGAAGGCATGAAATACCACAACTGCACTTGCCTCTCGAATTTTGATTCAGCTAAACATCAAGTCTTTTTTAACTGACTGTCCTTTGTCTCTAGAGCCTGGTGTGGTGGTTTTTGACAGTCTTCAGAGGAGCATTTGAAAGTACGGTTTGATACAACACCGCAGTGTTTCCTAAAATACTGCAGTGTGGCACTTCCTCATTAAACTATAGGTGACTTCCAAGCTGTTCACACTTAAGCTGTGAGTTCGAGATGGATTTTATAAACGCTCTTGTATCCACAGCTTAATATACTTTCGGCATTTGTTGAGACTGCGGAAAGCTAATCATCTTTCCTGAGCAGCATTTACAGAGAGATATATACCGGATCAATATAAATTTTTACTGACCAGTTGCTCTGAGTAGGATTTTTGAAGAGAATTTTCCTCTGAGGTGCTGTCAGATCCTAGAGGAGTCAGTTTAGTGTTGGAACTGCTGTGAGGATGGCACAGCAGAGCAAGCAGCAAGGCTTTCCCCGTCAGGAGCAGTGAGTGGTCAAACAGGGAAAGCTTACGCTGCAATGGCATTAAAACTTTAGAAGCAGGGAGCAGCCAGGTAGTAATACCTTGGTCTCACTCTGCCCAGCCCTCTGCACTGAGCTCGGCAGGACTGTATGTGCATAGCTTAACAGATGCCAGTTCTGAAGAGTGCTGCTTTTAAAAACAAAAACACCACCAAGCTGAGTTTCTCTCTCTTGGATGGGGAATGGAGCTTCCAGAAGTGAACCCCTGCTCTGATGTCTGCTCGGTGCTGGTTAACAAGTAAGATTTCTGCAAATACTGTAAAATCGGCCTGATCGTTCTCCAGTCTTAAATGCTTCAGTGTCAGCAAAAGCCCTCTCCTCCCCATAGCCAAGTACCGCACCTCACAGCAGGGCTTTTTCGATGGGCCTCATTGTGCTTGGAGATGTGACTTATCTACAGGACCTGAAGTATTTATTTTTTCCAGGAGCAGCTGTATCTCTCTGCGTGGATGTGTGCTCTGGGTTACCCGTAGTGGCAGCCTTTTCTTTCCTAGGGTAGATCTGCCCGTGTCTGTGGACAAGTGATGCGGTAATTGTGATAACCCCTTTTCATGTGGTTACGCCGTTAGTCCTGAAGCCGAATGCAAACAGAGTTCTTGCTGTCAGTTTAATTCCTCTGTCATCTAAAGTAACAGCGGATGGGGAGCTTCTGCATGGAGGGGATTTGGAGAGAAAAGAGTGGGGATAGAGGGGGAAAAAAAAGGGAGAGGTGACGGGAAAGGCGAATTTATCTTTGAACTCTGTTACAGATGGTTGCTCCCAGGCTGTGTGGTGGCGAAGGCCGTACTCTGCCCTTGACTTCTGTGTAAATCTTCCTTTTGACCCAAGTCCTGTGGAATCTGGTGTTTTACAACTGGAGATATACAAACAGTCCCCTCTTTAATTGCCTTGGCTAAATCAAGGTTTTTATCAGACTCCTGCACTGGCTGAAGTCTCAGCTTACGCAAAGCCTTCAGACGGGGATTCGGTGGGAGGTGTGCCCCTTGGGTAAACATGCCTCAGCTGCTTTGGTGGAGCTGCCTGCCGGTCCCTCTGCCGTGCCCGCAGCTCCTGGGGCTGCAGAGCGCTGCAGGCAGGGTTGATGTATGACTTTTATTGTCAGTTTTATCTTGGATCCTTCCCATTGCCTCCCCTCTTGTTTACTTGCAGTCAACAGTTGGAGCAGAGACAGGATTTATTGTCTGACCAGAGCAATCTACTACTGCTCGTTCCTTTAAGTCGGCAGCTGCTTACTGTCTCTTCTGCTGCTATCTGCACCCGTGTTTGACAAGCTGAGCTGTTTAGTGTCCACCTTTCCATCAGGGAGCAAACCTGCCTTTCCAATTCCTTGTTTCAGCGGCACTGAGACAATCTGAATAGGAGACCGCTGGACGCTAGCTGCTTCTTGCCAGTTACATCCTCACAGAGCGTCACAGACCTCCACTGTGTCTGTCTGCCACCTCGTAGCATTGGAAGTGCCACCCTCCGAGGGGTATTTTGCTGAGATGTGTCCACCAGGACTGTTTTAGAAGCTTACGCTCCTTCCATGAGATGCAGTGTCGACTAAGGGCACTTGCACAGTCTTTTTAATGGATTGAAGTTCTTATTTTTTTTTCCCCAGTGGTGAGGTAGGAACATGCTGTCTGCAGTGAAGTCAGGGCGCACGTGCCTCCAAACAGAGCTTGCAAAACTTGCCATGCAGTTGTGGAGGAACAAGTGTGAGTCAAACATTTCCACACACACGCGCTAGTTTGGTGTGTGTGTGTGATACTTGAGCTTGTTTCAACTTGGATGCCTTGGCAGCGATTAGGCTGAAGCTTAGTGGTTGCAAATGCCCAGCTGTCATCGGAAAGACAGTGGGATCGCAATGGGCAGTAAGAGCTCGATGGATCCCATCTGCAAAACTCACCTTCACTGTGTGTCTGTCCCTGGGATCCCCAGGCTTGCCTTTGCTTGACCAGTTGCCAGCTCTTTTTTGAAGATACTGAAGGTACTGAGGATGCCTTTGTATTGCAGCTGCAAGTTTTAACCCAGCAAGGCTGGTGAGAGAAGCCTAATTAAAGATTTGGGAGCTTGTCTGCTCTGGGCTGGGTGGTCCCGGGGTGATGCTGCAGTCGGTACCCAAGTCAGGCTGATTATGATCTCACACGTACGATTCTCGATGTGGGAGTTTACTCACCAGCCCCAGCCATGGCAAAACGTGCCGCCGGACACACGGTTGGGAGTGTGTGCGTGCCAAATATGTGCTTTGTAGTTAACTAAGCAAATATATCATATTGCATTTGAGTATCTGTTATCGCAGCTGTCCCAGGCGCGCTTTCCAGGCCAGCTTCTAGCTGAGACCTCCAGCTCGCGGGCTGATAGCTGAGTCCAGCAGTCACTGGTGGGCCAGCAGCAGGCCAGTGAGGGGCTGTCTCACTCATTGACTTCAGAAAAACCAAATCTTTGTGACAATTGAAGTAGAAGGCTGAGTCTGCGGCTGAGGAGATGAAGAGAAACAGGCTGCTGAAGGCAGTAGAGCTAGTGGCAGATGTGGGCTCTTTATTTAGCATTAGTCCCGATTTGCAAAGTTTTGGCATGTGTCCAGGTAAATACAGTATAGGTGCAGACAGGAAATCACCGTGCGTGTTGAACAAAGGTATTTTGCAGGCACAAACTGTTTCCTAATCCAGTGTGTAGGCACAGCCACCGAGCAGACCCAAGGTGAGAGGAGGGACTTGCCAGCGGAGTTGCAGCAACACACGTGTCCCAAGCGTCTTGCTGGTGCAGGGCCTCTCAGCTGAGGCTCACTGTTAGAGCACATGTGCCCCTAAATACTTACTGATACAGACGTGTCACCTGAAGGGAAAAGTCTGCCTTTTGGAGCATTTAAAAATGCCCTTCAAAGTGAATCTTTATTATATAATAAAGAAACTAAAAAAAATAGAGCGACTGTAATCTCTGTTGTGATGGATGTTGTGGGTTTGACACTTGAGAAAGGAGTAATTTGAAAAAAAAAACCAGAAAAGTGTTTTTTTTTAATTTAAAATCTCTTCAATCAGCTGAGTTATTTCAGAAGGAAGGTTGAGGGGGTGGGAAGAAATAGACGTGGGAGTCCAAAGAAAAAAAAAAAAGTGACTCAGTTGCCAGTAATTAAATCTGAGTAAATTATTAATGTTTAGTTCCAAAATAGATCCCCCTAAGGTGGCATTGCATGGGCCAGGCAAGATGTCCTTTGCTGTAACTCGGGAGACATGGCCTCTGGTCAATCATACAAGGACTGGCTTTTCCAAGTATGGCATTGACCTCCCGCAGAGCAGCATTCCCTGGGCCCTCCCTGGGGACTTTGGAGGGAAGGAGACCCTGGGAAAGTGGTTCTGCAGCCTGGCTGGTGCACTCAGCTCCCGGTTAGGCAGTGCCGTGTTTTACTCTTGTGTAATGGTTGGCCCAGACTCTGCTTTGGATCGCAAACTGCTGGGTTCCTCCATTTTTAATTTCTTCTTTTCTCTCAGGCGTCTCGGTGCTGAGCTGGGGAAATCTGTGGTGTACCAGGAAACCAATGGAGGTAAGAAATCTTTACTAATTTGCAACTGTTTTGAAGTAATCTTAAAAATAGTGTCCAACTCCATCAACCCAACCTGTCTAATAAGTGCAGTGATTCAGTTGTGATGTTACTGCTCCTCCTGGCAGTGCTAAACCCCCGTGTCTGACCTTGGACGAACCAATTAAATATGTTCCTTGTTCCCCCCGTTATCTCATTTGTCTGCCCATGCTCTTGTCTGAGGGAGAGCCCTATCTTGGGTGTTAGCTGCTATAAAATCTTACGTGCTTTTGTGCTTAGCAAAACATCTCCTAGATTTAAAAGTAATGGCTGGCTTTCTAAGTGTCTGCCTTGTAAACTTTTAAATTATCCCCTTTTTCCAGGCTTCCCCTGCCACAGGCAGTTTACAGGACCGTGCGTCTTGGAGCTTGCTTTTATCTGTTTAAAGGTAGCAAGTGTCCATTTTCAGATGCTGGGCTAAATCAGAAGGATATTGTCTAACAGAGTTCAGTGGCTAAGAGTCCTTTACCTTATTTGCAAGAGAGACTAGAACCAAAGAGCTGATACAGGTGAGAGGAAGGGATGGAAATGGTGCTGACTTGGCGTGAGGATTTACGATAGTGCTGCTGCTCTTACAGCCAGAATGGGCCTGGTGGTGCGTAAGCTGCTGTGGTTATGGTTGGGTTGGCTGTTGCGTTCAGGTTAGAGAGAGCTCGCTGCCCTTTGGGGCTAGTTTTAAATCGAGGCGCTTGTTACAAGGTCTGACGTCGTTCTTCAACACAAATCCATCTGCTTTCGGCAGAGTCCCTTAAGGTTACTGACAGTGTCCAGGCAATTAGACTTTGAATTTGGTAGCTGGGTAGATATTTCTCTCCTTATGCGTATCCTTGCCTTCTAGTTCGTGACTGTGTGGGAAATGAGCGGCTAAGACAAGCACCTCAGGGAAATGTGGTGTCATTGCTTTGCCTTAGCAGAGCTGCTTTGGGGCTCGGCTTTTGCGATTGAACCTGGGACTGTAGGAATTGTATTCAGCGGAAACCTGAGTTTCCAGCTCCATGTTAGTGTTGAAATGTCTTGACCTTGGTATTGAAATTGGAGAGTTCTCCCTCTGAACTCTGTGCTGCTGGCGTTGCCTTGGTCTGTCCAGCTTGTATGGAGCTAACCCCACTGTAAGCTGCAAAAGAGCCAAGTTACCTCCTTGGTAAGTACTAAAGGTTGTTCTGCTTTGGGTGGTTCATTGTTCACTAATGAATGTGGCATTGACAGCTTTCAGCATGGAGAAGTGAAAAGGATCTCTCATTGAGTCTTCTATGTGTAAGAGAACAGCTATTCAGCCTGGTTTTGCGTTGTAAATACAACTAACTCACTGGTGTGTCGTGCAGGCTCTTTACTTCCAGCGACCAGCCTTTGGAAAATCCCTTTGGCTCATCCGTGTATAATCTGTAAATCTGATGTTTGGAAACAAAACTGACTCTGTTTTCAATACTTTTCAGAAACAAGAGTTGAAATAAAAGAATCCGTCCGGGGACAGGATATCTTCATTATACAGACGATCCCCAGGTAAGGGACTTGTGGCTCAGTTTGACAGCTGTGATATGGTTTGAATTTCTGGTTCAGCAGATTGTTCGATAAGTTTGCTCACCGTTAGCCAGCATCATAACCAGTCTATTTCCAGCGTTGTCATTGCTTTGACTTACATTCAAGACACCACATAGTGTTAAGCTGTTAAAATTCCCAGAGGATCGCTTGCGCCACAGCAAACTGAAAAGCTTCCCATCAAATAGCATAAGTGTGTCACTTGAGGCAAGACCAAGTATGACTGATGGCTTCAAGTGAAACATCCCTGCTCTGTGTGTTGGTGTCCTTGCAGGCTCAGTTGCTTGGTGATTTCTGACTGGCATTTCCATTTCAGGATGTGTAATTTCCTCTGCCTTCCAATTACCAAGCATCAGAGCCAGCAACAAACTGCAGCTATAGCTTTCATTACAGGCTGGATTACTCTTCCCCTTTCGCTGTAGTGATGTGAAACTGAGCTCAGGTGGAAGCCTGTAGCTTCCCTCCTGCTCTTTTACAGTTCTTAATAATGTTGGGAATTTTCTCAAGTGGCCCTTTTGGGTTTTATTTTGGGCTCTTCTAGCCTTGGAGTAAGAGGAAGAAGTGCTGTGAGTAACCAGGGGGCTAGAAAACCAGCTCTAACCCCAGGAACCTTGCTGTTTGCTGGCTGAGTGTAGCAAGATAGCACTGGTGTGGTGAGAAGGGAGCCTACGTACAAGTGATAACTGCAGGCTGATCAATCAGGAGTAGGGCAGGTGCTGCTTTCAGGGATGAGGTATTGATAGGATGCCTTTTACACAGTTAGCAACACAAGGATATTCCTGCTCTAATAGCCTTTTCCAAGTTACAAAATTCTGCTCAGATTTTGGAGATCACAAGAACTTGTAAGTACCAGAGTTCAAGTGGGTAGCAGGGTGCCCTTGAAACAGAATTTTTCCTTGCTTGCCAAAGAAATAGAGCCCAGTGAGGATTCAAGTTCGCTTTCTCTTTTACAGTGCTTGGCCTGTTGTTAAAGAAATCAGTGGGACTACGAAATTAGCTTGCTGGCTTCTGGAGTTCCTCTTGCAGGCTGAGACATTCTCCTAGAGCTCATATCTCTCCAGAGAGATGCTCAGTGTTTCCTCCCTCAGGGAGCAACTAAATCTCTGCAAGGTGAAAATCCACTGATGCAGGATTACGTTTCGGGTGAATAGTGCAATTCTCCTGTCCCTCACGAGAGCATTCTCTGAAATAACTTGTAACTGAGAGCTGTGTAAACACGAGACAGATAAGGTGTTTGGAGAGAGAAAACTCAGAGCATTAGGGACAGTGATAGTTTTGGGAGGAGAAAACCTCCCCTGCTTTTAACTTGTTGATCCTCTTGTTTTTCCATAAACTGAATTCAATGTTACGGGCCAAGAAATGAATCCTTTTTAGCCACAATGTTCAAAGCCCTCCAGGTGAGGAGCCACAGTTGTGCAGCCAAGTCATCTTTTATACTTACGCTGCAGCTATCCCCTGGTGTATTGCTTGAGAGGACAGATTCAAGGGCATCTCAGTTTTGCAGTGGTTTTCAGGGAGCTTTTCAAGAGAGTAAAAACAACTGTGTTGAATAAGCTGAGAACAGGACTTCTGTGCTGTTTGAAAATCAAACGAAATATTAGGACTTAGCAGGAAAGGAGTAGAGAGGGAAACAACCGTGTTACGCTACAGTGTGAATTCACAGCCTGCATCTTAAATGCACAGAGAGAGAACAGGAAGACCTAAATATTAGATACAATATCCATGTCCAAAAAGCAAATAGCAGAACTACAAAAGTTACGAAGACAGGTATTGTCCAAGCCTGTTGGTGTGTGGACTAGCATTCGTGTGAGGTAAAACCAAATAGCTCCTGTTTAAACTGTAGAAAAATGAAGGAGTTGGTGGTTTAATGATATGCTAAAAATGAAAGCAGTCTTTTAGTGCTGAGCGTTAGTGCTGGTTGTTGCAAAGTCAATTGGCAGCTTCACATAAGCCATGTGCTCAGCCCTGAGAACAGGGATCTCCAGGAATGGCTCAGGCAGGGATGGGGAGCAGCGAGGGAGGCTGGAGAGGGGTGGTAAATAGGGCATTGGGGATAACTGAGCTGGTTCTAAATGTCCTGGTAATGAGCTGACAGTCCCCGTGTGCGGTCTTGGCTCTGGCTTTCCGGCAGTAACTATGAGCGCGGCTTCAAGGCAGGAGGGCAGCAAGGAAACTGGGATGCTCTCCTGGGTACCTGTTTTTGCGATGCTGTGGCTGGGATTCCCCTGCAGCTGTTATTTTGCCCAATTGGTCCCCACCCTGAGCCAGGCCCTTGGTTGGGGTCAGTGCCCCTTGCAGAGGAGTGGATAAGTGTGACGACTGGCTCGGAACGAAGCATCCAGGAGGATGCTCCTCACCTCGATGAGCCCCCCCCAACCCACACACCCTGGAAGGGTGCCCTGCTGGAAGGACAGACGCATCCACCTCTGCCTGGTGCCTGTACCAGCTAGTCTGCAGGAGCTTCCCAGAGTCCAGCGTGGGGTCCTGCTTGGATATCGAGAGAGATGTTCCACCTTGAGTAATTTCCCAATCTGTATGGCTACCGGTGTCCCACCACAGCACCAGGGCTGCTGGGTGCTTTTTGAAATAGATGGCAACCCTTTCTCCCAGGATCAATCTTGTTCTCTATCTGCTTTCCATGTGAATATGTATATTTTTTTAAAGGGTAATTTGAAAAATAATGATGGAAAATAGTGAATTTCCAGGGTGAACTTTAAATAGGCTTAAACTTGGGCCGCTTTGTTTTTATACAACAGTGATAGTAGCATCTTTTTCTCCTCTCACGACCCCACTGGCACAGCTAAAACACCAAAGGGAAGAAACAGTTCTTTGTTTCCTCGTTGTCCTACGTGGCAGGGGGCTCTGTTTTATGTAATTCTTGGCTGGGTGCTTCCGAGCTAACAAAGCTTTCTTGTGTGTAAATGGCATTGTGCGCGAGGGCTGGCGGGGCCAGTGGAGAACAGAGACCCAGAGTGCTTCACAGATGAAGAGGCACAAACGGAGGTTAATTTCTGAAGGAAGGGGGAGCAAAGGAGAAGTGGAAATTATTAGAGGTTTGTCACAGGTCACACAGACGGAGGCTTGGAAAATGGTATCTCTGAGCTCTTGGGGAAGCCGTGCCCGGTGGTCAGGAGGAAAAAGGGGCCTCAAGCAATGTCTGGGTAGTGTTTAAAAAGCTCTGCAGAGCTTTAAGCTGCTCTGTGCTGTTTATTCCTCTGCTGCTGGGTGGAAAGATGGCCCGGTCAGCCCCTGCTCTGCCACCATGGGCTCCACGGCTGAGCCACCCCCAGCATTGCCCTCCTGGGGACCTGTCTGGGGAAGTGTGTTGTTTGAGGCTGTGCCTGCTGAAAACCCCCAAGCCAAGGGTGTCTGCCTTGTAGGAGGGTGGCCTGTCCTTCCATCTTCTCTGAAGTGCATGTTCCTCAGTTCCCAAATGGTCTCGAGTCAGTTTATGACAATGCAGACAGTGTCTCTTGGTCTTGGTTTTAAGGAACTAAAAGGGCTTGACTTTTTTTTTTTTCCCCTTCCCAAAATGAATTAAACCACAGACTAATACAGTCCTGCTGGGCCACACCAATCATCATGGTGAACCGAACTGAAAATGAGGTTTTGTGTGTCTTCCTTGCTGTGGTCTACAGATAAGTTCTGCCTATATTGCTTTTTTTGTTTTTATTCTTTCAAGAAACAGTCGTTTAGCATTTATTGTGTTGTTGCTCCATCCATCTCTAGGTAAGTTACGTAGTATGGAGACGCTGACCTCCACCAAAGTGATGCATCTGGACTTTGCGCTGCTCCAAAATGCAGTATTTGTTAAGGCAGGAAAAATAACCCACCTTTACGTTGGATTTATTAGGATATTTTTAACAATGTGTATGAGGCTGTGTTGGCTGAATGTGTGCTGCTTCTTTAAAAGACTATTTTATTTCAAAACACACTGTATGAAGTGACATTTGTTCCAATATAAATGAAAAAATGCCTTTTCTTTTTGTTGTGATGATGGAGAGAAATCATTACACACCTCATGTTAGAATACAAAATCAAATTGTGGTCCACAGCTCCTGAGTGGTGGAGTCGGGTCCTGTACATGTAAGAGTTGGTTGTAATGTGCTGTGGTATGATGGATGGAGCTATAAGGTTACAATCTGTGTCTTGCATACATTAGCATAAGATGTAGCATTATTTGCTTAGAAGTTTGGTGAGGAGACGTATGGGTATAAAAGAAGTTGCACTGGGAAAAGCACCTGCTAATATTTGGAATGGTTTTCAAATCTCCTAGGGATGTGAATACCGCTGTCATGGAGCTGCTGATAATGGCGTACGCACTGAAGACTTCCTGTGCCAGGAACATCATTGGGGTCATCCCTTACTTCCCCTACAGCAAACAGAGCAAAATGAGGAAGAGAGGCTCTATAGTCTGCAAGCTGCTGGCTTCGATGCTCGCCAAGGCAGGTGAGCGTCACAGGGAGCAGTGTCACAGCAGGCTTGGATGCTGCTGGGCATCCCAAAAGGTGTCTGTCTGTCCATCCCTCGCGCATTCGATGTTAGGGTGTGCTGCCGAGCCCTTGAGCTACTTTGTGGGAGTTCATTTTCTTCAGCTTAGGTTTATTTCATTGTGACTTGCACCTGGGGAAGTGGCCTAGAAGTGTCATATTGAAATACAGTGTCAGCCCAGTGCTGTAACTTACCGCATGCCTGATTCTCGTGATGTCTTTGGAACTCTTTACGTTAACCTGTTTATGCCTATTTTATCATGTGGCATAATAGTCTGAGTAATATCTAAAATAGTCTGGAAAACTGAGATATTAGAGGAACTCCAGCCTTGTGGGAGTTGTCTCAATGAATTGTTATCTTTTTTTTTTTTTTTCTCTTAGGTTTAACACACATTATCACTATGGACCTTCATCAAAAGGAAATTCAAGGCTTCTTCAGCTTCCCAGTAGACAACCTGAGAGCATCCCCTTTCTTGCTTCAGTATATACAGGAAGAAGTGAGGTTACTCTAGTTCTATATATATCAACTTGTCTTAACTCATCTTAATGTGATAGCAGCGTTGGGCCTCTGCTTCTCCAGAGGTTGTGTTGTCAGGCTAGGTCAATCTTCCTGGTAATGAATTCTTTCTCAGGGGATACCTATTTCATGTTTCTTAGGAAAGTGGGAAAATACTACATTGTGTGATTGTACCTGGGTAGAAATTGAACTCTTGACCATAAGCATAAGGCAAGCTTGCTCTCTGTAGAGTTTGTGCCATTGAGAGATGCTGTTTATGCTCCTGCCTCTAATCACCTTTTAAATCCTGTTAAACTGTCTCCCCTCGCCCTTTGTTCTGCGGCGGATGTCTGACTGCTCTGAATTATTGATAGACTTTGTCTTGGGCTGAGTGTAGGAATGCTGAGCGCAGGAGGGCTGGGGGCAGGGCGTGGAGGTTTTACTTTCCATGTGCAAAAGATGATGACTTATGCCCACATGGCGAGGGCAAGGCTTCCCTGTACGGGGAGACTGGGTTCACTCCTCCCAGACAGAAGTAGCTGCAGCCGGTCCGTGCAGGGTACGTTGAACACAGTGGACATTCCCACCTTTACGTATTGAACATTTTTTGCTCTGCATGGGCCCATGACCACACCTTCCCCTTCTTCCCCAGGCTGTGTGCGGTGCCCTGTGTCTCAGCTGCACTCAGCGCTGCAGACCAGGCTATAACTTGTGGGTACCAGCAGGGAAGGAGGCACAGAGCTGTGGTCATGTGCAGGAGTCGGACCTGCAGTATTGCCTCTACTAAATTCATCTGTGTTACATTTGGGACAGAATACACAAAATACCGGTGGTGAAAAGGAGTGTAATTGCCTCTCTAGTTTCTTGCCACAGAATGAAGATGTGGGTCTGGGGAAGGGGAGTAGTGCCATTATTCAGCCATGTATCAAATCAGTTACTCGCTAGCAAGAACGTCTTTACTGAAATAACTTTTTATTACATCCAGATTCCAGATTACAGAAACGCGGTTATTGTAGCCAAATCTCCTGATGCAGCTAAAAGGTAAGTGGATGCTTTACTAGCTGGTTCAATAACTTGGAAGAGATCTGGGCTGATGGGAAATATGCCAAGAAAAATATGGGAGGGCCTCAAACGGATCAGTAATCCAGTTCCTAAGTCCTTTTTGGCTGGAAACAGGATGGATATCTGTAGTAGTGCAGATGGGCAGTTGAATTTTGCAGTCCAGCCCTGTGGGAGTGAACTCTGGAGGTCTCTGCTGCTGCAGAGCTAAGGTCCTGGGTCCAGGATCAGCCTGGAGAAGAGAAGGCTCCGGGGAGAGCTTATAGCAGCCTTCCAGTACCTACAGGGGGCCTATAGGAGAGCTGGGGAGGGACTCTTTATGAGGGATTGTAGCAATAGGATGAGGAGTAACAGTTTTAAATTGAAGGAGAGGGGGTTTAGATGAGATCTCAGGAAGGAATTCTTTGCTGTGAGGGGGGTGAGCCTCTGGCCCAGGTTGCCCAGAGAAGCTGTGGCTGCCCCATCCCTGGATGGGGTTCAAGGCCAGGCTGGACGGGGCTTGGAGCAACCTGGGCTGGTGGGAGGTGTCCCTGCCCCGGGCAGGGGGGGGCACTGGGGGGGCTTTAAGGTCCCTCCCAACCCAAACCACTCTGTGATTCTATGATCAGATTTGCTGCAGGAGTTTCAGCAGTACCTGACTATCTCAGAAAGCACTTAGCATATTGAGGAATGCCAGGAGACCCTGTGGTGGAGCCGAGGGGTAGGGTGGGCTTTGGGATATTAGGAGGAATGAAAAGTCGCTTCCAGTGAAGTTTCTTGCTGGGGAACAGCCACAGAGGTGCAGCCTTTGTTTGCCCTGTGGGGTCTGGGAGAGGCCTGCCACATTGGGCTGTGAAACTGCATCACCCCAGCGTCTTCCTGACATGCTGTGATTGTCCTGCAGGGCTCAGTCTTACGCTGAGAGACTACGGCTGGGACTAGCAGTGATCCATGGAGAAGCTCAGTGTACAGAGCAGGACATGGATGATGGACGTCACTCCCCTCCGATGGTCAAAAATGCAACTGTGCATCCTGGTCTAGAGCTGCCATGTAAGACTGAGCTTCTCTGCTTACCCTTGGGCAAAAAAAAGGAAAAGTTTGGTGGGAAATTGCTGTGTAGGTATAACCAACTTAATGGCAGTTGGAGCAGTGGAATCTTTCTCATGGAAAGGCTGATATCAGCAAGTTGTAGGAGAAGGTGCAGGGGAAGGTTTTTATTTAAATTTTTCCAGCCATGCAGAGCATCAGTATTTGTTCTCCCTGGCTGTGCCCACTCAACAGTGTTGGGACTGACATATCTCTGATACAGGTGGCGCTTTTACAGCGCTCAGCGACAAAACTCATCGAGCTCACGAAACAGAAAAAAAAAATAATGCAGAAGTGTAACTAACATGGGAACAGCCACTGAGACAGGCCGCTGTCCCCAGCGTGGGGAGGAGGGCTGGCCTTTGTCTTCCCCTCCTGCTGCACCCAGTCTTACTGCTGGAAACGTTCTTCATCTTGGCAGCCAGGTGATCATGTTCCACTGTCCGCTTTGACGAGGTTTTGAGGCTTGTGTGGCCAGTGTGAATAGGTTCTCCAAGAGCATTGCTGAGCTGCTTCCTGTGCTCTTGCCATCAGTTGATAAACTGCTGATTTGGGAGCACGGAGCAAAGTGAAAAAGGAGGAAACCTGTATTCTGGGAAACGCTGGCCTCTTAGGATTGCTTGTATTCCTGCAACAGCAGCAGTCAAGCAACAACAGTACAATCAAAACCCGTCTCCCTCTTGGGAGGATTTCAGCTTTCTAGGGAGAGGGTGGTAGGACAGAAACGATGAGTGCAGTGAATGTGGCTGAGAACCGAGCGTGGGAAAGGATGCGTGCTGCTGTATGTGGTAAGGAGCCATCCATCATGCATCCAAACTTAATTATACTGGCAGTGGCTAGGGCTCTTGATAAGCGTCTCCTCTTTTGAAGTTTAGGGACAACATCCAACCAGTTTGTGGGCAAGTTGTGGAGGGGGAAGGCAAGTAAGACTGCAGGCATTTTTCATTACCCCAGTCATTGCTCACCCATAATACAATCAGTTAAACAAAGCTTATGTTGCTGGTGAAACTCCTCTTGGGCATTGGGGGATAAGTGGTGTTGGGCGATGGAATTTTGGACTTCGTCTTGATTGTCCCCCTTCTGACAAGGGGATTTTTCACGTGCTTCCAACAAAAAGGGAATTTGCATGACTACTCTTGGCCTTTTCCTTCCCCTCCTACTCTGAAGAGGATGCTGACCTCCCAAATATCCCCAGCTGGCATTTGTCTGCTACCAGGGCATTGATGCGACTGTATCTTTATTTCCAACCGTGTCACTTCAAGGAAGCTCAACCATGGGATGTTGTGCTGCTGGAGAGCCCCATAAACGGTAGCTCACATGGAAATGTGCCCTTGTCCTGTTTAGTTATGATTTCAGTGGAAAATTGTTTTCAGTCCTCAGCTGTCGAAACACGAACTAATTTGCTGTGTATCACCACTTTCTTATTTTATCTCCTGCAGAAACTCTGCCCTTGACTGATGACCTTGCATTCCTGCAGGCCTAAGGCACAAATGTAAAATGATCAAGCTGTGGCTTGGTAGCTGTCTGTTGGCGGGAGGGGGGTGGGAGATACGGGGTTGATTATGGGGTGTTCTTGTCCAGAACTCTCAAAAGAAAGTTAGTTTTCTGTCCAGTTTTCTAATCTTAATAGATCCCTGGGTTTGAGTGAGTTTGGGGTGAGCTGGACTGTGTTACTGGAGGTGCAGAATACCGAGGTAATACCTGTCTGAAAGCCGCCTGTGAGCTTCTAGTGCATCCTGGTTGTGCGGCAGCCTCTGCCATGGATCCACGCTCTGCCAGACAGAGGTGAAAATGCAAGTAGGGTTAGGGATGGCAGTGCTGCGAGTGTCTGTACTTACCCTCTCTTCTACACCTCCTTTCTTGACTGATTCAGTTATTTGAAGAGTGTCTTCCCACCTCAAGTGGCACATCAAACAAAACCCTTGATCAGCTCTTCCCGCCGTGTGTACCTGCTGGTGTACAGTCTGATGGCAGGGGGAAGCGGGGTTCAGCTATGTCCCTGGGTTGTCCTTTGTGAAAGTCAGGACATGTGCTACACCCCCAGAGCCGTATGCTTCCTTACACCAAAACTGGCCAGAAAAACCTCCAGTTGTCGAAACAGAACCAGTCTGCAGGTCTGCCTGGCTCGGCTGCCACAGACCTGGGTCTGGGCGGTTGGCAGTGGAGGGTGGCTGAGACTAACCATGGAGCACCCCGCTCTGGGCTACGACCACGCCAGTGTGGAGTGTCCTGTCCTCCCTCTCTAGATTGGCAGTTCAGGGTCCCCGGCAGTTGTGCTACAGTCAGAAGAGAGGCAAAACCCATGTCTGGGAGCAGCCCCAGAGCCCTACAGCGATGGCTTATGCTTTATGCCATTCTTCATGGGCTTCCTAGTGAATTGGCTGGACTCCTGCATCCTGGCACGCACCTTTTTTGCCTGTTCTAGTAGAGATCATGTGCCTTTAATTAACGAGCGTTATACAGTGTAATGGCTTATTTATTGTCCTGAGAGATGTGATGCTCTGATTTGGTGGCATATGGAGCCATAACAGAAAAATGCCAAAGGTGCTTCCAGTTGCTGCTCCTAAAGTGCTGTGGTAAAGTGGCAGCAACAGCTCCTGTCACTCAAAACCCAGAAATGGGAGCCTTTGAGACAGGATGTCACTGAGGTTATTCCCTTTGATTGTGTGCTCTTTGTGTCTCAAAGCTCGCAGCTGGCTTGAGGCTGTGCTTTAACAAATGCAAGTGGACTCTTCGCCTGTTTCCTCGTCCTTGGGAAAAGCAGTGGAGCACCATCTGTTAAATCATTTCAGTGGCTTTGAAATTCACTGCTTTATACAGATAGCTAATGGTCTGCCTCAAACCCAGAGCCCAGCAAACTGCCATGAAGGAAAGGAGTTTGGGTGAAAAACTGGAGTGAGGTCTGTTCCTACTTCCCTATGCCCACCTCTTTCCTGTGTTTAGGCTGGGCACCAGGACATTATCTGTCCTTCCAGGTTTATCTCTTCACAAAACAATTCATTCCTGAGCAGCCTTTTGCTCATAGACTCTGTTGTAAACGCAGCATTATTTTACTTGGCAATGATTGCTTTCATGCACGCTGTCAGCTCCAAATAGAATTTGGTATAGCATTCCTTAACCCATTTTTGATCGCTTAATTAAGGCAACAGGTATATGCACCTGAAATGCTGTTTCTTTGTGCCAGTGATCATTTCCCCTTTAACACGTGGTACTCTGGCTTGTATTACTCATATCAGAATGAAAGTGCAGGTTAGAGTTTGACTGATTAACCCCTCCATGTTCTTTGATATTCTTTTTTTATAAAAATAGTGGTTGTTTTTTTCTTTCTCGTCTTTATTTTTTCCCCCCCTAAAAGCTACAGATACCACAAGCATCTTTTCTTACTCTCCAGAAAAAACGGCAACTCTTTTAATATAAACTCATGCATGAAGCCAAAGGGTTATGCCAGGCAGGAGTACAGCTGTGACTTACTTCTGTTGCCCTCTTTTGTCTACATACAAATAGAGGGTTTGTATCTGGGAGGAAAATGTTCTTTATTATTTGAATCCTTTTTCAAGTCACCTCTTCGTAGCAGTTCTGACTTGCACATCTTGGTATGTCCAAAGATTTTTGAGGAAACCGGCCACAGTAACCCTTGCATAAGCTCTCATCATCTCGGAGCAAAGTTCTCTTGCAATTTGATGTGGTTGTGGGTAGATCTTTGGCTTGCAATTTTTTTTCTTTTCTTTGCAGAGGAAATTGAACAAGGAAAAGGGAGAACATCTCTTTAGGATCCGGGTAGGTCGACGTGTTGCCTACCGTAAAAATGAAATGCAGCATTTAAAAACAGACAAGAGATGCGAAGCACTGCTAATGTTGCTAGCTCCCGTCTTAGCCTTTGAGCATAGCAAGGAATGTGTCTGCTTCCCTCATGGAATGGGAGGATGCTGAATTGCTGAAACTTCCTATGTTTAGCAGTAGAACAGTGATGAATTTCAGCTCCCTCAGGTTTTAGGAAAATGTTTTCCCTGTCCTGGCTGTTTTAAACAGAAACGATACTCGTCTGTGGATGCACACAAAGGGTGGGATGGCAGACAGATCCTTTTGGTATTTCACAGCTCCCACCAGGAGTTTTGTTACTGTCCAAACTAAATAATAAACTAATAGCTAGTCTAAGCAGGTATGTAGTGCCTGCAATTGAAATTTATGGTCTGCTTATCTCTTGTGGTGCTTAATCCTGGCTCATTACAAGTACTCTTCCTTCTCGTAAGAATATTTTCCCTTCAGGATTTAGACATGACTTTGCATTTGATAGGAGTCTCAGAGATAACAACGCAAGGGAGGCTGGGGAATCCATGCTCCAAAGAGCAATTAACTCTTAAGTCCAAGGTAGCTGTGACTTTAGCTGCAAAACCTGGCAATGGGTAATGTAACTTTGGTCAAAACAGAACTCCTGAACACCTTCTGTACAATTTTGGTAGGCTTGCAGAAAACCAGCCTGTAAGGTAGGTTGTGCATATGAAGAACAGTGCTACAGGTGAATCTTTGGAGCCGTGGTCCTTGGAATTGTTTTCATTGGATCCCTCTGACTCACTCACTCAGCTGTGCTGGCACTCCGAGCATTCCCAGGCACTGATGAGTTGTGGGAATAGTACTGGATCAGCCTGCTGTGCAGGACGGGGAGTTTCGTGGAGGACTTTTTTGACCCAGGAGGGCAGAAATCAATTTTGAGACAGGCTTTTTGATGGGCAGTGGCTTGTGTTCTCATGCCACTCAGGTATTATATGGAAGTAGGTTATCTTAAAGAAGACAGATCTTGCTGTCTAGGGTCTCCAAAACTCCTCAGCACTTGAGAAGCCTCTGTGGCCACAATCCCGGCGAGCCTTGAGCTTACGAAGAGGAAAGGTACAAAGTCCCTTGATAGGACACTTTGCTGCACTCACTGTAGAAAGCATAAAATCTTGGGGTGGGGGTACAAGCACGCCAGATAAGCATTACAAATGCTGGATGTTTGTCTTTGCTTCGGTGGTTAGACCAGCCCAGGTTATCACCTAATGACACGTGCGTGCCCACCACCGTATCCTTCCGTGCTGGGCATTTTTGTACTGCGTTCACTGTATAAACCGGCACCCTCTGGCAAGTAAGAGGTTTGGCTTCTGCACAGCTAGTCCCTGGCCAGTGTCAGAGGCTGAGTGCCATTTAGCGCGAGTCTGAAGACTCTGTTACATCTGGACACTCTCAGTGCATCCTAGTTCATAGCTGTGTTATTTTTCATGCTGCTGCTGAAAGCTTTTTGGGATAAGGGATAAAGCCTGTTAAATGGGTGGTTTTCGCATGAGCCGTGTCAGTGCAGAAGTAGAGCTGGGAGGGAGTGAAACCTTATTTCCTAGTTCATCTCTTCACCAGGTGTCAGCACAGCTCGTCGATGTATACTTTTTCTCCCAGTTGCTGGTTGCACTGAGTTTGTAGATCTGAGTTTGAACTTTATTTCTGTCCTGCTCTTTTGGTTAAAAACCTTAAAAAAAAAATTAAAAATTGGCAGACTTTGCTTCTGCAAGCTTCCTTAAGCTTTCTTTGCCTGAGCAGGTATTATTAAGGTCCTTACGCCCTCTGATAGAGCCGTGTGTGTTTGGTGGTATGAGAGAAAGCAAGCAGGCTGCAGTGTGAGTCTCAAATCTTTCAGGTGAATTAGTGAGTCCAAGAGCAGCTTGTAAAACATATGTGCCCTTTGAGAGGAGTTGCTCGGAGAAGCCCATTTGTTGTTCCTAATCATGAGAGACCCCTTTTTTAGAGTCCTGTTCTGGAGCACAAAGAATGTCACTGACGTGTCCCGTAAACTCGGTGCTGCTTTGTAGTTCTCCTTGCACAGGGGTCTGTGAAGGTATTTTGGATTTGCTTATTGTCTTGGAGGTCAGCACAAGGTCCCCACAGAAACTGAGAGCTTCATCTTTACGCAGCAGTGCTGTTCATTTGAGGGGGAAAATGATGGTTAAACCAGTGGTTACCCACTTAGGTGGGTGTCAGGATAACGTAAAGCACGTCTCTATCTGCGGCAATATAAGACGCAGTTAAGGGATGAGCCTCTTGTGTGGCGGAGCGGTTGCAGTTTGACTCCAAGCTAACTGACCTGGGCTTTTGGTTTTTTCCTTTTTCTTTAGTGATGATGGCCAAGGAGAAACCGCCAATAACTGTGGTTGGAGATGTTGGAGGAAGAATTGCCATCATTGTGGTACGAGTGTGAGGGAGAAGGGAGGGTGGGGGGTGGCTTCCTCCCAGCAAGTTTTCTTGAGCTGCTTTATCCCAGAGGGTAGGAGGCGCTGCTGGTGTGGGGTGGGAACATGATTGTTGCCGCTGTTTTCTCCAGTTCTTCTGGTGACTTTGGTTATTTCAGCTTTCTGTCGAAAACCCTTTGTACTTGAGCACTTTAAGCCCTGAGATCTCCTTGCTCCCTTGAATCTACAAATGTCAGATACCTACAAATACCCAATAAATCCAGGACATGCAGAGAAATCTTTTGAAGTATTTAAAAAAAAAACAAACAAAAAAAACAACAAACAACCCAACCACACAAACAAAAATAACTTGCTGAGCTTCTCATACTTGCTGTGCCACACTGCAGCGTTGGTCATCAACATGCAGCTACTATCACCACGAAAATAAAATACTTTGCTGAAGATAAGCTGTGTGCATGCGCACATGCAGGGACTGATTTATTTAACCAAGACACAATATTTGTTTTGCACACTAGCAAAAGGGTCCATAAATTAAGGCAATAGAGTTCACAGATTTAAGTTGTGCGCGTGGTCTTTCCTGGCATCTCAACAGCAGCTGAAGTAGCCAGGGATTATTTTCTGGGGCTGTGTGCATGGCCAAAGCTGCAGTACCTTGCAGATCCACTCCTGCCCTTGCAGGCACGGTAAACGTCTGGGTTTGATGCTATTTCTGTTTCTTCTCAGGATGACATCATCGATGATGTGGAAAGCTTTGTAGCTGCTGCGGAGATCCTGAAAGAGCGCGGAGCCTACAAGATTTTTGTGATGGCTACTCACGGGCTCCTGTCAGCAGATGCCCCCCGTCTCATAGAGGAATCCTCCATCGATGAGGTGCGTCTGCTTTCTGGACTGCGGAGGAAGGGCTGGCTCTGGTGGCTGGGTTGATTTAAGGCACCAAACCCCACAAACTGATGTTCTTCCCCTGACACATAGCTCATATCTGAAATGATTGGTTTCATCAGATGCTTTCGATTAGCTGGTTCTTCATTTGGGGAGGGGAAAAAAAGTGTGTGTGATTAATACTTGTTCAGATCAGGTCTTCTCTGTGTATGTTTTCTGCCTAATGCACAGATATTAGTCATTCCTGCCTGGTCACTTCCCTTACTGCAGCTGGGTGCGTGTGACTGCTTTCTCACTGTGCAGGCCTTCTACCTGGCCCTCTCCCCCTGCTGACAATGTGCTTTTAGGTACACTAAGAGGATAAGATTTCAAACCTCACCCTTAGTAACAAACAAGTCGGATCCGGTGATCTAAATGGACCCGTCAGCCTGCGCGGAGGTGGCTGTTGTAAAGTGCTGGTTGTGCTGGTCCCCTCAACAGATTGACTGTCATGTAGGGGAGACCATTTATTTTAATCTTTTTTTTTTTTCTACCGCACAAGGATTTCTTCCCCTGAGCTGTGAAACAGCAGGTACGCACCACTCGTGGAGTGAACCTGGGGTAGCTGCTGAGTGAGAGTGAGCAATTCAGCAGCACACTAATGTTTTTTTCTTTCCGTAGGTGGTAGTAACCAACACCGTTCCCCACGAGGTACAGAAGCTGCAGTGCCCCAAGATAAAGACTGTGGATATCAGTTTGATTCTTTCTGAAGCCATCCGACGAATCCACAACGGCGAGTCCATGGCCTATCTCTTTCGCAACATCACTGTTGATGACTAGACCTGGCTTCCACAAGAGAAGGAAACGTGCATGAAAAGGCAATACCATAAACTGTAGGCATAACACAACTGTTTATTCTTGTAGAAGCGTGAAGGTTTTCAGGGTTTTGAGCCATCAGATCTAATGGAAAAAAAAAATCAACCTGACCAGCACTTTACAGGTGTATAGAAGAGGCCACTGGCACTGGGGAGGATTACATCTTAATTAAGAGAGATGGAGAAATGAGGTGGTGTTGAATTTTTAAGTTCCTGTAATTGTTTGTTTGGTTTTGTTTGTGTGGTTTTATTTTAGTTTGTTACCCCTTGCCCTGTAAGGGGGGGAAAGAAAAGCAAAAAAGAAGTAGCTGTCAGCTTATGAGAAGGGAATAGAGAGCGCTCCTTGCTGCGTGTGGGCAGCAAAAGGAGACAGCCTTTGGGTTTCTGTTTCTGGCTGTGACTTGCTTGAGAGCACAGAAGGAAGCGCGTCGTTCAGGCGGCAGGGCTGAGCCGCGTGCTGCTGGCGGAGCTAGCTGAGCAGCAGAGCAGCTCCTTGCCACTTGAGCGGCCTCTCATCTCTTGCGCAGCACGGCAAGGACTTTCATCAAAACTAAGTTAGCGGAACATCCCGAAAGGGCAGCTTAGGGCAACCCATTCATAGGGCTACTCGCTTCCTTGTGTCGGGGCGCTGGAACAAGCTCACGTGTGTCTCCCAGCAGGACAAGGGATGGTAGTTAGTGTGCTGGTCTCTTCATTTTGTGAGCTTTGGATCATTAATGTTCCTCACTGGCAAGTAACACGAGGGTCTAGGTCCTTGCTTGAACACTTGTCTGCACTGCAAAACCAGGCGCGATTCCTGGAAGTGCCTGGGGCTGATGAGTTGTGATGATCTCATGGGGAAGGGGAGTTGGAACAATCTCTGCCTCTAATGCCGCTGTGCTCTCCAAAACACTAACACTGAACCTGCAATAAAAAGCATAGGACTTTTCATTTCTGGTGCTTTCCGTGAACCCCGTGCCCTCTGAACGGGGCTGTGTCCCTACCATGGACTGTTACTGTAGCCGTGCTCACTTGGCAGCTTGCAGCCTTCTTCCACGGGGTAGCAGGACTCGCTGCTTGCTCCTTCTTTGAGTGACACTAATCCTTGGCTGGAGGGGATGCTTGAGAAAGCGGCACAAGGTGCTTGTTAAAGGCCTGTGTCTCCAGGATGATAGAAACTGTGATCTTCCCCCTTGATGAAGCAGGCAAACGCACTCCAGTAAAAGCTATCCCACTTTCTAAGCCTGCTGACGGGATGAACAAATCCTGCTGGACGGAGGCAGTCGCTTCAGAAGAGTGCTGCTGGTGGTGGGCTGTCTCTAGCAGGCAGCTGTTTGGTTTTGCTTATCCTTCAACTTCTACCTACATCCTTCTTTTCTACTTCAGCATCTAAAACGGGAATGGTGCCGAGGGACAGGCAGCGACACTGAGCAGGCAAGCTTTGAACACCAGGCAGACGAGCGTGCCTTGGCTGGGGGGAGTTTGTCTTGCAGAACAGCGTCCTGCCTCATAGCCAGTGAGGGCGTGCGAAATCTCAGGGCGGTTTGGTCTTCTCCGGTATCCAGCACAGGTTAACACTCCAAGCCAAATCCCACAAAGGGTGTGCGGGGCTGGATGAGATCTTAAGGCTGCTGATGGTTTTCCATCCCTAGAAGTGTCCTTTCTGATCCTTGGAGGTGTTCAAGGCCAGGCTGGATGGGGCTTTGGGCAACCAGGTCTGGTGGGAGGTGTCCCTGGTTGGAACCAGGTGATTTTCAAGGTCCCTTCAACTCTAACCAGTCTATGGTTTTTCATGCGTTTTCAAAATACTGCGAACAAACCACAGCTGTGCTCTGTAACCACCATGTGGCTCCTTGGCCCAGTGCTGTAACACTCTACTGTGCTGTAAGTATTACTGAGCGGATTGACTGAAGTGTGTGAAGTCCTTGCAGATGCCTGTTAACCGCCTTGTTCTGAGCCAGTACCACACCATGCTCTTCATACTGGAAGCCAGTGTTAAAAATGTGAGTAGCATTGCTCTCCTCTCCCCTTCAGACTGCTTCTCAGACCTGCCAGGAGCAAGGTCAGGGCTTCTTGAGTGCTGTTGCCCTGTTCAGGCTTGCTTTTACTGGGCCGTGTTGGTGTAGAAGCCATGGAATCACGGCACCAGTGAGCAGAGGGTTGTGCTGGTGTCCCCTGGGTCATACTCGGGACCACAGTCTGAGTTATCCTCCTCCTACCTGATCGTAAGCCAAAAGCAGTTGGCTAAACCGAAGCCAGGAGATGTTCCTGTCTCAGCATGCTTTAGGAAAGCTGGTGCCCTGTATTCATCAGACCCCCAAAGGCCGCGGGGAGATGGCGGGTCGAGGCCAGTGTACACTGGGGCTCAGCATCTGCCTTATCTGACCTGGTTTGGACCTAGGCTGCCGTCACATCAGCATCAAATCTGGTCTCTCGTTTTGCCTTCTGCCCTGCGGTTCACCCCTTGCTGTTGCTGTACCACTGTGCTGATGTGGTCTTGTGGCGTTTTAGGGATTTTGGAGCTTTTCCTGCCAATTCCTCAGTGCTGTCTAGAAAGTTTGAGCAGTCCCAGGGTGTAGCTGTGGAGCTCCTGAGCCGGCAGCTCTGCTGGTTCTGGAGTTAAGGCTTAGGATCCCTTTTATAAAAGGGTTAGCTTCTTGCCTCAGTGCATCTTGTTCCCATCTCTTAATCTCTCTACTCCCTCTGAACTCGGTCCTCCCAGCTTGGAAAAGAAAAAGCTTACACACACAGAGCAGAACTATATGCTTTTGTTTTAATGCCTGAAAACAGATCTGTTGTATCTTTTTAAAATGCAAGATGTCTCTTCTGTTTCCTGCTTACCTGCTCTCTTGGAACCTCTCTTCGAGTGCCTCGCCGCAGGAGGGAGGTGTCAGTGCTCTGACTGTGGGATGGTCGGACTTGGAGGGTTATAAGGGAAAAGAAGTCCTTGTCAGTTCTCTTTGTAAATGCTTGTCTGATGTATCACTCAGGTTCAAAGATTTTTCCCAGTGTTTGAATGCTTCTTAGGGTTGTCTGGAAGCACGTGCTTATCTGCGTTTCTCTTTCCCTGCTTACACGGCGCTCTGCTTCAGAACAAGATGCTTAGAAAGCCATGTGCTGATGCTGTCAGCAGCAGCTTTCCACCGTTGCCATGTCTAAGGGAGAGGGCAAAATCTGTCATGCTTTTCAATACCTCAAAAAAAAAATAAATTGAGGTGCTTTCTTGGGACTGGTCTCCTCCTGGATAGTCTCAGCCCTCCTTTGCAGGGACACTCACCCTGGGAGGGAGCTGCCTCTCCCTGGGCACGGGCTGCACTGAGCTGCTGCTAAATGTTAGACTTCACCGGTTGGGTTTTAGGTGTTAAGGTGGAAAAGGCAGCAGAGAAACTTGACATCTCCCATCCCTGTGGATAACTTCATCCCAGGGACCGGCAGGGACCGGGGCTGGGGTGTCACCTCGCAATGGGGAGATGCTGTGTTGTCCCCTGTCACCAATCCCCACCACTGGTTTGATCCCTCTGTTGCAAGGAGGAGGAGGAGGAGGAAGGCTGCTGACTGCCCATCCCTCCTGCCCATCCTGTTCCCTCCCAGGCAGAAAGGCTCCTGTCCCCTTCAGGCCCCTCTGTGGATTCGGGCAGGGCAGCAGCGATCTCCCCAGCTCAGCCTGTCCCAGCTGCTGGATGTCACCACTGGGATGACTGAGGTCAGGGCTGTCAACTTCACGGTGCTGCGCAGCCTGCTGCAGGCATAAGCAGCCTGCTGCTGCATAAGCGGGGGCACAGCCTGACACCCCTCCTGGGGGAGACCAGCCTGGAGAAGAAGGGGGACAGGGCCCAGGACAGCAGCCCCAGGAGCTGGGGGAATGGCTGCTTGGGAATGACCCACTGCAGGAGACCACAGACGGCCCCAAGCTCATCTCCATGCCAGCGCCACCACCATGGGGACGCAGACAGGGTCCTCTGGCATCAAGACCACCACCACCCTGGGGACACAGAGCGGGTGTGGTGGCACCCTGTGGCGCTGAAACCACCACCCCAGGGATGCAGCCGGGATCCCCCAGCATGTCCCCTTCGCAGGAGCCGGCCGTTCCCTTGGGATCCTGAGGCTCCAGCCACGCCTCCAGCTGCTGTGGGGGGACAGTGGAGTCTCTCTGACAGGTGCTGCAGCTTGGCCACCTGAAGGAGCTGGTGGCACAGCTGGAAGCCACCAAGTCCGACCACGCTGAGCTGGAGAAGCTGTGGCCGCTCTTCCCAGCGGGAGGTGGGGAGCCCTGGGGGTGCCGGCGGGGGGTGTTTGGTGTGGGGACACCTTGTGTCAGGGGCTTGTCGTGCTCAGAGCCTGTCCCCAAGGCTGAGATCCCCCTGTCACTGACACACCGTGTCCCTCTGGGTGAGGAGACCATCACCTTCTGGGGGCAAGTGTCCTCCCTGCGGGGCCTGGCGGGCGAGCTGCAGGCTGAGAGGGAGAAGGTGAGCTGGTGGCAGTCCCCGAGGGGCTGCAGGGATGCCGGGGGGGTTTGGGCAGGGAGGGGGCGGCTGAAGGGTCCCCGGGCTGGGGTGAGACAGGGGGCTGTGCCCTGGCTCTGCCACCACCGCCATTCCCAGATCAGGTGGTGGGAAGATGCCCTTGGAAAGCGGGGGGCTAAGCCTGTCCGTGCCCCTGTCTCGCTGGCTAGGTCCGTGCTGCAGGAGGTAGAGCAGGAGGCGATGGAGCTGGAGGAGCTGGGACTGCAGGGAAGGACGGAAGCTGCGCTGATGCAGTTGGTGACCAAAGAGGCGATGGAGGTGAGGTCTGGGGGGAGCACTCCCACTGCCCACCAGCTCAGTGGGGTGTTTCTGGTGGGGTTGCCAACCACATCCATAAGGGCTACAGAGATAAGTGCTACCAAGATGATGAGGGGACTGGAACACCTCTCTGATGGAGAAAGGCTGAGGGATTTGGGTCTCTTTAGTCTGGAAAAAAGATGGCTGAGGGGGGACCTTATCAACACTTATAAATACTTAAAGGGTGGGTGTCAGGAGGATGGGGCCAGGCTCTTTTCAGTGGTGCCCAGGGACAGGACAAGAGGGAACGGGCACAAACTTGACCATGGGAAGTTCCACCTAAACCTGAGGAGGAACTTCTTTCCCTTGAGGGTGGCAGAGCCCTGGCCCAGGCTGCCCAGGGAGGTGGGGGAGTCTCCGTCTCTGGAGACATCCCAAACCCGCCTGGAGACGTTCCTGTGCCCCCTGCTCTGGGTGACCCTGCTCTGGCAGGGGGGGGCACTGGGTGATCTCCAGAGATCCCTTCCAACCCTATGATTCTGTGATCCCCTGGCTGCATGAGGCCATGGAGCTTCTGTGGCACCCAGGCTTGTTGGCTGCATCCATCCTGTCTTGGAGACAATTCCTTCCTCCTAAGGCAGCAGCCTAAGGCAGTATTCCTCCCCTCGGAGGTCCCCCCTCCCAGCTGCCTCCCATGGTGACATCGATGTCCCATCCCAGGGCCGCTGGCTGAGGGTGTGCACTCATCCACAGCTGGATGGCCTGGAGCTGGGGGCTTTCCAGCAGGAGCAGAGAAAGGATCCTGGGGCAGCTCCAGGAGAAGGCACCTCCGACAGGGGCTGAGGGTGCGGCTGGGATTAGGGAGTGAGTGCCATGGGGATAGTGGTGGCTCTGGGGCCAGTGCTTGCCCCGGTCCCTCTGGCTATCCCAACCGGTGCCAGCGTGGTCCCCTGGCACGGGACCAATTTAGCAGCGAGCCCTGGGGATGCTGACGAAGCAGCTGTGCCTTCTCCTCTTCCCGACATTAGCGGAGGCACAAGGAGGGGCCACCTGCGGGACGGAGCCCTCCCCAGCCGAAATTGGGGTGTGGGTACAAAGGCTTTCTGGGGTGAGGGCAGGGGGTGGCGGTTTGTCCCCCCCGGGCAGGGGTGCGACATGAGGCGCCGCAGAGCTGGGTTGTGACCTGCCCTCCTGGCAAGGAGCAGGGATGTAATTAGCGCTGACGAAGCGATGAAACCAGTGCAAGGGCCGGTTCCGATGGCAGGCGTGGGCGCCTGCGCCCTTCAGCCCGCGTCCCGGCCCCCCACGGGCAGCCGCCGGGTTTCGGGGGTGCCGTTGGGGCCGAGGTGAGCGTGTCCTGGTCCTCGGGGCAGCTGTGACAAAGCTCAGCCTAAAATCCAGGTGAATCCTGCATCCCCCAGGCCTAGCGTTAACTCCCGGGCTGGGAACACCCCACCCCAGTGAGAAGTACAAGAAACCCCCTGTTTTGGCCTTGCCAGTGCCCCCAGTTCCCATGGGACAGGGGTGCTGTGGGTGCCCGCGGCAGCACTGGGGGGGTTTGGGTGCTCCCCTCTGCAGCTTCTCCGGTGTCTAATCAAAGTGGAGCTTTTTCCCAGGTGGGAGCCCCCAACCAACCGCTCTGCCCCACCGCACCCCCTTTATTCTGTAACCACCCAGTGGGTTGGCACCGTGGTGGGGTTAAACCAGGCTCAAA
>VXBO01012263.1:41837-169835 GCA_013400135.1 Rhinoptilus africanus | reverse complement strand
GGTCCCTTCCAACCTAAACAAATCTATGGTAATATATCCCAAGGTGCACAGTAGGTTTCTCCATCTGCCCCCCTGTTTCACCTTTGTACATGGAGCCTAGAGTTGTGGTGTGTGAGCCCCTTCCAGTAGCATCGATGCAGTCAAGGCATTGTCAATCATCGCTGTATCCCTGATACTAACCACATTCCTCTTTTTATGTGGCAGGCCTATTAAAGCATGGTCGTTGCTAACTACAGAAGAGGACATCCCAGACCTACTAATGTGGCAGCTGAATGGAGAAAAATGCCCTGCCTGGTTTTGAAGCTTTGCTCATAGATTCCTCTAGGCTGGGGTTGGAGGCAGCCTTGCCTGGCCTGTTCTGTTGCCTCAAGGCAGCATCATTCCAAGCAAACACTTTCCTAAACTATTTTAAAAAACTTTTCAAGATGGGGTCGGGGTCCGTGCAGTGTTTCCAGGCAGCCTGTTTCAACACCCCATTCCCCTTGCTGTTGGGAATCGTTCTGGCCTCTGTTTAAGGCTGCTGTTTCTTGTCTGTTCTTTTATAGAGAAGAGATGCTTTCTGCATGGCTGGAGGCTCCCTCCTTTCTTTTCACTTCTGACTAATCAACCACAATAATGTGATCGTGGTTGCACATGGGATTTCATTTCCCTTGATTGCATTAGCAGATCATTAGTGTTCTCTTTCTAAGGACTCATTTATGTGAGTGAGTGTTTCGGCATCTTTCCTGTGAGGGTGGTGAGCCCTGGCCCAGGTTGCCCAGAGAAGCTGTGGCTGCCCCATCCCTGGAGGGGTTCAAGGCCAGGCTGGATGGGGCTTGGAGCAGCCTGGTCTGGTGCGAGGTGTCCCTGCCCAGGGCAGGGGGTTGAAACTAGATGATTTTCAAGGTCCCTTCCAACCCAAACCATTCTGTGATTTGATGATCCTGCTCTGCTCGCACTGCCCATTGCTTTCAGGGACAGGCAGCGCCCAGCTCTGGCTGCACACTATCACCTGCCTGGTGAAGCATTGCCCTGAATTTCCAGGCTCTTCTTCTGTTGAGATCTTGGAAACTGAATTCGCTTCCACATCTATGCTTTCTTGAGAGCATTCCAAAATGTTTTGTTGTCCCTTTTTAGGCCACTGTTGTCTAATAGTGCCTTTTGAATATTAAGGTAATGAATGGTGAAGAAAACCACGCCAAGCTTTCAAGTTTGACAGTGATTTATTGTCAGATGTACATCCTTCTGTGAGACATGTCCAATGCTTCCAGTCATTTTTTTAAACCTTAATCAAGAAGGGTATTCTAAAATGCTTTCTCCAGGAAAATATGTCCAACGAAGCTGCTGGACTGAAAAAAAAGGAGTTAGTTTGCTGTTCACGCTAGTCTGCAGCACACAGTTATGAAGAATAACAAGTTTAAGCTGAAAAATGAGATCTGTCTTTTCCTTTTGTCTATTGCTCTTGCGTAACTTCAGGAACTCTAACCCTAAAAGAGTTCTGAACTCAAATGTGGGCAAAGCCTCAAAATGAAAGAAACAGTAGAAAAAGTTACAGACTGTTTGACACAATCATTTTATTGGTACAAGTGCATTGTTTTGTGGCTTCCTCCCTTGAAATTCTGTATCATCGTTGCTTATGACGATTTCTCATTTTGAATGCCCTAAAGCATGTTATATAACTCACAGGTTTGCAGAGATTATTTCTCTCTCCTAAAATGCCCACCTGTTATTTTTCAGCATGTCAACACAAATAAAGGTGATAAATAATGTGAAAATAATGGGAAAGAGAGGGCAGGTGGATGGCACGTAGAAATGAATTTGTTTATAGTCTTAAAGGCGAGCGATTTTAAATGCGATACAATAAAATGAGGTATTAGGAGTAAGTTTTCATTGAGCTATAACTCTGAATATATTGTTTTCCGAGTGAGGCTTTTCAAGAAATAGCTCGTTTGAATAGTAATTAGTCCATACGTTTGGTAGAATCAGACTTTTATATTGGGTGTTTAAATCCCTTTCACTACAGCAGTGCTGTGACACTGACTTCACAAGAGCAAGTTTTGCTTTTCGTCAGAATAAAAGCCCAAGTCTAGACGTCAAATCTTCCTACCTGTTTCTGGAAACAAATGTTGGGAGGCAAATGCCAGCGTAGCGTAGTGAATTGAAATTCTGAGTACTGTCAACGCCATTTGCAGAAAGAACCTGGGGAAAAAGACTTGCATACAGAATAAGATCATTCCTTATTTGCTGATCAGTTGCTATACCAGAATTTATTACAAAATCTTGCCTATCTTTTCTAGTGCATCTTTGTAGCATGCGGGAGCTTCAGTTTAAATTGGCTATTTGCTTTATTTAAGAAGAAGTAATAAAGAAAGCTCTGCCATCCGTTTTGTATTTTCTGCTTGAAATAAATTTTTGCTTAAAATAAGAACCCACCAGGTTGGCCTTTTTCTGAATTAAATGTCTGCATTTAATACATTTAGAATAGGAAGCTCATCGTTCAGACATGCTTTCCTGGTCCTTTAATTCCCCTGTCATATTCTGCTGTGTGTGATTATGTGAACTGTGACTGTCTGTCTGTGTAAATTAGGCTGGGTATTCTCCTCTAGATACAGCTAGGAATTAAATGCTGCTTTGTCAGCCATCTCCCTCTCGCTCCGCTTTAAATGTAATAGAGAATCAGAAAACTTGTTTTACTTTTAGTTTTTGCTTACATTAAATATTTAGTACTTTGTTCTAGTTGAGAAATCTCCAAGATTAGGTTTTTGGAGCAAAACTGGTGGAAATCGTCGTCTTGATTGGCTGCTCGGGCTCTGAAGGAGACTGGGTAGGAAATCTTTCGGGGGACCCTGATCTGGTGTTTTTTCAGTAACAGGTTTTTGTTTTTTGTGTGCACCATGATGGCGTTTCTGGGTGATTTTAACTGAAAGTAGAGCACCAGCAGAGGCAGGGTCTTGGCTTTGGGAGGGAGCAGGAGGGGGGCGCCTGTGCTCAAAGGGAATTGCGCTGGGTTAGGGTGGATGGCCGGGGGTGTCTGAGTCTCCTGTCTGTGTCCGCACCGACCCTACGGGGTCACTTAATTAGATGACCCTCTTCAATTGGGCACCTTCTCTGAAAATCACAGAAACGGGTTGCGCGCTTGAGTTCTCGTAGTGAAATTTTCCACCAAATGCTGTAGGCCAAGTAAATTACCACCTGTATTTTGTGCAAATGTGTTATGGTTTGGGAAACCCACAACAATTGATTGTCGTTTAGACAATTATTCTCTCACCTGATGACCCCTCCCCACCTGAGAAGGGGAATCGGGGGGGAAAAAAGCAAGGAAACCCAAGGGTTGATATATAAAGAGATTTAATAGAATAAGGCTAAATAATTAGCAATACGAAAGAAGCAATACTGATCCCAATACCAATATAAAATATACATGGATTATATTCATCCCATTCTATCACAGGAAGCTGTGCGCTCCCAGCAGGGGACAGCAAATTCTGGGACACTGGGAGCCCTGCAGCTTCGGGAGGAAGGGAAGGGCTCAGGGGCCAGCAATGGGACAAGAAGTTCTCAGGATCACAGCCATCAAGGACAGAGAGAACTTCACAGTAAACTTCCTAATTTATATCCAATGTGACATCCATGGTATGAAATAACCCTGTTGGCCAGCTTGGATCAAGTGCCTGGGTCTTGCTCTTCCTTGTACCCGTACCTGGTGATCTCAGAAACGCTGAGACCTGGAAACCCACATAGAATAGCTGGCTGTATAGTAAATATTTTCACAACTTCAGACACTAGAGTGTTCTGAAAGTGCAGTTTCCCCATGCATTAGAAGAGAAATTAGTCCTGTATGGCTAAAACCAGGGCGAAACGTTACGTGAGCAAGGGACGAAAGCTGGAGCCGGGGGCGGGGGGTGGGGGTGGATTTTGGGAGTGTTTTCCCCCCTGTACGGCACAGCAGGCAGAGAGGAGGAGGCATCAGCGGTCCTGGATCGTGAGGGCAAGTGCTGGGTACGCTTTTCTGAGCAGCTCTCTCCATTCATTTGTATTCTGACCCGCAAACCCCCTGTGTGCCGAAGCGAAGCCTGCTTCAGGTGGTGGTCACTCACACCCTGCTGCTGTTCAGTCTGCAATGGACGTTTTACTCCTGACCAAAACAAGGCTGTGCCCAGATCACCTGAAATCAGGGGCACCGCTAATCCTTTTTATCATTAATATGTAATAGTCTATTAAACCAGAGCTGTGAGATGACAAAAATCTTATCTAAATGAGAATTTTAGGTAAATTGTTGAAAGAACTTTTAATGTCTAATTAACTTTTTACACTTTTAATACCTTATTTATCTTGAATCAGTAGAGAATGAAATGTGAGTCCATCCAACTCTTCTCTACTGTTTTTTCAAAAGTAGTTATAAAATTTTTCTTTTGTTATTTGATCTTTATCTCCCAAATGAAATGTAGTGCCCAAACTATCCTTCAAATTACGTTGTTCCGGATGCTATGTTAATAACAGCACTAAGTGCATCTGTGTCAAATGCAATTTGGCAGATGATGCGGCAGTTTTGAAAGCTGTATTACAGCATTTCAGTTTAAAATCTTCTGAAAAGGGGCGACATCTTATTTTCTGATATTTACGCTACAATTAGATGAGAGGGTCTCGCAGATGGAAGACGGAGAGAGGGTGCTGCTGGGCGTCGGGCAGCACAGCCTGGGTATCAGGCTCCAGCTTCGTGAGCTTAGTCCGTGCGGTACGCCACAACATTTACAACGGAACGAGTTTGCTGACATATAATTTATATGGTTATTATTGATTCACAGTGGTCGAGTACAACGGGTTTCTAAATTGCTAGAACCATTTTGTATAGGTTTTGGGAAGGGTTATTTCCTGCTAGAAGAAGGTGTCTCCTATAGCTGAGTGTGCGGTGCCGGAGTTGCTATCAGTGGTATTTTTTGCCAGCTGGAGGGAGGAAGCTGATAAAGAAGGCAGACAGCTTTGGAAACAAACCTTTAATACTACATTAGGCATGTTTAAAACCAGCAGTGTGTTTCAGCCACTCTTAGTGTATGTTTATTCATAGAAAATCAGCAGTAAAATATACTTGCCAGCACACACAAGAGACAGAGTCTGCATGAGGTCGTTTCTCTTTCAGACATCAAATACAGAACGGTGTCGTGGTAATTGTTTTACAGTGGGGTTCTAATCATACTCTAGGCATAAGCTGAGCCGAGCAACTTGCCTTTTAATAGAAAAGTATTTGCTTTTAAGCTTGTTCAGCTTGCCACTTTTTTTCCCTGGTTTTATGTGTCTGAGAGTGTTTTTACATTTCCATACAGTCACCGATATCTGTTTGCTCTCAACGCAGTTCAGAATATCATTATGTAAAATGCCACTGTCTGGGGCAACATTATGATGGATAAATCTAATTTTTGACCTGGTAGCTGTACGGTGTTAAAACAGCATATGTTGCAGCCATGTAGTACGAAATATTCGGTGTGGAAAATGGAAAAAATGGCAACACATTTAATGAAAAAAATATTTTTGACATAAGTCACCTTCAAAGGCAGATAATCTGGGAGTCCAATTGAATATGTTGGTTGATTTGAGATAGTACCGTGCAATTGCATGTGCTCAAGGTATGGAAATATGTGTCAAAAAGAATTAAAATATCCATTACTGTGTAAAATGTAGCTCTACATTAAGTAACTGGATAGGGATGTACTTGCAAGCAGTTGTAATTTAACTCGGAGCATATTATTGAAAAATAGTGGCCACCAGCAGAACAGTAGCCAGCTGACAGAAAAATAAGAGTTCTGGCTTCCTGAAAACCTTTGTTATTAGGAAAATCATCTGGCAGTGTAATAGCAGCAAGCGTTATTGCCTTCAGCCTCTTATCTTTGGTTGTTAGCTGTCTTAATAGAGTTTAATATAATGGAAATTAATTGACCTCCATAACTTAATTGATGCCATTTCATTCAGGTTTTTCGCTCCCAGCGTATTCTTCATTCTGAATTGATACTTCACTGTCATATTAGTTTTTTCATGTGAAGCTTCTCCTTTCTTATTGTTTTGCATTATCTATATCTGGGCCAAATTGCTGCTCGAATCTTGACAGGCAGCATAAATGAACTTCTTTCTGGTTTAGCTGAGGTGCGGTGGCAACCCGAGACTAGCCTGGAAAGACTGCGTGAATAAAATGGCATTGAATAAAGTGCCATAAAATGACATCTTGTAGCTGTTCAGTTTTTTCTGTGGTTCCGCGTACTAACATAAGATTAAACCAAATTTCTGCCAAATTTGTGACCCATACAATGCACCCTTGGGCTCAGAGATTGCAATTCTGAGCATGGTGGTCTATTCTTAAGAAACGTTTCTTAGATTTTCCAGTGCCTGAAAAATAAAATGTAGCAATATACCAAACATGATTAATTTCAAGCCTGAAGATGATACTGTTGTGTGTTATATTGTGCTGTTAAATAGTAATATTTCTGTTTCTGGAGTGTTTTCTGCAGAGCAGAACTGAGAACAAAGTGGACTGTCCTCGCTGGAAGCGTAGCGGGTTGGCAGACTGGCAGGCTGAGCGTGATGGGCACCAGGATCTATAAGTTTGCTTTAATACCCTGCTGTTACACAGCCTGAAATAGAAAACTGCCAGGTCTGACTCTGAGGACTTTGCCTGCTAAAAAATGAATACGCTTACTAGTTTTCAGAGATTTTCTTTAAAGACTCTCGGTTTTCGCACGTGGTTTTAATGATTTATACCATAAGAGCATTTTGCTCAGCAAGGGGTAAGATGTGGGAAACTCTCTAAGACTTCGCTCCCTAAAGCAAAACAACTCCATGAAACAGTCCCCAGTTGCAGGAAGGCACAGCACAAAAATCACGTACAGTGTTTACCAAATCAGAAGTGATGTTGAAAATGACATGAAGACTTATCTCTCTTAATTTTATCTATAAAGCACATCCCTGAAATGGAAATTAATTATATTTGCATTTTTCTGATGAAGAGTGAGAAGTTATTTGGAGGAGGAGATTTGTTAGTGCTTTCCATGTTTAAGTGCTAAATAAATTCAGTAAAGAATAGAAAAAGAACACAGAAATCAACTGCCAGCAAAATCTGTCTCTGACAAAATCTTAAACCTTTTCACCTCTTTTCCCCACCCTCGGGTTGGTTGGTTGTTTTTTTTCCAACCCTACTATTCTGGTATTCTCTGTCCTTTAATGTATCTTTCCCTAAAAACCAGAAGCACAAGAGGCGAGACATGGATATGGTTGCTACATAAGTAACTGTTGTCTGCCAGAGAAAAGTGAGACCAAGGGAGCGGGTATGGTTGGGAAATGTGGGCAGCAGGGAAACCAGGAGCGGAGAGAATGAGCTGTACCTGGGCCAAAGTGGAATAGGAGCGAGGGAAATGCTCTCACAGAAGTAGCTCCGGTAAGTGCCAGACCCTTAATGGTAGAGGCATTGGGTGCTCGCTCCCAGGAGCAGCCATGGGAAGGAGCGTGATGACTTAGAGGGGGTTTTGTCTATATATTTGTCAATGAAAGGACAAAATGGACTATTTGGAAAATAACCCTAAAAATCTGTCAGTAGAGAATTAGTATAAAGTTTATGTGCTTGTTCCGTGAATCATCTATATAAATCTTCCCCATAATTAGTTTTAATTCATATATTATATCTGTAATTATATATGATAACCAAAGAAACTCATTTATTATGAAGAATTTGAGGTATTGAATAAATGGACTGCATAAATATGGAAGCTGATGAGGCAGGGTATTATCTCAAAGGATATTTGAGATCTGTGGAACAATTTGGGTTTTTCACTTGGACTTGGTGAAACAGTTATGGCTTCAGTGCCGCCTACTCCGTCACTACCTCTGCATCCTTCCTCTGCAATCTCCCCTTCCAATGAACCAGCCCTCTGCTGCTCCAGGGAAACCAAGCTCTTTCTCTCTTTTTTAAAATGTCTATAACCACTACATATTGTGGAATACTTTGGGAAGTAGCTTAGCCTCTTTTCAGTTTGATTCTTGATAATTTCTTAATTTCCTACCTCTAGTTCAGTCTTTGGAAGTTTGCATAGAGGTTTCCTGGGAAGGTTCTGAATTGCAGAATTGGGACTTTGGCTGTGATCAATTGGAAGGGGAACACGGGGAAGCGTGAAGTTGGCTGTGAGTGACAACACGGGGAATGTTAAGGGCTGACTTCTTTCTGTGCTATAAATTCCAATTGTCTTTGGTCCACCACACACGAGTGTTGCTTTGCAGTTGATGAAAATTCATTATTGGCCTTCAGACACGTGCGTTGTAACTGTACGCTTCCTCAGAGCGGCTGTGGTAGGCATCCCAAATTACGAGCAGTTGCCTGAGCTGGCAGCAGGTTGTGTAGACAGACCCGATGGGGGAACTGCTGCTAGTTTTCGGGCAGATGGGAGGAGTCTCAGAAGAATTAGGACCTCATTTGCCTTAAGTGTTTCTTGAGAGTGGATGTTTCTTTGTCACAACCACAGGAAAAATATGATTGAAGTCAATTATGTCCTTAAAAAGTCAGCAGTTGTGCTGCTTTGGTCATGGCCCTTCAGCTTTTTATACTTTGGGGTCAAATCCTTTCAGAAATGAAGAGAATCATATCTATCTTCACCAGTTGCATTTGAATCACATTTTCTTGATATTTTCTTTGCCAGCGCAAGCTTGAAGGTGTTACATTAAGTGGCAGCTGAGCTTCTGGAAGTCATGGTGTGGATGGCCATGATCTGGTGAGACAGGATTGGGTAATCTTCTGTCTCATCTCATCCCCACTAAGCAAAACTCTCTGTGTCCCGTGGCATGAGCAAAACTTTTTTCCTACAGTAGTGAGGTAGCCACAGTTTTCAGAAAGGCACCGTTCTTTTTCATTGGAAAAATCTGTCTCAGTGCACTAGAAAGTGGGGTTTGGTTTGGGGTTGGTTGGTTGGTTGGGTTTTAACTGCCAGACAAAGGTGAACAGGTAGTGTATGGATATTAAGAAAATGGTTAAACATGAAATGGGTTTTGGCTATGGAGTGTTTCATCTGAAAAGGTAAATGGTTTGGGTCAGGTTGAACACTTGTGCTGGAGAACGATCTATCAAGTCGCCTTTACTTCAAATTGCTGAGTAATGCCAAAGGTGCTCATCACTATCATTGCAGGGAAAAGCTCCCTCATCGGCTTCGATTTCAGCATGAGTATAGATTAACAAGTAATCTGTAACTCAGTTTGATTTGGAACTGGATGTGGTGGCACAAGTAATTGTATTTATTCTCCCTGTCTTCTGTGAAACCCCCACCCTTCTTGTCCCAGTGCTAGCTGGGAGGCTTTTCAGAGGTTATGAGGGCTGTTCTTAACTTGTCCTCTGGCGCACCGCAGTGAATAGCAATGGCCAAAACAATGCTGGAGCCTGCTGACCCATGCGGTGAGAGACGGGGGTGTCTCCTGTGTGGTGGTGCCAGCTGTTAGCCTGAGAATTTAAAAGGAAGGAAATAAAACTCTGTGGGGCCACCGTCCCTCAGCATCTGAATTTTCCCGAAAGCTTTAAATTACGGCAGCGTTTAAGCCACCCTGGATGGTGTGTCCTGGTGAAACCCCTTGCAGAACGCGAACTTTGCATAATGCTGGTGGTGTGCTACAACCACTTGATGGCACCCTTTGATTTGGTACATACCTCATTAGCCGTAGCACAGTGCAGTGTAGCTGGAGTATTTGTAATGGAATAACACGTAAGAACTAAAGACTGCAAGGTATCTGGTTAATGTAGAGATGAAATGAATGAAACAGCAAGGCTAAGCTTTCCTGACCCTTCATGAGAGAATAGATGAAAAAAGGAAGAATAAGCTATTGTGCCGAAGGGAGATGATGAAATTCAAGATCCACACACATAATCTCTGGCTCAGCCTCTGAAATGTTAATCCCTGGGTAGAATTATTTGAGCTGTAGATTGCAATTTATCATCAAAATGGCACTGTGTCAAACAATACTTCTTGTATGTGTGATGTTTAGAACTATCCAATTTTAATATAAAATGGTTCACAGAGCACTGTCTAACATTTAAGTAGCAACTCGTTAAGCTCAGGATGTTTTTGCGCGTTTCTGTAGGCCCGTGCTAGTCTTATGGAGTTATGTTCCATAGATCGCTCTTAGGGTCTTTTACTAGCCACATAGTATGTTTTAGGAAGTGATCTGTTTTGATCTGAGCAGTGACAGGTGATGGGACTGCTTGATAGTAATTCGAACAGAAAGTGGTCCGGGATGTTTATTTTGAGGCGCTCAATTAATTTTTACGCCAAAGAAATCTGCCAAAAAAATTGCTGATGGCTTAAAATTCCCCAGGATTTGAGATTAATGTTTTGCCAAGTTCTACAAACAATTATTTTGAGGTTACAAAAAATATTTTCTCATTATGTTTTACAAGCTGGAACGCTGTTCAGGTTTTTCTTCCCTTGCTTTTAAAATATGCCAGTAGAGGGAGTAGAAAAATTACCATCCCAGTAAGGATAAAACATTCTGCACTAAAATTCAGCCCTTTCTCCTTTTGAAATCTTAGTGTTTCATACTCTAGTCTGTTCCTGAAAGTAAAAGATCCAGTACCTTGAGGAAATGGAATTAGGAGAAGATAAACACAGCCCAGATAATTTCTGAAATGTAGGAATGTGTGAAACAGCATAATTATTAGAGCAGAATATTTAAATCCAAAGATATATTTAGAAATACGAATTGTACTTTTCCCCCCCCTCCCCTAGCGCTTATGGCCTGTTTGAAAATCACCGTGTAATTTTATTGTTATAGCAAAACCCAACATGTTTTAGTGTATGCTAATAAATTTGTTTCTCTGCATTTATTTTTAAAAGTGGCGTCTATGTAAATGTGCAATTAAATTGTGTAAGGTTTTTGCAAATATGAAACACTTTAAAATTGGGGATTTTTGTTGCATGTCTTGCATTTTTTGCTTGGGAAGGGTGGGAGACTGAAGGAGGAGAAGGAAGGAAGCGGAGTCTAAGCCCCGCCGGGCCGGCAAATTCATAATTCCTCCGCGTAAGTTTTGTTTCAGAAGGCGCTGAGATTTGAAGCGGAAACTATTGGGTGATCTGCCTGTGTTTAAAAAGTGTCTTTTTGGCCTGGTGATAATTAAAATCTCCTCTACAAATATGCCAGTATCAACAAGAGATTTTGAAAGCCTTTGGGGTGTGTGGTTGGCGGGTGCGTCCCAGCGCTGGGGAATGGCAGGGCTGACTGAGCAGTCGGGGTGGCTGGGAACTGAACTATGAAGGAGACATTTGTCTTGGAGTGAGTGGGACCTTTTGTGTTAATCCCTCCAACCTTTATATCGTAGCATTTCGTGATGGCATTTAGTCAACGTATAACTTGTGTTGGGCTTTTGTGATCCCTCGCCATCAGAAATGAGTGAATGTGTGGAATAAGTATCGGCGTTAGATAGGAATTACTGTTTTATTTTGTATTTTTCCTGCACTGTGGCCTTTTTTCCTCAGAGGCTGGTGCTTTAGTAGCACGTGCAGTTTCTAGATTTATAATATTTATAAGTGGATACTCAGGAGATGAGTGTGATTACATTGAGTGTGCAGCTGTTTATTTGTGCACGCAGTTGTTTTCTACTCACCTTAGATAAACGTTATCAAGAGTATATCTGAGCACAGATATTCACATCTTAAGCTTATACAAACCAGTAAGATCACTTATGTTCACAAACACATAGGACAGCGCACGTTTAATTTTTAAAAGCAGACTGAGAGCTTCGCCACTGCCTGCCCAGCCCAAAAAGAGCATATAAGCACTGTCAGCAGAGTTTTGCTGGTTTAGAAAAAGTCTCTTTCCCCTCTGCTTGCCTTTTGCGTGTCTCGGTGGTGTGAGCTGCTACAGGAGATTGCTATTTCTGGGTTTTGCTGCTGCATCAACTTTGGTATTTTAGCTGTTGGGGCTTGCACTCGCTTCCTTGCTGATGTTCTGCCTCCTTGTTAGTGCTGTATCTTACACCGAAAACAGGCGAGCTTTCAGAAAATGAGTGTCCGACTAAATTACACAAAGGCGTATTTTGTGCTGTGGCATCTATTTGTATTGGGTGGTTGAAGTTTTTGCAACTTAAAACCTGTCGTCCCTTAGTTGAGTCTATGGCTGTGGGGGTTTTTTTGGTTCAAAATATATTCAAAACTACTACAAGTTTACTACAGTCAAGAAAGTTATGTTTCAATATTTCACGTTGCTATGAAAGATAAACCTTGTATTTGATAAATGGGGAGTTCAAGTTGGTTTGGCAATAACCTTTATATTGTGACCCCTTAGTTATGTATGAATTTGAGGATCAGATTTGATCGACGTAGTAACACTGAGTTATTTGTTTGTTTAAACTTCCATCATGTATGAGACCCTTGAATAAGATTCTTGTGTCCTGTTTTGCAGCATGGAGGTAATTAAACAAACATAAAATCTGTCTTTCAACCAGAAATTGTACAGGAGCAAGTCACAGCAAATCTTGATAGTGTTGTTTTGCATTCTGGCTGGAAATGGTATGGAGAAGTCTGTTCAAGAACAGCTTTTAAATGTATCCAGGATGTGTACATGGATTTCACTGTCAAGCTTTTACAGATTATTTTCTTCTAAGTAAAGATTTCAAATTGCTGTACATAAAAAGAACAGAAGTTTTTTGTCTCTGATTTTTTAAAAAGTAATTCCACTCTATTTTAGAGCTGCAAATATCAGGGGGGAAAAAAAATGCATGTTTGTGTACAGTGCCTGTGGATTTTTTTACTGAAGCGAAGCTAATGGCTGTCAGGAAAACTTTGTTCTGAGCTTAATGTGATATCTGGCTGCTATATTTCTCTATAAGGCGTGTACTGAAAATAAATAGTGGTAATCAGTCTCTCTGTTACGATTTTGAGTTTATCTTTTGAAGGAAACACAGGTTTAAGTGCCCGACCGAATCTTGGCTTGACCACATCAAACCTGAACAGATTTTTGTAGTGCGTGTCTTGAGCTTCTGCATTCCCGAGCTGATTGAATGCAAAGGGTCACACACAATTCGAGTATTTGCTGGTGAACCTGGACAGACAATAGTAATTACTACGTTGGAGCTTGTTTTCTGTGCAGTTGAAGCGCAAGAGCATACCCTTGGTTTTGTTTGGGATAGGTCTGGATTAATGCTGGTTTACAATTATTACTCACAGGGCATTATCATTTCAGATCTGTGCATCTACTTTTAAGGTACGCCAATTGCTGTAATTAATTAAAGTGCTGCAGATGCTGCTGGTTAAGCCAATTTAAAGAACAGAGCGTGAATTTCCAGTTATGTGAGCTAGATAATGATAATGCCTTAACGTGGTAGTCGCTCTTGTGAGCCAATTACGGCTCTGGATAGCTGAAGCAGGTCCGTGGCTCACTCTCTGCCCCCGTCTGTTCTGAGAGTACACGGCTCCTCTTTATGCCTTTTACTGCTGAGTAATCTTAGTTTTCCTGCCTGGTTGTGGGGTGGTCCGACTGACAGCTTTTACTCTTAATAAGCTTAGAGGTAGTAATCCAAGTCCTGCAGGTCACATGTACAATATGCCTTTTAGTTTCATTTTTTCCTGCTTTAGTTTTGCCAAAGCATCAGGCTCCCTGTAATATTATACAAGGTCCATTCTTAACTCCCCGGGACTGAAGCACTAGGGTTGATTAATGCAGATGTCGTGTGTTTTTACGTAGCAATAATTATGCGATTAAGTCTGCTTATGTCTGGGTATTTTGGTTTGGTTTTATAAATTTTTTTAAATTTAGATTTATTGTGGAATATTTTTAATTATGTATGGATCAAATATTAAGCTAATTAACATTGAGATTTTTTTCAGTTCCGTGAGTTAGGTTAACTTCACAGCCAATAAGTAAAGAAAATATTTTCCTTAGAGATAGTCTGTATTTATTAATTTATTCTTGTATTTATTTTAGATGGCAAGGTGATATGTTATTAAATAAACACATCTTTGCTTTTTGTACACATGTGAACTTGTTTACAGGAGAGCTTTAGAGATGTTGCGAGTTCTTCTGCCTCTAACACTCCAAGAACATTCCTGATGTGGCTGGAATGTTGAGAATAACATCTTTTAAAAGAACATATAAAAATGGATCATTTGAAATTGGTACTTTCTTTGTAACACTTATTTTTGTGAATTATAATTTGTGCAAGTCTAATAATCATTTATGTAGATATTCTAGATAAATGGGAAGCTGAATAATACGCAACATACTTGGTGTTTGACTTGCCAGTGCCCAATTTCAAGTTTCAGGCTTAGACTAGGGAGACTCCATGCCATGGAATATTTCAGTGATTTTGGAGTCAGCTATACGGTCATGTCAGGTATATTTAAGTGGGGCTTGTACCGTATTAATAACCTCAGGAGTGGCAGCCCCTCATCACGGTGGAGTGGCTGAACCTTAGGAAAATGAGTGCAGCCAAATTCATATGCAAAATGGGGAGAGAGTGGAATTTTCCTAGAATTGGAGCAGAGGGAACAGGTTTTCATCTTGGATCTGTAAACATAAAGCCTTCGAGGTTGGGGAGGGCTCCAAGAGCCTGGTGTAGATGCTTGGTGAAGGGGCCCAGGAGAGAAACAGGGGAACATTGTTTTGTAGTAGCTGAAGCTTGGGCCCAGGCAGCGAATGAGGAGGAAATTGGCTGCAGAGGAGAAAGAATCCATAATTTCTAAGAGGGAGTGGAAGAGAACAGAGTGCACTACTTAGCTGTCTCTGGCCTCATTCCAGAGAGTGGAAATCAAGACAAGAAAGTGCATGTGAGCATTTATTGCTTTGTCCTTTTGTGTGCTCTTATGTGACCTGAAGCAAAGAAAAAAAACCTCACCTTTTTTTGGGAAAAAAAAAATCTTTGTTTCATTTCAGCCATCCTCTATCTCAGGACAGGGAGCTGAATACACACAGGCTGGAATAGGAAGACTAAATCCCCATAAATTACTGGGGAGCCTGAAAATGCACCCTCATGGGTGGTTTCTTGCTCCTTCCTGTGCTCCCCCCTTCGTGCTGCTGCCCCTTCTATGCATCGACACTGGTGCTTACCTGGCCTTTGGAGAGCTCATTCTTCTCCTTGACCCCACTGAAAAGGTGGTGGGTTGTTGTTTTGCGATTTTTCTCACTGGTTGAGTTTTCTGCTGGTTTCATCAGAGGAGGTGGGTTGTGACAAAAGAGCCAGCAAAGTGCCAGGCAGGAGCGTGTGGCTGGAAAAGGGAAACACAAGTAGGAGGTGAGTTAGGAGTGAGATACCACCTAATCAGGTAGGAGTTGTGATCTTGCATCTCTGCTCTGGATGAGGAAGTTGGGGAGAAATGGATGTTTCTGGGAGCCCTGGTCGTCTTGTGCCCTGCAGGAGCTCACAGCTTGCACCGCACCATGGCTGCTCCATCCAAATGGGCCTGATGCCCTCACTGGCCCTTTCTTGTCCTCCTGTCTGCAGTGTATCGTCACTGGAGGGACCTTCCTCCACAGGCGGCTTGGGCACTTCAAACAGCTGCCAGCTAATAACCACGTCCCTTCACAGGGAGCAGAGACGCTGCTCAGAGACCATGTAGCCTGCTTGGATCAAACCAAGCTTTCCGTCTTCCCCTCTCCTGCTGTCCTCTCATCCAGCCCTGTGGTATTTCAGGGGCACCCCAAGACATCACGTTCTGTGTGGAGCACTATCCATCTTTTCTAAACTCCACTTGCTTCAAGTTTCACAGAATCACAGGATGGTTTGGGTTGGAAGGGACCTTAAAGATCACCTCGTTCCAACCCCCCCTGCCCTGGGCAGGGACACCTCCCACCAGACCAGGCTGCTCCAAGCCCCATCCAGCCTGGCCTGGCACACCTCCAGGGATGGGGCAGCCACAGCTTCTCTGGGCAACCTGGGCCAGGGGCTCACCACCCTCACAGGAAAGAATTTCTTCCTAATATCTCATCTAAATCTCCCCTCTTTCAGTTTAAAACCGTTCCCCCTCATCCTATCGCTCCACTCGCTGATCCAGAGTCCCTCCCCATCTTTCCTGTAGCCCCTTTAGGGACTGGAAGGGGCTCTAAGGTCTCCTTGGAGCCTTCTCCAGGCCGAGTTTCCCTTGGTTTCGGCTCTTTCCTGGCTCACATTACGTTGGACTCTTTCTCCCTGCTAGTAAAATGAAACACCTGAGCTCATGCTTTGGATTTGGTGATGTTCAAGAAAGACACTTCAAAGATTTACTTTTGTGACAGAGATGGTAGCGGAGGTTTTATAAGGTGCGATAACATCGGACTTTGTTGGAAGTTTAGAAAAGAATGAGACCGCATTGCCTACGTGAGATTTGTGGCTTAGAAGTCATTGTGGCCAGACCTCCTCCTAACCTGAGTAAGAGCTGCACTTACTGCTAGGTAGTTACACTAAAAATAAATCCCCTCTTGCAAAATTATGCATAATACTCTGTGTGTGTGTCTGTGTTTTCATGTGCTGTAAACCCAGAGATAGAATCTCCTGTTTTATAAGGGCTAATAATTTGTTCCCAGATTTAACAAGGTGCTTAATCGCATGGCATTCTTTAACTTGATTTAATTACAAGTAGATCATATGCTTGAAGTCAGGCATGCGCTTAAATACCTTACTGAACTGCAGTGCATCCTTTTTGGTGCTGCCATATCCCTGTGTTTAATGGACATGGAGGATTTATGGGCCTGATAGGGAAGCTTTTGTGCATGTGTTATCCTGTGATAGCTGGAGTCAGCAACAGCAGATCAGGGCCAAACTGTTGGTTACAACTGGCTATAAGTTTCCATAAGGCTTCGCCATTTTCATTATATTTTTCATGTAATAGGAGAATAATCCTGTAATTATGACTTGCTGCCTGTCCTATTTAGTTTTACAGTCTTTTTTGGATAAATTTTATAATGCAAGTTATGTGCCTTTAAGGGAAATGTTCAAAGGAATTGAATTGTGGGGCAGAATTTGAAAATTCCTTTTTATTATATTAAATAGGCAATAATTATTGCTGGTTAAGACTGTGCCAGATTGCTTTGGGACATAAAGCTCTTACTGCCCAGTACTTGTCAAGAAGGAAAAAAATGGTGTATCAAGTTTTTTGCAATTAAAAATCTGGAAAAACTTGTTTAAGAAAATGTTAGCCCAAGAACACGCATCTTTTGTCAGTCTAATATGCAACCCTGAACACAACTCTTTTTATCAACAGTGCAGTGTTTCATATTTAATCAACATAAAATGAAGTGCTTCCCTCACATGAATGTAACACAGATCAAGTCTCAGCCAAAGCAAATAAAAGAATGAATGCTTTGTTAATCATCCATAACTAATTTGTGCATACACAGAAAAAATGAAATCTGTTTTTGACAAGAGCTTTTTCATAGAAGCAGCAAGGGAGAATTGAACATGTAATGTGCATTAGTAATAGTGAATAGCAATGGGGAGATCGGAGATGTTTGCCTGGGACGACTTCTATTTCTTGATAGTGGCAGCATTTAACAGAAACCGAAGATAAGAGAAGGGAGGGTGTTTTAAGTTGTTTGCCAAAATATAATAAGACAAACCTGTGCTGAAGCAGACATGGATGGGTTCTTGTATGCCTTGCCATATATTCATAAGTATTGCAGGGAACTGCCACATATCTCTGTGACAAACTCAGCTAATAGATAATACACAGTGAAGAAAATGTTAAATGCATTGCTTCTTTGCACAGGCAATATGATTGTGTTGCTCTAGTGACAGTGTGGTTATGGTTGATGGGGCAGCTTCATTACAAGCCCCTGTTTTCAGGCTATTGCAGCTTTAAAAAAAAATAAAAAATCACCCATTGGACTGAAATTTTTTTATGCTTCTCAGCTTTAGAGGTGAATTTAAGTGCAAAGTTAGAAGAAATCCATTTAGCTGTTTCCCTGATTGAAACACATGTGGAGGGATAGATGGGCTTTTAAAAAGTGGAGGTTTATGTTTATTGCAGAGCTGCATTTTGGAATCCTTTGTGTTTGTCTTTGCTGTTGAAGTGTAGATTATGTTGTTTATAAATATGTGTGTGTGTATATATATATAAAAAATAAGTAAGTGCACCTGCACCATACCCTGTTCTCACTTTTGTGTGTGCACAGGGTGTGACAGCTGAGATGTCCTACATGCGTGAGCATGCCCCTATCCTAGCTTCACACAGATCTTAATTTTCAGCTACCTCCCTTTTACCCTAGTTATATACCTACCCTTTGCCCCCGCTTCTTCCCGCATATGTCAGATTCAAATCCCACGTCAGCGGTACGGCATTGGCTAGGTCCGTTGATTCCATATGGTTTTTTTCCTTCCTTTGCTCCGTAGAGGGGAGTGCTTGCATGTAGGAACCATCACTTGCAAACCACACTGCTCTTAGATAACTGCGTGAAGTACATTTGCATCTTAAAGTTGTCTCACGGAGTTGTTGTCCCTGATAGCTAGCTGCAGGTTCGGATAAAAGAAAAAGTAATAAAGTGGCCCAGGCAAGAGAACTGTATGTTTGTATGAAGAGACTTTCTTGAAGAGCCAACTCTTCCAGCGTGAATTTTGTGATTGATATCACAGCCACGGAGCTTGGTGGTCTTGCAGCCTGTCCTCCTGGGAAATGCAGTGAGAAGGAAGGGGAGAGGAGGGAGGAGCACCATCAGGTCAAGTAACTTCTCTGTAATTTGGGGGACTCTTCCCACTGTGTTATATCCTCTTGGGATTATGTACTTTGGTTTTGGCACATGCTTAAAGTGAAGTTGTGAGCAAGAGAGAGGATAACAAAAAAAGCACAATCATGAGAATTTAATAATGGGGATACATTGGTGCTCCAATAATGACGGAGATGTTCACTTTGAATAACCTCATGCTGGTTTTTTTGAAGTGGCCTTTTAGCCTAAACCTAAGATATTACCAGTTTGGTGAATAATTTGACCCAAGGGCTCTGGTTCTGAGAAGGAGAACGGTGACTGTGTGAGCATCACTGCTCAGCACACAGCCGTGGGGCATTATAGACCCTACATCCATTCAGCCTCTGCTTTTCAAGCGAATGTCCAACTTTCAGTACAGAAACAATATGACATGAGTCATAGTGTCTTCGCTTGACACTGTTAAAAGCTTTTCTGGGTCATAAGCCTTGCAAATTTTATGTCATTTGATATTGTGCATTCACTCTGTGGAAGTTATCCTCAGATAGTAACAACTGGTTGATGACACACTGGTATTTTACAAAACCCGTTTGAACAGGTTTTATCTATGCTAGATAATTAGGTCTAGACAATGTTATACACCATCTTAAAATACAGTATTTTCTGTAAAGGTGAAAGAAAGTATATAAGGTTGCTGGAGCGGTTAATCTTTTGACCTTGTTTCTTCTTTAATGAGTGTTACCTCAGACTTGCTTCCTTGTTGGAGATTACAAAGGAGCTGAATAATGTGGTTACATTTGTGAGTCTGTTTAAATAATCCAGAGTTAATTCTGGGGTCTGTATCATGTGTGTCTTCATGCACAGCATTTGTTTCCTCAGGAGAAGGCTCGCAGGTAGGCACGGCCTGATGTACGGAGCCATAGACTTCTCAATGACTGTTCTTGATATTATATTGAACTTGCCTTTAACGTTCACTGCTGAGCTTGAGGTATTATTTCAAACCCACCTTTTTAATGTCAAAGATTCTGGGTCTTTGTCTTGAAGTGACTCCAAGAGTGAGCAAATTCAGAGCTCAGAATGGAAAGTGAAGAGAAGCTGTGAGCAACAGGAGGGTTTTTCATGTGTGAAACCTACAATTACTAGGTAACTAGTTTACCTTCTTTTTAACAAACATTTATTTTTCCACTAAAGGTTGTCTTCTGTCAGGGGACACTAACTGGACATCTCTCTGGTGTCATGATTTGAAGGTTCAGTAGCACCGTTCATGGGATGCCCCTGCACAGAGCAGGCGAGCAATGGAGTGAATCGTAACAGTGGAGACTGCCTGGAGGAACAGTAGAGCTAATGTGCCAGGCACTGGTGGGTGAGCTTTAATCCAGATTTTATACCAGGTATTGCCTGTTATTTGAAAACAAACCCCAGAAAACAACCTGTGAGTCCCTTTAGTCAATACCTGGAAAAATGTGGAGTTATGAGTTGTCGAGCAGTAAATAAAGTCAGGTCAAGTCCACTGTCCTCCCCTTGGAAGGAGGACGTCTTGCATAATAGGTGTATTTTGCTCCACTTTCAGCTAAAAACTTCGGAACCAACTTTATCATCTGATGTTTCTCCCCTTCTAGCATGAGGTAAACTATCTGTACTTCTTCTTTGTTTTGAAGCTACCTGTACAGAAATGCTATACAGTTATACAATCAACCCTTCAAAAGTAGGGAAAAAAATAACTCCAACACAGGGGAATATTGTTTGGAAGTGCCCCAGTCGAAGCCGGGTGCGGAAGTTGCTTTCGGAGGCGGACGGCACGCTGTGAAGGATCCGGCTCAGCGGCACACAGCTCACAGAAGAGGAAAGGCTGTTATTTTCTGCCAAACTGCCAGCCCTGCATGCAACGCCTTTCCTCACCTGCCATCTATCAGCAGCAGCTCAAGCCCAGACTTCTTTAAACCTGCTCCTTTGAGAGCAAGGGGTTGAGGATTTGAACAGCCAGTTGGTAATAACGAGTTTCTCTGCCAACTTCAGCCGAGCCTCCGTGAGCTTGTGTCCTGCGTCCATGGCAAAATTAAAATTCTGTATGGGAGTTACAGTAGGATTTAAGCTTACAGTCGTTGCTGCCTAAAAATGATTTAATCTCAATGATTTTTGCTGACTACTGATTTCTGTTGTGCAGACTTACAGATAGCTGCCCCCGTGTACCTTAGCAGGCCCAGGGGAGATGGTCGCGTAGCTGGCTGCTATAGCATTTGGGGCCAGGAAGGGAACAGACCGCAAAATGGTCCCAACAGGGGACAGCAAATGACTTTGAAACGGAAGCAGAATGTCGGGCAATATTAGGGCGTTGGTGAAGCTCAGCACGCTGGCATCTGGGCGTTGCAGGAAAGGATGTGATTTTTTTTGTCGCTGGTAAGTGATAGGGGATAATGAAGGGCTCCTGCATGGTGCAACACAAGCTCTATCTCTGCACACACCGGCAAAGGCAGGTTCGTGTACTTTACAAAACTACAGCAATGCTTGCATGGAGCATAAGGACAGGCAGTTTAGCAAGTGAGTGAAGGCATATAACAGTACATTTAAACCTGCGGTTAATGGAAAAAGATAAACTTGCACAGCCCCTCTAGAGGAAGCAATCTGAAAGAGGAAGGAGGAGAAAGGCTACAAACGTTAGAGCAAATGCTTTTCAGCATCAGTTGTCAATCTCATCACATCCTTCTGTGGGGGAGCATTCAGGAAGCCTTCCCATTTACTAAATAGTCCAAAGGGGAAAGCAAGGAAGGCTTTTGAAATGGGCACATAAAGCAGTCCACTTCAGAAGTGGACACCTGTCTCATAGATATGTTCTATTGGGTAAATCGATCAATTAAAGCTTTGATTGTGCAGATTTTTTTGCCATCTGTCCAGTAGTTGTCTACAGAGCTTTGTAGTATTTTTGTTAGCAAAACAGGACCTCCCCGATTTTCTTGGTGTTACTTTGCACAGTGTAGATGAATTACCTCAGTTCATGAGGTATCATTTCACTTTCTCGGCTTCCTATCTGATGTTAATCTTTGGAGGTTTCCAGAGTCTGTGAATGCAAAGGATTAGTCTGGGAAGAGGAACGGCCTGTTGTTACCCCCAGCAGGTTGTGTGAAGTGCACCCCATGGGTATGAGCTTGGTCAGAGAGAACCACTGGCTCCACACCTCAGCCTCTCGGGGTACTAGCCAAATCACACGGGGCTGTCCAAAATCAGGCCATGAGAAGACAGTAGCTGTAGGAAGATATTGTATTTTCTTTTTTGCTTACTGAAGGTATTGTCTCCACTGGTGCTGAGTAAGAAATGGTGTGTTCCACTTCCAGCATAATGGTTCATCAATCTGTATGTGCTATAAAACCTATCGTATTGGTGTTTCGGAAGTGGCCTTTTAACCTAAACCTGAGGTATTACCAATATGATAAATAATTTGACACAATAGTCACTTTCTCAGCACTAAAAATAAATAAATAAATACTAAAATAATAGAATCAAGCATAGCTGTTTCAACATTTATATATTTTTAATTTCTTTCCCAGCCCTCGTGTCTAGGGCTGAGGCTTTTCTGGTATGTGCAGAATTTTTTAAACATTAAATTCTCCATTCAAATGCATCCTAATTCTTAATAATGTTCTGGATACCTTGAACCATTATTTGCTTTTAAACAAGTTTTCAGCGCAGATCGGGCTGCCTGCATTCGGTCCTCCAAATCTCCCATCCGCCTGTCTAAATTATTTTAACTGACATAGTTTCTAATTTACTCTCTCCAGTTGAGAGAGCTCCCTGTAGCTTGTCTATTTTAGCATTTAATTGCTGTATACTCTCACAAATTAAATTCTGTAGTGATCCATTTTGCTCTGCCGGTGAAGCAGTGATCTTTTCATCGAAGGAGGATGGCACTTGCAGCTCGGGTGGCGGGGCTGGCACCCAGCGGCGGGAGTGGGGCCACGCTCTCCCATCTCCTCTCGTGGGGTGGCCGGATGGACGGCGGTGGCCGTGTCAGAGGACACCTTTCCTTCAAAACATTCTCCATTTAATTCTGAAGCAAAAGGCAAGCGAAAGCATCAAAACTTCCTCCTCTCATTGGGTTTTTACAGCTAGAAAAATTGCTTTGTCTAATTATTTTATGCCCAGGAGTGCAGCAGAATGCTCTTCTTTAAAATCTATATATCTTTGTGGGCTGGTTTAGCATTCGTTTTTATAAAATGTGAAAAGGCAACCTCTAAAAATACTGCACTGTACATCTTCCTTTTCCGGGAGAAAGGTAGTCAAAACTCATCGCTTCTTTTGTCAAAATAACAATATCCAATTTGGGAACTTGTTGTCTTCCCCAGTTTGGTCATTTTTGCATAACGTTTGTACAATGCTTACACATCAATTAATGTATTTCTATTAGAGAGGGACCATTTATTATCTAAATAATTAGTAAGCACAGTACTTTTGGATCTACTTTCTGCTGAATGGCAAATTTTCCCATGTTTTCTCAATATGTGGGTATCGGCAGGAGGGCAGGTGAGTCTCGGGGGTCGAAGGCTGTGGTGCAGCAGCGGTGGAAGGGCTGCATAGGCAAGCTGAGGCCAGGTGTGGAGAGGTAAAATACATTCCACTCTTTTCTGCCAAGGAACTCTTTCCCCAACCCAAAAAACCCCAGAGGCACATATCCCCGTGAACAAAACCTGGCCAGTATTTTGATTGTGTGTAACTCTAGGAGTGTGAAGCCAGTTTAATAGAAAATACAAAGCTGTTTCTTACACCTTTGCACTTCTTATATTAACCTTGAAGAAGGCTTACCAGGCAGTTGGTAATTACAGGACACAAGGTCATTAAAAATACATTTTTAAGGAAAGAAGGCTGCATGAAATTTGCATTATTGCTTTATTTGGGTCTCCTTTAAATGAAGAGTCCGAGTTCAAACCTTTCATATGGAGATGGTAATCATTTTACTAGCTTCATTCGGAAGAGAATTGGTCACTGATAGTGATGTGACTGACTGTCATCTGTGATCATTATCTTCTGCGTAAAAATGGGCTGTTTGTTTTGCATCCGTGGTACAGATTATCCGGTCTTAGTTCCTTTGTCAGAGTGTTTTACTCCTATTTGCTGTGAAAGGTCTGCTTTAGTGGGGAAAGATGGGAATGCTTCCTCGAAATGAGTGATGGTTCATAGTGCTGCTTCACATTCTCCTTGGAGAAAGAGATCCGGCTGCATGGATTCTTTATGCTGAGCAGATCTTTATGTGAGGTGGCACTTAACATATAGTAGCTTTTGGCTACTGACACTGCTCAGGGTCATGAATGCTGTGGGAGAGAATAATTCATGGTTGCATTGTTGGAAAGACAGAAATTTGTGTGATACCTGAGTCTGGTCCTGTAGGTGTGACAGTAAATGCAACTTCATTGGCTTCATTTCAATTTGAAATTGAAAATTTTCCCTTTTCTACCTCCAGAATTTGTACTGGGATGGTAGTTTGAGGGCTTGTGGAAGTAACTTAAAATGCTGTAGAGGGATAGTTTTGGGGACTGCTCCTTGAAAACCCAACCATAGCTACTTAAATCCCTGTTTGCAATGCACGTCTGTGTACAGACTATAGATGTTCTGTCTTTGGCAGAGCTGAGTGCAAGGTGCTCCCGTGCAGCAAGAGCTCGTCCCAACCTGGCCCTGTGCTGCTTGTAGCTACGTGGCTTCCGATTGACTTGATTTTGTCTCTTTTTGGAGTAGTTTCCAGTTGACCTGCGTGCGGTGGTCACATAGCCCTGCTAGTTCCTAAACCACGCGTCCTGATGCCACATGGAAGGTCCGGAGTTGGTTGGACACAGCCACATCAGTAACGGCACCAGGGGATTGCACCTCTGCTGGTATCTCAGATGAAAACGTTTTTAAATTCTGTACAAACATATACAGTGTGCTTAGAAAGTAGGAACTATCTGAGTTCACTATTACTAATATTATTCTGCACTAAAAAGGAATGCAACTTCTATTGATTTACGCAGTATTGCTTGCTCTACATATTGCTTTGTCTGAATTCAGAAATCAAAGGACTCCAGGGTATTAGGAAGTTTTTTTTGTTTCTGTATTAATTTTTGGAGTGCTAGCTTTGAGCTCTTCTTCTTACTCCGGATTTTTACTATTTTGCTAGGTTTCCTAAAGTAGCCGGTTACAAAAGTATCAGCTGCCCAGTTGGCATAGCGCAGAGACAGCCACCCACCACATCGTGCTGCTTCCCCAACTGGTACAACTTGGTGTAGTGCACAGAGAGGGTTATTTCACCCCAAACAGGGTATATGCTGGAGGCATTTCAGGGACTGAGGGGAGTAGGAAGAGGAGAGTGTCAAGGGGGATGAAGCTGGTCACGAGGGAGAGGCATAAAAGCGTGGAATACAAAAGCAGAAATTCCCCAACACAGGAGAGTATTCTGGAGAAGTATTGCTCTATTGTTTGTGCGGTTTGTACTCTTTAAGTAACTTATAATGATCGCGTTGTAAATAACGTGCAGGTTTCTCGGAGCCGTTGGTCAACCCAACACAGCCATTATTCCATGTTATGCAAGAAGATAGGCTTCAATAGTTTCTGCTAAACTACCAACTAGTTATTTTAAAATGTTTACTGGTGATTTCTAAAAGAATTAATGTATTTTCTGATATGCTGCTTCTCTTGCCAGAGCTATATGGTAGCAAACATGAAACAACAAAAAAAGATTGTTAACCAGTATTCCACATGTTATCTTATGAACCACATAGTGCACATTCTTAAACACTGGAAGATATAACCTACAACACTGGCAAAATACAGATTCTACTAGGTTACCTTCTATCTTTCTGTGGTATTCAAAATACCATAGTTTGATTTTATTTGCATAATGCATTGCTTTAGTAAGAAGTAGAGTTTCCAAATTACTGCGGGTTTTTTGCAGAATGAACTCCATCTTAATAGTTGAGTGTTGTATTTTGTCCACCCCTCTTTATTATCACATGGATCGTTTCCCTCTGGTGATTTCAAAATTAATTTTTCCATGCACCCTTTTCACAAAACGTGATGTGGCAACTGCAGCAGTCCTGTGTATGTAAAATACCTGGAGGGATAGTTGAGCCTTATGCATTTTAACTTTGATTATATAGTTAAAGATCAAAGAAATCGAACAATTAAAATATTTGCATTGTGATTCTTGTTTTACCTTCCACAAAACTCCATGTGCTCATAAGAGATGTGAGTAACTCCGCAACAGACTTTAACATTAATGGGTGTTATTTATTCAGTACCTTAACAAAGTGGGCTTCTGTTTGAAATAACTCATTCCAGCCTACTGCTGAGCTGTTCCTTTATACCCTACTCATAGCTTTTTCTTGGATTATTTTGTCTTTGCCAATTTAAAAATTATTTATTCCTTTGCAAGAAAATTTCTCTGTGGTTCTGGGGAAACTCCGATTGTATTATATGAAGCATGTAGGATTTTTTGGAAGAAAGTGTTACAAGCTTTGTGAGAAGTGGTTATTAGCATTTTCTGACATTTAAAGGCAATTTTTTACAAGTTGGGTTTGTGTCAGAGTAGAAAACATAGTCCACTGTGAAATCAGTCGTGGACCTAAGCACCTTGAGAATATCCTTTTCAGGGCCAAAACAGAAGTTTCCCCCCCTCTACTTACATAGCTAAAACCATGTAAGGCCAAGCCTATAAAGCTTAAAAGGAGAAAACATTGCAACACTTCTAACACGCTTAATTTTCTGTGAGAGTAGGAGGATGTGCTTAAACTCACATGTTAAGGAAAAAGCAGCTTGAAAGATCAGGGACTGGTTTGTTTGGGTTTTGGTTTTTTTTTTTAATATGATAAATTTACAAATTTGCTTTTTTATGGGCAATTGGAACTTGAGAACTCAACTTCTGTCTTTGGCTCACCAAAAGATTATGAAAACACTTTTTTTCTCAGGAAGACTGAACTTGATTGCCCAGTATGTCATTGTCTTCACAGACCCTTAGGATATTTAGTGCTGAGAGGATCTTCTTGCGGGTGGCTGGCTTCTCCCCTTTGTGCTGGCACACTGCTGCCTGCACTCTTGTCTCCCTCCTGCCCTTCTGCAGCTAACCCCAGCTGGTTTCACAAAGAATTCCTGCTCATGATTTTCACTGGGACAACTTCATCTCTTCCTCTTTCAAGTCTCTTATTCATGCTCTCATCCAGACAATCTGAAGCTGCAAATGGCAAGATGATCATTTATACAATAAAGAGATACTAAGTGAAAATGTAATTCCACATAATTCCAAAGCCTTGATGTCTATGTCCAGCTTTTGGATACTTGCAAGTTTAATGCTCTGTCCGTTCTCTTCGCTTCAGATTCACCATTGGGTCGTCTTTGCTTTTTTGCTTTGACTTTTTTAGTAAAACCGCCTTGATAAAGACGGCATGCACCTCAGTTATCTCATAAGATAAGATGGTGTGTTTGTAACAAGAGAAAGTAGCTCTGCCCCAAACAGGCCTTCTGTTTCTCGCAGTCACAGAGCCGTATTTGTGTTCCCTGGGATACCTCGCAGGAGGTCTGTGTGTTGCTCTCGTAGCGCAGGTGTAACATCAGAGCCAGCACTGAGCAAGGTGTCGTCAGTAGCTACACAAGGGAATAATCTTGGTCTTTGTTAAATTGGGGATGTTTACAGCTGCTTGGGAAATGATTTTCCTGGCCAAACTGCAAAGAGTACATCAGAATATAGATATGGTGTGGCTGATTGGAGGTTCATCCAGAAGGCTGCAAGCGAACCCAGGTCCATAGTTTGTTCCCTGCACCTGTTTCTCACTGGGTGTAGAAACACCTGATCTTTTTTTGGATGTTTTCATTTATGAAGGGGAGTGAGGACAAGACAACAGTCCTGCATCACGTTTAAAAAGAAAAGAAAAAAGCAAGCTTTTTTTTTAAAAAAAAAAAGAAAAACCTAATTGCATATTTTGGGATTAGTGAACACATGAAGAGTCTTTCCACATATTCGAGCTACATTGCGAACTATCATTTCAGTAAGAATAACACTGATAAAATAATACAGATTTTAAAACCAGCGAGTGTATAATTGGTGTTTGTCTGCCACTATAAGCTCATCCCAAACGATTCAAAGAAGAGTTGAATCTGAAGTGTGACAGATGTTTGCTAGTCATTAGGACCATGGATGGAATGGCTAGGACCGCTTAGCCCACAGGTGGGATGTTTCCCTTTGGCCGGACTGCACGTGAGGGCATATTCGAGTTAGAATCGGAGAACCATCAGACAGCCCAGGCTGGAAGGGACCTGGAAAGATCATCTGGTCCAACCTAGATGAGATTATTCAGCACCCTCTACAGTAGCATCTTGAAAACCTCCTGCAATGAGGACTCTGTCCCTGGGGATGTTATTCCAGTCATTGACTGTTCTTGCTGTAAAAAATGTCTTACATTGACCTGAAACCTCTCCTGGTGCAACTTGAACCCACTGACCCTTGTTTTCCCCACCTGGCTCCAAGTTACTTTGTAATTTCTGGTTGCTTCTTTTCTGCTTGGCAGAAAAGCACATGCACCAGAACTGGCAAGTAGTTTTTACCTTGCCTCTTGCAGAAATATTTGCACACTGTATTATACGTGCCAGTTGTCTCTAAAGATACTTAGAACTAGAAGAGGTTTAAGCGAACTTACTTTCTGTTCACCCTGACCACCATTTTTCCACCATAATATGAATATTGAAAATTTAGCTTTGTGAAACAAGTTGTGATTAAGACTCAAACTGCGTCTTCTGTACAGTTACCTGGAGGAAATGCAAAAAAGAAGTGCCATGTCGCTTACGTTTCTTTCTGAACGGGCACCGCGGTAAATCTTGCGTTCGGTATAATGAGTTGTAATGTTTAGTTATTCTAAAGGTATGGTACAATAACAGATTATTGTTGTTCATATCTGTGTAATAATTGAGACTCCCTGATCGTACTTTCCATTTTACACATTGTCAGAACCTTGGACCTTAATCTCGCTCGTTGATTGACAGTCGCGGCCAGGGAAAGAGCGCTCGTATTGTTTGTGATAGTCGCATCTGTTCAACTTGATTCAGTTGAGAGTATTTGCATATTCTTAAGTATTTCTTCTGAGAGGGCCTAAATCCTTCTCAAGTGTTTGATGCATTTTTGAAATTCATTCATAAGGTATCTACATGCACTAATAGTTCTGTATAATATTGCTGTGCATAATCTGACAGATAAGACTAGTTTTTTTAAACAAGGTATTCTTTGGGGATGACATATTACATTCTGACTTATTCTACTGGGCGGAAATGTCAAGTGCTTTGAAAAAGGATGCTTGAATGTTTTGATTGAATTAGTATTCTTTATTCAACACAAATTGTCGAGTGCAGTAAAATGCAGTCTTATTGCGAGTACATTTTTCAAAAGAGTTAACAGCGGGGATTTTTTGTTTTATTTTTGTTACTGGAACTTTATTACATATAATTGTTCCTTTGCTGCTGATGCTAATATTGGATGGAACAAGTAGATTCTTAGATGCATTTGAGATTAATTTGTCTGAATTGTTAAACTGTGAGCAGCACCTTTATCTTGAAATACAACTTAGGCTTTTGAAATACACCTTAGACTTTTATCTTTCTCTTACCTTGCCCTTGTTTCAGAAACCTGTCACTCCTGAGAGTATGTGTACAACATTGGTGAGAAGTACCATTGCTTTGAAAAATATCCAGGCATGATATTTGGGCATTGAACACAGATAGCAGTTCAAAATATTAATTTGATGGCCTCATACCGTTACCTAAAGAAATATATGCGTAACCGAAACTCATGTGTTCCATGGGTTAAAGTCCTAGTCCATGACTATCCATGTTTGGACAAAAGTAGTCCAGTTTGCTATCAGAAGGAATGGAGATATATTGCCGCTTGCTTAAATGGATGTGTGCTGTGGATGCTACTACAAAGCTCAAGCTCTTATAGACCAAGGATCTCATATGGAAGACCACTAATCACAATTAATAGCCTTTTTTTTTCTTTTTTTCATTGCACTAAGTGTTCAGAGAGCCACCGTTAGCGGCTGACCTAGTGTAAGAAATGGGTTTCTGTCTCTAGGAAGGACCATAGCAATGCCTGCTGCCTGTGTACTTGAAAAAAGAATGATGCAGATTTAATAAGTGTATTTTTTATTTTATGCACACACAATTTTTGGTGTGACAGTGCCGTTTATGTTAGTTTTGGTTTTCCTTTACTTTCAGGAATCTCCTTCTGGACGCAGAAAAGCGCTTGCCACCAGCAGCATCAACATGAAGCAATATGCAAGCCCCATGCCTACGCAGACAGATGTCAAGTTAAAATTCAAGCCTTTGTCTAAGAAAGTGGTATCTGCCACACTACAGTTCTCTTTATCTTGTATTTTCCTGAGGGAAGGAAAAGCCACGTAAGTTGTTGGTTGTTTGGGTTTTTTTTTTTAACCAGATAGTCTGCTTTGTGCTGCTTTCCAAAGAATTCTTTGGATAAAGAGCTCTTTCTGTATAGAATGGCAGAATTTGAGAGTATCCTTCAGCATACCTATCATTCCTGTCGTACTTAGTTTCGTAGCTGAGTACAAGTTGTTTCTTACTCTGATTTTAGTCTTGTGTTCTTCAGAGACAAACAGCTTGTCCCCTGCCGTTACAGACATTTTAAATAACAGCAACCTGAAATCATCATTGTGTGCATGTGCGTGTTCATCCAACAATACCCTTAGCAGACTGCAAGGAAAATGTGGGAAGGAGAACTTATTTCTATTTTGCCTGTTTCTGTTTCCCAAAGAATGAAAGAAGGAAAAGCCAGTTGCAAGGTGAGAGAGGGTGGAGTCAGAAGTAAGGTTTTGCGTTGAACATAAGTACATCCTATGAAGAGTTTGCTTGGGCACTGATTACCACTCACCTTTGGAGGGCACAATATACAGGTTGTTTTTGCAGTTCCTATTACCTCTCCTGCAATTTCTGTCAGGTTGAAGATGTCAGATGTTGATAACTTCATGTGGCTGGAGGATGGATTGTTTGCCACCCATCCTGTTTTGCTTTTCTGTCTCTAGAATATGGGAATGTGAGACTCATAGAACCATTTAGGCTGGAAGGGACCTTTAAGACCATCAAGTCCAACCGCTAACCCAGCACTGCCAAGGACTAAACCATGTCCCCTCAGCACCACATCTAACATGTCTTTTGAATCCCTCCAGGGATGGTGGTTCAACCACTTCCCTGGGCAGCCAGTTCCAATGCTTGATAACCCTTTTGGTGAAGAATTTTTTCCTAATATCCATCCAAAACCTCCCCTGGTGCATCTTGAGGCTGTTTCCTCTTGTTCTGTCGTCTGTTACCTGGGAGAAGAGACTGACTCTCCCCTGGCTACACCCTCCTTTCAGGCAGCTGTAGCGAGCGATAAGGTCTCCCCTCAGCCTCCTTTTCTCCAGGCTGAACAACCCGAGCTCCCTCAGCTGCTCCTCATAAGACTTGTGCTCCAGACCCCTCACCAGCTTCATCTTTCTGACTTCTTGATAGTTACTTTTTTAATATTTATTATTATTAATACTTTTTATATGATAGAAGTACTTAGTTTTGTCCTATGTAATTGTGGGTTCTGTAGTGCTGATTACGCTGAACGCAGAGAGTAGCAAATGATTGCCCTAAACAACTTCTGATTTTAACAACATGTTAAATCATTTAATTTAATCCCATACTTTAAGCGCCTTTGTGTTTCTGTGCAGATTTGAGGCATGATTAGTATGTCATTTTTATTTCTATAAGCAGTACCTTTAAAATAATTTGTATAGTTTTCTTGGCGTTGTTAGGCACAAAATCTGTGCATCTCGTTCTATCATGATCGACTCCAAAGAAGACGGAGTAATTCAGGTTGAAAGGGACCCATAGGGGTAGATTGTCCAGCTTCTGGCTTAAAGCAGTCAGTTACGTGATCAGACCAGTTTACTCTGGGCTTTATCCCACTGGGGCTTGAAAACCCCCAAGAATGGAGAGTACACAACCTCTCTGGGCAACCCGTCCCACTGCTGGTTGGTGACTGTTGCAACTTTTTTCCTCACATCAGATCAGAACCTCTCTGGTTTCAATCTATGTTCGCTGTCTGTCGTCCTCCTGCCTTGCATCACTTTCTTCTTAGCAACATCCTTAATAGGTGGTGGCAGGCTGCTGCTAAAAAAAAATCTGATTAATCCCAATAAACCTAATAAAATGGTTATAGAAGAGAAGAGGTAAGAATGCTGTTGGCTTTAAGACTGACTGTGCTTCAAAGTCTTGGGGTTTTTATGAAACAAATGTAGAACATCCATTTCTCTGAATCTTTGCCTGATGTCATTTTTTCATCAAACATATATTTGATATGAAAGGTACAGTTATGTGAAAGATATGTATAGATGAGATACAGTCAAACAAGAACTGAAAATGGAAATTGATATGTAATGCTTTTTTTGTCTTGTTAATGTTATGTAATGTTTTTTTTTGTCTTGTTAATGAATTCGGATATTTAGAGAAGGGGGTTTAATTTTTGTAACAGTGTCAGGAGTGCTGAATGAATGTAGTGATAGGTGTCACATGCAGCATACAGGCAGTAGTTCTGACCAAGCATTTTCACTTCAACCAAAGGAGACGAGATAAGTGTTTACTAGCATTTCTGGACTGGTTTAAAATTTTGAGAAGCAACTCTTAATGTACGGCAGGACTGTTTTTACACTTTAGAATTTTGTTAATCGAAAACTTTCCCTTTAGAAATTAATATACACAAGTGTATTCATTTCGTTCTTTCCCTGTATTTAAGATCAGATCTAAGATCAGAGACCTCCCTGAAGAAAAAAAATCATAAATATACTTAAAGGATTTTTAATAGTGCAGTAGTATCAGATGTGGTATTAACAAGACTGCATTTTAATGCCTAGTTTGAAATTTATTGTTTAGGGATGAAGACATGCAAAGCCTGGCTAGTTTGATGAGTATGAAACAAGCTGATATTGGAAATCTAGATGATTTTGAGGAAGACAATGAAGAAGATGAAGAAAACAGAGTGAATCAAGAGGAAAAGGCTGCAAAAATTACAGGTTGGTTTTGACACAGGGATGGTAAAATGTAGTTCTGTTTGCTAATTGCAAGCTGTGATCGACGGATTTTATCCTTATGCTATATTTGTGTTTAATTTTTTAAAAATCTAAAATAAAACAAAATTTAGGTAGTTTGATTGAAGAGAGACCCATCCGTAACTCAACAAAGCTTAATATTTGTGAATTTAAGAGCACTGATTTGTGCGTGTGTCCTGTTTTTAGGAAAGACTGCACTAAGTAGCATTCTAGGGAAGCAAAGAACCAGTGTGAACAGAGGAGTAAAAAAATGGAGGGAAAGGGTGAGTGAGCGATAAGGCAAGAGGATGAGCTGAAGTGAAATAATGAAGACAGTTTGTGAGAAATGAGTTGTGCCATGGGTAGGTGCTGAGGTTCTGCTCAATAACATGGTAATTCTGCCTTTTGGTTGGGGGTGTCTTGTGGAAATGGAATCAGGAGACTGTTAAAGGACTTTTAACGGAATTTGATAGTAAGGTTGTTTGAAGTGAGATAGTATAACTACATTTGAATTGCTTACTGATGAAAACGCTTGGTGTGTGCAGGATAGCTGAACTAATCGATGCAAGCGAGCTCAGGATGTGATGATGTTAAATTGTTGGTCGAGATCATTATTATGTAGTACTGCTCCAGATGAGTTCTGTAGGAACTCTTACTGTAAAAGAATCAGGGAGAGACAAATGAATTTCTGGTGCCAGCCTTTGTGCCTGCCAGCGCTCTTTAAAAACGTCTGTTGAAATAATGGGATCCTTCACTAAGGTAGGAAAGAGCATCCCAGGCAGAGAAGTGAATTGTCAAATCTGTTCTTGAAAATCCTGAGGAACTTTGTTTCAGTGTTATGAAACATGGTTACATCTCTTCTTTTCAGCTTTCGTTGCAATCAAAAGTTTCAGCCTGAAGCAGTTATTAGTTATATTTAGTGTTGGGAAAGGATGCAAATATGTTTTCTCCATGCTTTACATATTCAATTCAACATTTTGTACCCTGACTAAATCTGTACTTGCACTGTGTGTGTCTGGCACAGACCAGATTGAGAAGTCCAGAATGAAATACTTGAGAGGCAGAGATAATGTATTCTTGGTCAGGGAGCGGAGAAATACCGGTTTGGTAGCACTGAATTAATTTCTGCGAGGTCTTCCTCTCTTTCCCCAGAATAATTCAAGTGCATATCAGAACACCAAACAAAACCTGACGTATTCACCGGGATATCTGATAATCAGAAGAGGAGGGCACATAAAGAGAGGCTACATAAAGTCTATATCTAGTAATGTGTATCTAGTATATCTAGTAGTATGCAGAAGTGTTTTATTAAGATGTGCCTAGATACTCCATAGTATCATAGCACAGCCCAGGCTGGTAGAGACCTCGAAAGATCATGTGGTCCAACCTTTTGTGGGAAAGGGAGCCTAGATCCAGCACCCGTCCAATCGCATCTTGAAAACCTCCAGTGACAGGGACCCCACCATGTGCTGAGGACTGCTATGGAAAACCCATGTGCAGAAGGACAGTAGTTGAAAAGGAGCAGACCTTCCTCTTAAACTTTATTGATTTTTGCAGCGTTCAGCAGCTAAACGAGCCAAAAAACAATTCCTGAAGAAGCAAAAAGCTGATATAGGTCAGACTAGTCTTTTCCACTGTCCTTTGGCTATGTGGTGAACATCCCTGGAGGTAGATGGCGAAGGGTGAGCTGTCTGATGTGCAACATGAGGTCCTAACTCGAGTTCTTTTAGAGGCATTTCAGCGTTTCCATCTGTTGTAAAGGCCAAAATTACAACAATTTTTGTAGATGCACTAAGGGAACCTGAGGGGGGAAAGGTCAGCCTTGGACGACTTCTTGTGTTGGCTACAACAGCTGGGTTGCTTCGTTAGCCTGGCTAACTTTTCCCATGTTAGACAAGGAGAGGGATGAGAGGGATGTTGAAGGACAATGAGTGCACGTAGTTTCCCAAGCAAATGGGAGAACATAGGATAGTAAGTAAACATTAATGAATAAAACGTAAAGGGTCTATTTCAACGTGTATTCAAGACTGATTTCATTGGCAGTTGACAGACTCCTATAATAAATGTTGCGAATGAGAAAAACTACTAAAATACAAGGAATCGAGCTGAGGAACCAAGGGAGAAAGAGGTAGGAATTGTTGTAGAAAAATGGGAAGAAATACAGAAAGAAGGAAATGGAAAAAACTGAGGTAGCAAAGTACTCTTCTAAAATTTCTTTCAAAAATAATTGTGTTCACAGAATCCCATGAGGTTAATTGAGGAAGTTACATAACCCCTTTGAAAGCTTGCTGCTCCCAACATTTTCTCATCTGTTGCTGTGTGAGGGTGTTGGCAGCCGAGCGAGCTGGAATGCCTTCACTGACTCAGAGTCCCCCGCGGCAAATCACTTTGCCTTGGTGCGCCTGTTTTCCCAACTGTAAAATGGGGATACTGGCTGTAACTACTTCACGGGAACGACGGGAGTGTTACACGGTTAATGTTTGTAAGCAAGCTTTGAAAACGAGAAGCGCAGGTAGTAAAGCAGAAGGGGTTATTATCTTACTTTTAACTCAGTTTTCTCACAGAAATGTCAGATGACTTGATGACTGAAACGTTGTCATTCTCAAGCCACAGCCACGAGAGGCGCTGCAAATCTTTATCGCAGACACTGTTCCTTTTTGCAGCGCGCTAAAGTTAATTTTTCTTTATTGGGCCCGAAGTTACAGTTTTCTAGATGAACAAATCTATCCACTGCTAGGAGAACAAGGGAGACCTGCTGAACGGGGCTCTAGATGGTGCAGGAGAGTTAGTAAATGCTGCTTCTCTTCCTTGATGTGTTGCCTAACTTTGTGTAAGTATCTGTGCCTTGGTTTCTTCAGCTGTGAAAGAAGTGGCACAATACTGACCTACCTCAAAAGCACTGTGGAATTTGGTGTGGTCAATGTGCGAGCTGCTGCCATACAACTGACCTTTAGATCAGACTGAAAGATATTTTCCATTCAAAGCACTACTTTCATTTTTTGGAAAAAAATCTCCCTCCACCTCAGACTTTTCCCCATCCTTCCCAATATTTCGTGTTTAAATTTTTCACGTGGAAAAGTTCTATCTCCACCTAACTGTTCACGTGAATTTGAAAATGATGTTTGTAGCCATGAAATACATTTCAAATATTTTGCTTCTACACTATTAATATAGATGAATTGAAACGTCCCAGAATTATCCTGCCCTTAGTCTTCAGTTGAAGACCGAGTATCCTAGTGCACTTGAAGAAATGTGGCTCACAACTCACAAACTTGGTGCAGTAATAAAAGCATTACTTCTCTTAATGTTTTAATTGATACTTAGAGCCTCATGCAGAAGTTAATGGTTGCCGCCTCCTCTGTCTGTGCAGGAGCATGGTGAATGTCCTGGGGTGCCACATGGACTCAGCAACGTGCCCACGTGCTCCCTATTGCAGGAATCTGGATCCCAGTATATTTCAAGAGCAGGCTTCTAGAGAGCAATATGTGTAACCTGTTCTTGCCGTTTGCAAAACCATACCTCCCATGTAAACTTCTGATACCTTTAATCTTCTTTGTTCAGTAGCACTGAGCTGCTTAAAAAGGAAAAAAAAAAAAAAGGCAAGGGAGAAGAATGAAAAAAAAAAAAATCCAGTGATTTATATGACATACTTGTAGAACAAGCTAATATACATTTGTAGATAATGAGATTTATAAAAGATAATATAGGACATAAATCTCCAACCTACCACTTCCACACTCCAAAATATGACATAAAGCATTTAATATTGTAATGAGAAACATTGTAGTGCACACAGGTGTTTAGGTTGGCAGATGGGACCAGGTGATTCAGACCACATCAAAGAATTCCCTCTTTTTAAAGCTCTGAACTTAATTTGTTATTTTCTGACGATAAAAACTGAATTGTAATTGTTTTGGTTGGGTTTTTTTTTTTCACATACTGGCATAATAAATTGTAAATCATGTCAGCATCCCAGCCTGTTTTAAACTAGTAATTTGTTTGTACTAGTGTTTTATAAGGTCAACTCTGTTTTATGTGAGTACAGCAAGGTATTTTCCATTGTGTGTCTTGAGTCTTAAAAATTCCCGGAAGATAGTATTGTATTGTTCAGATCTCTGAGGTGTATATATGATTTTATACTGTGAAAGTTAAGAGTTTGGGGGCAGTTTTGGTGTTCTTTTTTAGGATAATATTCTTGTTTGTTGGAGCTAAAAATAAGGAAGTGAGGAGGGTGAAATTAACCCTGTGTAGTTTGGTATAAATGTGATCCCATCTAAATAGATTTTTACTTTAAGGTCAAGAACAGTTAGGAGGTGCGGTTAAGAGGGATGCTGCTGTGGCTTTGTCATTGTCAGCGTAGATTATGTCCAATAGATATTGTCAGAATAAGTCATTTCACTCTGTTATTTGCAGATTGGCGTATCTTTGCGAAGCAGTTCAAATTTGGAAAAGAAGATTTTTTTAACCATAAGACTGAAATGTTTTCAGGTTGTGGACTCTGCTTTTGGCTTCAGGTTCTTTATGCTGCCTGCAAAGGCATGAAATTAAGCGTTGTGTCAGAATGTCAACTGGAGAAGGTGTTGCCTTGTGGGAAAGCACGAGTCCCCCCTGCTAGGATGCTCTGGGTGGCTGTGGGCACCAACATGAGTTGGGAGGGTCATGAGATTGCTCAATTTTCACCTCGCTCTGATACCTCGCTCCTTGTAACTAGTTTGTAGAATTCCCAAGCAAAAGCCATGTGAGAAAAAGTCAAGTACACAACAGCAGCGAACTAAAAGGGTTACAAAGAAGTAACTTCCTGTGCGCACAAGAAATTGGAGGTTAAAGGAAATCCAAGAATGATTGGCACGAGAAATGTGTAGTAAAGGCATCTACGTAGCTTTACCTTCACTGGTGACAGCAGAAGACATCATCTACTTCATTGGGAAAAGGCAGGAAATGAAAAAAAAAACTGTTGGAGGGGCAATGATATTCAACAAGCGGGATCATCTCTCCTGCACAGGTTTTTCTTGCCAGTTTGTCAGCTGGAAGGAGGAGGAAGTCCATCCCCTCTCCCCAGAAATCCGTGCCTGAGGTCTTTGAGAGATGCCCCATTACTAGAGAAACTCTATTTGTCAGATGCGGTGGGTAGGGCTGCTTTGGGAGGGGATCAGAGAGGAATTTTTCCCCTTGGGGCAGAAGCCCCTAAGACCTAGTTGATTTTTGTTTCTTTCCTTCCAGAATTATGGAGGCATCAACAACTTGATTAGAATTAAACATTAAGATTAATACTTTTAAAAAATCATTAATACAGGGCAATTCACAGTGTGGACAGAAGGTGAAATAGGATTTTACCAAACAGTGAGGTGTTGCTTGCATAGCGTAACAGTGGCAAATTCAACCAATATATACGTTCAGTATGCTCATAGCACAATACTGATCATATCTTTTAGAACTATTAGAAAACTTCGGCTTGTCACGGGTCAGAATTTAATGGTGACTGATTGTAAAGGTTAAATAATCAGAGTGTGTGTGTATAAATAAATAAAATATATGAGGCATGTGTATGCATTAGTCTTCTGTAGCCTTAAGGATTTGGGAAAGAGGTAAATTGTTCTGGGACTCTTTTGTGTTGACTGACAATGGTATAAAATTCAGGTTTTCTTCACGAGCAGGAAAAATCTTTAAATTATATCTAGTACATCTAAGTTTTGAACTGATGTGCGTACTCATCCTCATTAAACTTATTACTGCTGCTGACACCAGGCATCTGGCAAGGTTTTGTTTATGTCTGTTAACTGAGCTTCTTCTTAAATTATCACTGAAGCACTTACACAGATGCTTTGCTGCAGGTATATCACTGTAAGGGCTCGTTCTAAATCTATTGTTTTAATTAACTCTAAGTGTCTTTTCTTTTACGCTTACTCTCTCTCTTTTTAGTAACAGTGTTCGTTCCACTTCTGTTTCATTAAATGCCCTTGGCTTACGTTTGTCTTGACTGGCTTCTATTTACAGAAATTGTAAACCAGTTGAATGCTCTGAGCAGCTTAGATGAAGATCAAGATGACTGCATAAAGCGAGCAAATATGCCTTCAGCTAAATCAGCCAGTTCCTCTGAAGGTCTATGAGCTTTCCTCCTTTCTTTCTGTTTCTGATTGTCTGTATTTACTGTGACCTGTTACCTTTTGACTCCTGCTCGTATTCAGCTGTCAGTTTTATCTCTGTGCTTCCACCCAGCATGACTCTCAGTAATTTGTAGCGCATCCAACAGGTAACAACACGATAGAGAAAGAGCCTGTCTCCTCTACAGCTCCGTTGTCATCTGATAATGAACAAGAAAGAAAAAAAATTACAAAAAAACCCCCAACAACCCAGTCTCCAAGCCTAAAATATTAGTTGTCCAGTCAATAATACTTGACCTCTCTAACTTAATAAATGTCCCCTCTCTGATTTTATGTGCACATTACATCCAAAACTTGAAATTTCCTGCCGATAGTTAACGTGTGTGAACAACCAAAAAGAAATTGCTGTATTTATCTTGTTAGATGTTCTGCAACATTTATTTAATGAAGATAATAGAAAGCTTTCATAGTAGTTATTTCTGTTTTGTAATGTTCTGATCAGCAACGTTTCATTCATTTCACTTTTTTTTTCCCCCCTCCTTTGTTGGTGTACTACTGAAGTGTATTAGCTTAGTTGTGCAGTTCGTGCCATACCCTGGTGCAGTGTTTCGAGGGACTGCTGATACAGGGGGCTTTTTCAGCTTCAAATATGTTGGATGAACACTTTGTATCTATATTAAAACAATATTCCAACTTGTTTTTAGAGCTTATCAATAAGCTTAATTTTCTGGATGAAGAGGAGCAAGACCTGGCCAACTCTAGTACCAACCCTTTTGGTGATCCTGACACAGCGGAATTAAATCCATTTGGAGATCCTGATGTAGAAGGTAATAAATTTGTACTACATGATTCATCATTAGTTGCAAATACTTAATGAAACATGGTGATTTTTTTTGTGGGGCTACAAATGAAAAATATTATTTTGATTAAATACAATTATAGCATGCAGTACTGCCACTGAAAAAATTGCCAGTTTGCCACTGAAAAATGGATTTATCCTTTGAGTCACATCCTTATGTGTATTTGCCACTGAGGGCTACCAGCTAAGAGTTGAACCAGAGACTTTTAGACCTATGAGATGTGTTACTAGTACTCACCTCGTGGTATAAATGAGCAACACATACTCTCTGTTCCACATGGACGCTGGTTTATATCAGAACTTCCTTCACTGCATCACAACTGTTGTTGGCTAGCACTGATTTTCATTATTATAATTTAATTGTATCTCTTTCATTCTTCTTTTTTTGCTTTTATGGCTTCCTCAGTTAAGCCTTCTGGCATCACGCCTTGCACCACGTGGTAGGTGTTAATCCCCTTTCCAGTCTGTCACAGAATCGTAAAATGCTTTGGGTTGGAAGGGACCTTAAAGATCATCCAGTTCCAACCCCCTGCCGGACACCTCCCACCAGACCAGGCTGCTCTATGCCCCATCCAGCCTGGCTTTGAACCCCTCCAGGGATGGGGCAGCCACAGCTTCTCTGGGCAACCTGGGCCAGGGTCTCACCACCCTCACAGGAAAGAATTTCTTCCTAATATCTATTCAGAATCTTTCCTTAGCAGTTTTTAATCTGCTAAAACTTAGGCTGTAAGGCCAGAAAGGAGCACCAAGTCAGCAGGCATCTCTGCTCTCCTCGTATCCTTGTCCAGATATGCAGGCTTCCATCTGCTGCCATCAGAAAACAGGTGTATGACTTTCTTAGTTTGCAGCTGCTTGAAATGCCAATCCACAGTTAAATCCTAAATTTGAAGCTGTATTCAGCGGTTCCTGTTCAAAGCTCCAAGACTTTTCTTCCCACAGAGAATACCAAGGAGCATTGACCACCTTTGACCAAACCCCAGGTCCCACTCTGTAATGGTGGTGGAAAAGAACCACACTGGGCAGGAGCAGCCCAGGGTACAGCCGTGGGATTTCTAATGCCAGGTCTAATGAGGTTGTGTTTCTGAGCTGCAGTTTCCATCTGTGGTTACTCCCTGTCTCTGGACAAGCTGAATGTTTACTCCCAAGATGGCTTTTCTGCCTTCTGAGTGCACAGAGGCCAATGTGGGTGGTGGTCTAAGTTGTGTCATGCTTTGGCTGTGATGTAGTCTCACAGCTTGTATTTCTCAAACAGGGACATTGCGCTGTCCTCTGGATTTGGCCATTGAAGCCATAAAAGGCCACTACCCCAGGCCCCTTCTCCCTCCTATAATGTTGTCATGTGTTTCTAGAGCTGCAGAAGTGATTTGTTTCAGCTTTGTAGATACCAATATACATGGATTAGATTCTGATGTCTGGATCTTTGGCTTCATTTGCAGTCTGTTCCTCGTCTGTGAATTCCCTTAGGATCACAGAAGGGATATAAAACACCTATTCTCATCCATCTAGTTGTCCATGCACAACTTGCTCTAAGAGACTCAACCTATATTCCTTTCTTCCTTCTCTGCTCTAGAAAGAAGAGTTCCCTCCTCCTTGGAGGGAGCCATACAAGTCCCTTCCTGTGTAAACTGCTGTTTTCCAAACCCAGCTTGTCTTTCCTTTCCAGAGAGAACCTGCACTGGCAGAAAACAGCACGTCTTCTGACCACAAAATGTCAGGACTAAGAATTGGTGCCTTCTCATCTCAGGGACAGGGAGTTATAAACTGGTGGTGTTTCTTATGCTGGAGCAGCTTGACACCTCCTATCAAGTTCCCTATAAGCAGACACTATCCAAGGCTCCAGCCTGCTTATGTTTCCAAAAGAGTCTTAGTATATGTGGGGCAAGTTTTTTCAGTTGATTCTGGTCCCTTTGGTGGCATCTAGCCTTTCCTGCCATCTTCAGTCACACTCATGGATCCTTCTCCATTCCTCTGGGTCTATTTTGTGAACTTGGACAGTCTCAGGGCTCAGACTGTGGCATCCCCAAAGAATTCCCATCCGTATGGCTGTGGGCAGCAATGCTGAGTTGTTGGGTGTGTGTACTAAATACGCCTCCCACACATTGTTGCCGTCACGCAGTAGTCAACGTACAACAACATGACCATGATTTTGATAAACAGGGTGTCACTAGATTCTTCCTACTGTGTCATAAGGTGTTTTTTGTTTGGGAGGGCTGGGGCTTCTGTCAGATTCATGTGACAGCAGTATGTCTGCCTGGAGCACTGAAGCAAGTGGAAGATCTGAGGCGTTTCAGGCTCTCAGACCAAGAGTTATACATCTGGTGTGGCATTTTTAAAGCTTTTACTTTTATGATTAGTGTCTCCCTAGGGATTCTTCTAGTCACCTCAGACACCTCTGAGAACTGCTGGCTCCTCCCCTCCAGAGCTGTCTTGTCCTTATAATGGGCACTGGTTGTGTTCCTTTTCCCTTGCTTGGCCTTGACATGTGCCTTTCCTCCAGTCGTCTTCCTTCACAGAAAGTTGAGGAGGGAAAAAACGGTGCTGAGACAAATTAGGCAGGACAGTTCTGGTCTTCAGCAACAGCAGGAATATGCTACGTTTGTCTGTGACTAATTGGATCATGTCTCTACATGGGGAGCACCTAGACCTTACTGTTTGGGGGAGATTTCCCTTTGGTTTGGACTACATTTTGAAGTGACACAGTATTGTAGCTGCTCTCATCCAGAGGAAGGCTGCCATATTTGTTTCCCATTTGGCTGCAGGTGTATTCCCTCATGGTTTTGGACATTTTTTCTACTTTGAGACCTCAATGGAACTTTCATTGCTGCCATGGCTTTTTAGGAAGCTCTTTGAGACTATGCCCACTTGTTTGCTTTTGCATCCTTAAGTGAATGTGACCTTTTTGGTGTCTACCCCAGGAGCTTGGGAGCATGACAGAGGTTCAGGACTTTAAGGCAGACTTTTTCCTTCAGGCTTAAAAAGTCACATTACCTGTTTCACGTGTCGTGTGATCTGCTTAAATCAAGAGATTAACCTTTTATGTGTGCAGGGATGAAGTATTTTTCTATTCACTGCATGTTAGTCTGCTTTATCTTTTTATCTGGACAAGGCAAAATCTTGAATTTAGACTTCCTGAAAGTTCATAATCTCCCCATGGAATTTGCTATTTAATTTCCCCGAGATGTGCAGAGCAGCCATCCACAGCCTCCTTTCCCTAAGACTTTGCCATCAGATGCTAACAGGCATGATGTGCCATTTGGCAGAGGTATTCCAGGGATATTCCTATCAAGCCTGTAAACTGTGCGCTTAGAGAAAGAGTGCTTAGAGTCACCCAGGGTATGAATATGTGTGTATTGACAGGCACTCAAAGAGAAGGGAGGATTACTTGCCAGTAGATGCTTGTTTCCTAGACAGATGTTTCTTGTGCCTGTTCGCAAACCAGCTACTTTCCCTCTATCTTCCTAATCCCATAATCGCCTAACCCTGGGAATGTGGGGTGGAGAGAAACTAAAGGCGTGAGTGCTCCCAGCATCCACGTGTACGCTGTGGGTGCAGTGCTGGGCAGAGGGTTCTCAGCAAGCCGGCCCTGGATGCTGCTGTGGTTTCAGAAGTCCTTAGTGGAAATGATCTTATATGCACAGTGGAGTTGAATGTGCATGTCAACATCTTGGCTCAAAGAATCTTCAGCTATGGGAGCGAAACTTTTCAGTCTGTCTCTTGGTTGACATGTTGAATTGAGGTTTATTCTCTCTATCTAGTAGGTCAGCTAGGCATTAGGAATCTGGAAAACAAAATATCTGTTTGAACAGTATATCTCTGCAGCTTTAGACCAGACAATATGTAGAAGATCACAGGAGGGCTGCCTTTTAGTCGTGTTACAACAGAACTCTCAAATCAGTTAATTTTTTGCAAAATATTTTTCTCGTGGAAGTTGACATATGCAACTAATTCAAAGAGAAAACTATAACACACTTTCATCACTCCAGATATTTTTTTTTAATTAGGTGAGGAATGCAAATTTTGAAGTTGCGTACGACCAATGCAAGTTTCCCACCACACACTTGAGACGTGAGGGTATCTGTTTGCTCGCACTGCCTCCTACTTTCATTTAAAACGGCATTTACTTTACCAGTGTATTTCTTTACCCTCTGTGTAGTCTCCTGAGCTCCCTGTAGCATGTGTTACACTGCAAATGAAAACAGTGCTACCTACAATGCAGTACCCAGCCCCGGAATCTTTCTGGGATAGTCCTAAGGAGAGCAGTTCAAGAACTACTATAGAGGAAAAAGTCTGCTCTGTCCCTTCTTAATGAAATGCAATGTGTTGCTGGTGTGAGTATTAATAAAAGTAATAAAAAATCATCACTGGTTTAAAGGGTTGCCAGTCATTATGCTTTCTAGAAGTACTGGGAAGTAACATTTTTATTCAGTGCTGTTGGTTACACTGCTCACATCCCCAGCATGACTGTGTGCCTGCCGGTAGTGCAGCAAATGGCATAACTAAATATCTTTCACATGTGGCTTGTTCTTTCATCCTTTGCCAAGGGGAAAGTGGTACGTGTAGTGTTTTGGTGGGGGTTTTGTTTGGTTTCAAGGGATGTGTCACAATATGTTTGTGTTACAAAAGGCAAGTGGGTTGAAGGGCAGGGTGATTTTTGGAGATCCTCTGGGAACTAGAAGGCTGATTGTGCAGATAGGTAGTGCCAGAGTGATTGCTATCACGAGCACTCTTTCTCAGTGGAGTTAGGGCAAGTAATGTTTCCAGAATTTGGCACAAGAGCAGCTGGTGCTTCTGCTGTAGTAATACTTCTACCTCTCCTCTTGTCACTCCTACCCCTCTGGCTTTATTACTTAACCATGCAAAATTATTGTGTGTTTGACCCTTGGAATGCCAAACTGCAAACATCTGCTTTTTTCCTTTTTTTTTTCTTTTTTTTAATGTATATTGGTGTAGAGAACTGCAATTAAAAAAAATAGTTCCAGTAGAGACTAGAGTCCTGTGCTTTCAGCTGTGATAAACGATTAGGGGGAAGCAGGGGAATCTATGTTAACTCCTTAGTGTAAAATTGGCTTGAAGAAGGAAATAAGCCCCTTTTAAGCTGTTATATGTTCAGCCCCCTCAAAATGCACTTCTGACATCCTTAGGTTCTTGAGAAAATATGAGTGTCTGTCACTGAGAAGGTAACCGTGGCTGCAGCTTGAAGAGCAGTGTTGTTGAGTCACCGTCCGAGCCATTTAATTTGTTATAGAGAAGGGTTGACCAACACTTGACACAGGAGCTAGTCCTGACGGGTTTCAGAGGCCCTGGGGAGACAGCCTGGTCAGGTTCATGTTCAGAGGAGGACCCTGCCTCCTGTGAGGACATCAAAGGAGGCAAAGGGGAAAAAAACCCCAATATCCTGGAGGAGAGCAAATGAGCAGCCAAGTTAAGTGGGTTCTAGATCAGCCTCTTCAAATTCTGCCTATAAAAGCATTTTGAAAATTCTACTTTCAGAAGCTCTTTTAGTTTGAGTTTGTGTGTAGGATTTTGTGAAGTCTTTTAATTAATAATAAGACAGAGATCTCTAAGCGCTGATCTGCAATGCTGCACGTGTAAGGCCAAATCTGTAGTTAGTGTTGAGCCAATGAAGAAGAGAAAGAATTTTGTCCTAGTGAGGGTTACAGCACCTGATCCACAGTGTTGAAATAGAAAGAATTGCAAAAACCATTTGCATTGCCCCTTAAAGTTTATCAGATTTTAAAAAGCATTTAACGTGTCATTTCCAGGATACACTTAAAAGCAAATTAGAAATGAAAGCTTACAGTATAGTTTTAAGAGATTGTGTCCCTGAGTGTTTTAACTTTGGGAAATAGTACTGACATTCCTTCTAGTAATACGTGTTTGAATCCTGCTTGTGTGTTACCAGCAAGTTCTGCTCAGAAATGATAATGTGTATTTATCAACAGATTCACGTGCAGGTGCAGTGATCCATCATACGGAGCTGCAGAAGTAGGTATTCGTGGTTGTGCGCTCTCTTGACAAAATATTTAAAGTTTTGTGCAAAGTTTAGAGTAGAAAAAAAATTGGTTATAAAGTCATCAATAAGTTGCACAATTTGAACAAGACGTAACTCAGTCATCTTTCATTAGGTTACTTCTGCTGTTTACACGAAACTGCCTTTTGAGGGCAGATATCAAAAGCATTTCTGCTTGGCCTAGTTCACCAAATCACTAAACGTGTGGGTAACATTTGAGCAATATCCCGACTCCCATGAGCTTCAAGTCATGCATATTTACGTGGTAAGGCTGGGATTTGGCTCACCTGGTTTTAGACACCAACAGTTTGACCACATACCTGTAAGCATTGCCTTTAAAGGTCAAGAGATCTAGCTCAGCTGCAGATACCCTCACTGAGGGCATCTCAGTGTAGAACCTCTTTTCCAGTTTCATCTTAAAATAAATCAAAAAACACATTTCACATGCTGGGCTCTAATGTATTTAATCAATAATACTGTCAAAGGATTCATGCTTGATTTGATCATGTTTGTGTTTTTAAGAATTTCTGCCTTGAATGATTTCTTTTCCCTTGTCAGTGAAACTGTAGATCTTCAGTATGATTTTACTGTGGCTTTCTCTGAAACGTCTTTCTTGTTGGGATGCGGGCGTACAACCAAATCCCCACACAAAGACTAGGGTGTAAGCTTAACGTGCATCACCTACTGTGCAGTAACTACCCTTTCTCCCAGGATAAGTGCCCAGTAGCTTATTCCCTTTTATTAAGGGATAAGCATGTTGTATTTACTCTGGGATAGGAGTGAACACATACACTACAGCTGACATACTGCAAATACACGCCCGGGTTTATCCTGCAGTAGTTTGTCTATATGCCCATCACCTAAGACACAGCTGAAATGTTGCTTTGTGACATTCAGGTGAAGTTTAACCAGTTTAAAGAAAAACAGAACCTCTTTTCTAGGTTTAGCTAAGACTATTAGCACAACCCTGATTATTTGGGTTTTTTTACTGTTAGTCACACAAGGGGTTTGATTAATTAGTTCTTTTTAGAACACATTTTGATAGTGTAAAGAATGACGATTAAGCATAATAATAACTTCTTGTGATCTCACTTTGCCTTTGACTCATCCCATTTCAGCATAGTGTCTGATTTACTGATTTTCTCCCTTTTGACTCCAGTTTTTTACTTGAAACAGCAATAGCTGCACTCTGAATTTGAAGTTAAATATAAGGATTTATGAGATACATGAGATAGATGTGTACTGTATATGTTACTACTTTCATGTTAATTTGGACCAGGTTGCTGAAGGAATAAGGAACTGCAAACCTTACTTGGAATGAAAGGCATTTTTTTAATGTAATTTTCTGAATAATCACCACAGGGGAAGTCCCCCCCACAGAAGCACTGTGCGTAGTTGTGTGTCTACCAATTAAAACCTCTAGTATTGTCTTGCAAAGTACAATTTTATTTTGTTTTATCCAGCTGAGCTCACCTTCAATCTCAGATGAGTGATTTATCTCCTGAGGGTCCACATAGGGCCTAAGTAAGATTTTGATTCTTTTTTTCTGTTGTTCCAGCCAAACCCATTTGGCGTCTACTTTCTGACCATTGAGAAATGATCCATCACTTTGGAAACAGACCCTTAGAAATAGTATAGAAGACAATGTGCTAACATAGTCTCTGTAGTTCAAATGTGAAGAACCAAGAGGAAGAGCAGTAGAAATACGAGGTTCTACCTAAAATGAAATCTTTCCAGTCCCTGGTGGGTCTCAATTGTTCTGAGAAGAACTGAAGCCTTTCCTGCTCCAAAACTTTTATCTGGTCTAATGATTGGTGACTAGTCCGATGTGTAGATAAGTGAAGCTGCTACCTGCAGCTGGGGACCATATTTCCTTTCAGCCAGGAGTGGCTTTTACTCAAACTGTAGGTTATAGTCAGGCACGCTCTGTGGGATGGGGCTTTCTGTCACCTTGGCTGCAGACAGGGTGAACTGGGAGTTTACTGGCAGAATAGGATCACAGAATGTTTAGAATTGGAATGCAGCCTGAAGTTCATCTGGTTCCACCCCCCTGCCCCGGGCAGAGACACCTCCCACCAGACCAGGCTGCTCCAAGCCCCATCCAGCCTGGCCTTGAACCCCTCCAGGGATGGGGCAGCCACAGCTTCTCTGGGCAACCTGGGCCAGTGTCTCACCACCCTCACAGGAAGGAATTTCTTCCTGATATCTGTTCTAAATCCTCCCCTCTTTCAATTTACAACCGTTCCCCCTCACCCTATCGCTCCACTCCCTGATCCAGAGTCCCTCCCCATCTCTCCTGTAGCCCCTTTAGGGACTGGAAGGGGCTCTAAGGTCTCCCCGGAGCCTTCCCTTCTCCAGGCTGAACCCCCCCAGCTCTCCCAGCCTGTCCTCACAGCAGAGGGGCTCCAGCCCTCCCAGCATCTTTGTGGCCTCCTCTGGCCCCGCTCCAACAGGTCCACGTCCACTTAGGTTTTGTTACAATTCACCAGGATTAGCAGCTTCAGTAGGTCATCTGTCCAAGATCAAGTAACGACAGTGCTGTTTCTTTGCCTGTCCCTTCCCTTCATTAGTTGTGTGACTACTGATTTTGTCTTCACAAGTATTATTTTTTTTTTACAAACAAGCTTGGAACTCCATCTTTTCCTTCTTTAGAACCTTGCTGCAAATAACTTCTAGTTTTTCTTTTAAAGCTAAAATGTATGCTTTGTTCCATTTAGTAACCATACATGTGAAAAGGAAACACTTTTCGTTAAGAATAATGTGGGAGTGATTATTGAAAATCAGGTTTTAATATCACTGTATTGAAGTTCCTATTTGCATAGATTTTGAAAGCAGATCAAATCCAATATTGAACTGAGCTTCTGATCATTTGATGCTGCAGGAAGAGTAAGATTAACATTACCAAGTGTCTTTGTAGGAAATGCTGTATTGCTCTGTGGCGGTTTGTATTATTCCATATCCAGCAGCCATTCGCTTTTGTGTAATGTTCTGTCTGTAGCGTCCATTACTCTAAAGAACTCCGTGCAGCTCCAGGTTGTTAATAACTTTTTGTTGTACAGCCCAAATAATAGATGAGTAATTTGATTATCTGTCTCGTCAGGGTTAATTTAAATTCATTTTTTTACTGTGGGACTATGCATTGTTATCAGGAGCAGTTAGTGAAAATATGTATGTTTTGAAATATAATTACTGATCATACCTAATAACTGATTTTTAGTTCAGTCATTTTAAGGAATGAAAAGAGCACCTACTTGCTATCACCTTTTTTAATATCTAATAAAAGTAATTTTATTATAAAATACAGGATATCTTTTTCCTTTATTAAAAGCTCAAATAAATAATTAAGAACATTTTGTTAGGATACAAATTGTCTGATGGCTTGGGAAAATGTTTTTAACATCTGTTGCGATACCATTTATATGACAAATAAGAGAACTAATAACTAATTAGGTTGAAAGAGCTTTAGTAAGTGAGAAAATGAAACCTATTCAATATACTCTAGATGAGATGACCTTTTGAAAGACCTATTTTTGAATAAACAAGGTTACACTGTAAATAAATAAAGTGTGAAAATTCATCTAAGGCTTTGTGTATTGAGAATCCTGAAGAAGGCCTTTTCATAAGCCTTCAAAATACAAAGACCTGATAAAATATTTTCAATTTTTTTCTATGTTAAATCTGTTTAATGATTTTTTTGTGGTTGCTTGGTAGAACCGGACACTGAAATCGCTTCATCTTCAAAGCCAGAAGAAAGTTACTACGCTGACAATTACAATCCCTTCAAGGATGAAGATGCCCCAGAGTACTTGAACCCGTTCGATGAGCCAGATCCTGAGCCTGAAACGTTTGTAACTGTAAGAGATTCTCCTCCACAACCTGCAAAAAGGAAAAATGTCAGACCAGTGGATATGAGCAAATACCTCTATGCAGATACCTCTAAAGCTGAAGAGGAAGAGCTAGATGAGTAAGTATGATTCTTCATCTTTCAGCAGCTTTGAAAGCATTAGTGGGATCCTTGGCTTAATCTTGAGGTGTATTGGGTTCAACCATTGTGATCCTTAATCACCTCGTTAGGACAGCCTGATCCTTAGGCAGCTCAGCAGCAGGAAATACCATACCCCCAAGTCATGCTCTTCATCTGAACTGATACGTTAGGAAACTTTTCTTTGCCTCATTGATAGCAAATGACTTGATAGGGAACAAGTCTGTGTACCTTTTCGGCAGTTTGTGCCCTGACCATTAGAAATGAGCAAAAAATTAAGGAGCAGCAGAGCTTGGTCCTTTCTGTCCTTTTTTCCACTATTTTTACTACGTAAAATAATAATTTTTGTTAACGATAATGGAGAGTTTGTTTTATATCAGTGCGGTGTGTAAAAAGGAAGAGCGTTTTGCAGTCTGCATGGCACCTTTTTGAGCGTCTCATAGAACTGAATCTCTATGGGAAAGATAACGCCATACGCACTTTCTTAGGTTGTTTCTTTTATCGTAACAACACATAAAACTTACATAAGCTTACCGTTGACTGCCTTGTATTATCATATAGAAACCTAACAAGGAGTAAAAGCCTTTTGCAATAGCTGTGCAGCTTGGGAGGTTTGGAGGTATATACTTAGTCCTTGTTTGTGGTCATTAGTCACCAACCACACCACTCCTGAGACAGTTTATGGTGATTACATACGAGCAATTTTACAGACAACAACTGTAATTAACATTTAGTTTTACATTATTTAATGAGATTTATCAGGGCATGACATTTGCATTGCTTTCATATTTAATACAGGTGCCATATCATCATCTGTATGTTTCTCTGTTTCTAGCTGTATTCTAGGAAATTGAAGGATTCCCATGCACTCTTAAGAGAGTATAAAGACATAAAGGACCCTGTAGGTTTTTTTTTTTTCCTTTTAAAGGCTATAGATTATTTATTGTTGTATGTTCTGGAGGAGGGGAGAAAAAGGGGCATTGGGGGAATGATGTTTCTGCCAGCTCCATTCATCAGGGCACTGCCTGAACAGACAGCAGGGGCTGCTGTGTCTGCAGAGCACAGTGCGATCGCACTGCTGGTGGTCACACCGGGCATCCCTGATCATTCGCTGAGCACCAGAATCCGCAGGGAGAAAAAATGTGTATACTTTACACCTGCAAAGGTACAGGTATAGGGGACAGGAGGGAGTGAGGAGAAGAGCAGAGAGAGCAAAAGCTATATGGATGGGCAAGTGAAGAATTTTCTCTGTTTTATATTTATACTCAGGTTTCCACCTTAGCAAACGGGCTTGCAGCAGTGTTGGAACAGGCAGCCTTGGTTTTTCTGTGTACTGGACTGTAGATACCTCTAATCCTTTGTGTACAACAGCCACCTTCTCATTTTAGTGACCCCATTTGCTTTATTCTTTCTTCTTTTTTTTTTCTCAAGGATAAAAATTAATTCCTCATAGGTGAATTCTACTTGAACATAAATCTGATCTGTGTTTTCCCTGTAAAAGTGTTGTCCCATGGGAAGACGGAAGGATAAGGAGTCAAAAAGCACTGTAAAATAGATTTGTATGTCTTTTATGTAGGTTTTTTATGTCCTGACCCCCCAAGGACCTTCCTTTCCACGTTCTTCTCCCAGGTCACAGGAGCACCATGTCATTGAAAAAGACATGGAGACCATTTGTTAAATGTATTGGGTAGAAGTGTGGTGAGGAGAACCTCTTCTTTAGACTGAAACATGCTGGAGGAATAGGTGTAACAATAAAAATCCAGTCTACGAACTTGTGATACTAATTCATGCCCACAAGCGCTATTGTACCTTACCTCATGTCATTAATTTTCAAATTTTTCAGTAGAAAGTTTCTGCTAAGTTATGGTATGATGAGCACCAAAGGCAAGATTTTCACAGGCAGTGCCAGTTGGTAGTTCTTGTGTGCCCTAAATCATGAGGATTTATGTCCAGATGTGTATTGTTTCTTATCTAATGTGAATATTGATGCTTTTATTATGTACATAAGTGGCTAATCTTCTTCCAAATCCTATTAAAGTCTAGGCTTCAGTGTCAATTTCTGGCAGAGAGTTCCACCAGAAAACAAGATCTTATATGAAATGCATTTCCTTTTATTGATTGTAAATAAGTTACCTTTCCAATCCCATACGTGATCTCTTCTGCTGGCTTATCAAAACAACAATTAGTAGTATTGGATTTATCTGCTGTAAGCAGTTGCTGTGTTGTATCTCTCTCGCATGTTCACCATTACTTGTCGCTTGTCTGAGTTAAATGGTGCTAACTTTATCAATCTCTCTTCATACAGAAGTCTCTTCATCTCTCTAATCATTTTCACCACACGTCTCTGGACCCTGTTATTTCTTCTGCTGTGTATCTATTTTAAGATGTGTTGACTTGGCCTGAGCAGTGTATTCAAGACAAGGCTGAACAACCGAGTCGTATCACGGCATTAGAAAACCTTGCGTACTATTTTCAACCTCTCTCCTGACATCTTGGGGTTTAATTTATTTTGTTTTGGGTAGTTTTTGACTACTGCTGGTCTAGTGCTTTCCCCAGGAGTGTCTTTGAACCGGATAGATGGAAGGCATGAGAAGTAGAAGGCTCCTGAAAGACATTTACTGTCGGTCAGGAAATGCAATATATTTTTATCCGTGCATCTTAAGCAGGAGTTCACTCAATGCACCGTTTTCCTCTTGTATTTTGTGTGAAATGGTATGATGTGTCGTGGAAACACGGACACATCAGGTAGCATCAGAACCCTTGTCCCATTCCACTCTGGCAGATCCTGAGTTTCTGATTCTGGACTCGGAGCTTACACAAAGTGCCCCAAGAGCTGAACTCTGACTCCAGTTTTGTAACAGACTCTCGTTGTAATCTTGGAAAAGGTACTTACCCTCACTGCACCTCTCCGAAGGATTTACCTTGGGTAATTGCCTTAATTGAAACATATTTCGCTGATGGTTGTGAAGATAATGTAAGATTTCACAACACACGTAAGCAAAGCGCAGTCATAAGCATAATGAGGCGTTGCGTGGTGTAGAGGGACTTAGGTGATGCAGCGCATATATTCTGCTGTAAAACCATGCTCTCAAAACGTACTTCCTCTGGCTAAATTCTCACACCTAGCTAGAGATAAGGAATGCATTTTTCTTTTGTTAATTTGGGCATTTGAATGTTAGTATAAAATTCTGCTTATGGAATTTTACACAATAAAATCAAAATGATAGGTGGCTACCTGTTAATAAAGGACAGCACGCCTTGCTAAGTTAAGTTTTAATTGTTTGAAAACAGCACAGCTCACAACTACTTGAAGTATAATGCCTTCAACCCTTCAATACTTCTGGTTGGTAATACTGCCTGATCGTTTAACCCTACCACACTGACAGCTTTGTTCTTTCTCCTCAATAAAATGTTGATTTTTTTTTTTTTTTCAGTTAACCAGTAACACTGGTCAAAATGATTTTTTTTAATTGGTCAGAATAAAACTTGCTTTCAGATATTATTTGGCTCTGTGGCTTCTTATCTCGTTAACCATTGTATGGCTTAGAATAATGCTGTCTAATTGGAAAGCCTGTCGAGTTGCCATCTGTTGAAGCTGCCTCTTGCCCAAGAAGCCACAAGCCACCACGCTGCCTGTGACAGCTTAATGCCGGGTAGTTTGTCAGGTTCGTTTTTTTTTTAATTTCATGGTGGACACTCTAGTATCTCTTTAGGCAAATCACATTGTGTGCATCAATTAAATAACTTAAACGAAGCAAAAAGTATGGGAACTAACCTCAGAGAAAAGTTCTTTAATATTTTTCAGCTAAAGCTTTTTTCAGCCAGACTTTTCCCATGCTTAGTTTCTGGTGTAGCCACGAAGGAGCTGTTGGACCAAACTTCTAGTCTCTAGAAACTTTTCTTCTAGAAACTTCTCCTTTTAGCCCTTCCTCCTGGTGCATGCAGTAGGGTACAGTTCTTCAAGGTTACACACGCAGCACAGACAATCCTGGAGCATAAAAATTCAAAAGATGGTTCTTCCAAACTTTTTACTCTCATTGATGTTGTGGGTTTTTTTGTCACACCAAATTCATTTTAACACCTCACAAATACACTTTTCTAATTCCAAGTGCACAGAGGTAAATTACTTCCCTGCCAAACAAGCTGTGTCTGTTGGCTGTTCAGCAAACTTGTTGAAGAACACCTTGTGCTCTCCTGTAGAACTCATTGTTCCTCAGCCTTTATCTCTTTTATCTTCATTTTCACCTCCCTTTGAACTTTCCAGTGTCTGAAGACAGCTGAGCCGGGCTGTCGGCTAAATTAGAGCTACTGACAGCTCAGTGCATTCTCCCCTCCAGCCTGCACACCCTCTAATGCCTCCCATGGAAAACACCCATCCCATTCAATTTAACTCGTTATTTTGATGTTGCCTTCAGTTTTGATTGCACTGGTGGCTTTGTGCTTGATGGGCAGCAAATTGGGAACACATGAAAGTTGCCTTCAGTCAGCAGATGAGTTATTTTAGTCTTAGTCTTTCCCTTTGGTATCCAGATTCAGATCTCTCTGTAACAAGCAGTGGCAGATTTTCAGGAAGGTCTGGAGGTTTTAAGCCCAATCTTCTCTTATGCGCCTTTTAGAAGTAGACTTATTTTCTGCAATGGGGTTATTAATTGCTTGATTTTTCTCAAAATGATGGTAAACTACATTAAAATAAATTCTAAAATCAGTCCATGAGACTGAAAGACATATTTTCATACTAAAAGGACACAAAACTGAGAGAAATTTGGTGTGGTGTGAAAAGAAACCAGAAAAGAAACCAGAGTTTCCACTAGGGCCCAAATTTGGCTGTTGTAGTTCTTTAAAAAATGTGTTTACTAGCTCATAACTCTTATCTGGAGAGGAAATTTGTGAATGGATCTAGCTAGATAGGCTCTTGTCTAGTGCTGTATGCATTAGTGTTTCCATCTGAAGTTGAATACAAGGGACTGAGGTCATTTGTTGTGAGTAGTTATGTTTTATATAACTGTATGCAGATCGATCTTTGGGAATTGCAGTGACTTAATTACATAAACATAGCTTGAGATATATGATAAATGTATCTTGCTGGGGAAGTATGGACTAGAAAGGAATTAATTAACATATCAGTTTCATAATTAACCGTCCAGTTTTGGATTGCAAAATATGAAAAGCAAAGATTATTAATGAAATAATTCAGTGCAAAGAAGATTCCAGTAAGTATCCTTAGCAGGATACACAATTGCTGTCTCTTCTAAGTGTGTAGTAGAAGCTATTACTTGATGTACTATTGATTTTTGATGTATCAAACTAATAGATGAGATTTGGAAATGCTGTGGAAGTATTTACTTAGAGTGGAGCAAATGAGGAGTTGGAACGTGAACGCCAGAGTTAAGAAGAATAATTCCTTGGACTGCATCCACTTGGTGGAAGGAGTTTACTGTGTTTTTTACATGAGGTTTAGTTATAAAAAGCACTTTCAAAATAAACAGATAATGGCTACTGGTATTTGTAGAGAGGTACACACAAGTCGGTGGTAGCGTTCTTACACTATTCTCTTATCCAAAGAGTGTTCTTGAAATGGTGTGGTGGCTGTATGCTGCAGTTTCAAATACACTCAAAGTGGATTGAGGATGTACGGAGGCCAAAATTTTCAGACTTGGACAGCCAAGAGTGAGGCCCCTAAAGCCGTGTTGAAGCGTGCATGTAAAAGTGACCTGATTCTTAACTTCTGTTCATTAGAATATTAAACAGCCAGCAGCTTCATTCACATGTGTTGGTATTGAGCTGGTCTGTAAATCAGATCACTCTTTGATAGATAGCTAAGTATAATTGAAGAGTTAGCTTTATGCAATTGATAACACTTCTGTTAAAATTTCTAGAAATGCAGTTTTAACTGTTGTAGCTCACTCTCTCAATCATACAAAAAAGTATTATCTAAAAGTATGTAAAGGTAAGTATATTCTTATTTGGGATAATAAAAGCATTTTAGTCATTGACTTCTCCAAACAGGTCTTGTTCTCGGTTTGAATTCCAAGGAGATAGCAAAGAAATATGTTTCCCTTCTTTTAATTAGATCAAATCCATTTTATGAACCAAAATCCAGCCCTGCTTTAATTAAAGTTGCTCCGCTGCAAGAACCAGAAAAGAAGATGAAAAGAAAGGCTCCTGAACCACCAAACCTCTTGCCAAAGACAGAGACAAGCATGAGTGAGAACATGTCAGCTATTCCTGCATCGAGGGAGCTTTCTTCTTCTCCTAAGGTAGGTTTTTCATACCAAAATTTTGTCTTTGTTATTAACAGTACCTTTATGTGTGTTGTAGACAGCCTATTTATTTCTGCAGGCCATCTTAAAAGCTGTGCTTATACTTAATAAGGTGTTGGCTCATCTCTATTCACTCGCTGGTTCACAGGGAGAGAGCAGCAGTAGGAGCTTGTATTTTTTCTTTAAGGATTTAATGACAACAGTATCCGCAACTGCAGTTTCAAAGAAAAAGAGTCTTCGAGTAACAAATGTTACAGGACAGCTGGATATGCCATTGAGAAGGAAGAAAATCATGTTGAACAATACTTTGTCTTATCTATTGTAATGCCACTAAGCCTTGCCCCTGTTGAAGAGTCTGTCTCCACATTTCTATCATAAATCTGGGTTTTAAGAGCTTAGTACTGGATACTGTTTATTTGTATTGGGATTTATATATGTCCAATTTCGTAGTTAAGTTGAAGTAATTTTTTTTTAAAAAAGGCAGTCTACTTTAAATCAGATTAACTGTTTATTAGGAACGTCCAGACTAAGCATACTTATATACGCACATACATCTGTGTTTGTCGAGGGAAAATAGGAGTTAACCTCTGTTGAAGAGAGCAATGTGGCGCGTAGGTATTTTAGAATTACAACAGCTAACTTCTGTTCACGTGAATTTCAGCTCCAGTGTTTCGGCAGTCAGCACCGCTTGTGCTTTTTTAAACAAAACAAGCATTTCCTAGTATATGTTAATGGGCCCTTCTTAAAAATGAACTTGATACTTGCTGACTGCTTGTTTTGAACAGTAAGAAGATGAGGACGGAAGGCTTCCCTTCCAGCACATCTTCCCAATTTATGCATATTATTGTCTGTTTTGCCTTGTATTGGAGCTACTGTACTTTAATTTCAGAATTGGATGAAACTACTTGTCATACCTATCATTTCATTGCTTAATTACTCAGCCAGATTGCTGACATGTCCTTGTCCCCCCAGGCTCTGATCTTGCTGTCATTTTACCACTCAGGGTAAAGAGCATGAGACCAGAAATCTAATCTGCATCATAGCAAAACAAAACAACGTAGTAAGACCACAAGCACAATTCACAAGTTACTCTTAATGTGCAAAACCACGACCAGGGAAATGCTAAATCAGAGTGCAGTAGATTTATAATGCTCTGAGCTGGGGTTCTGCCCTGTTCATTGGTGTTTCCATATGAAAAATATTGCATGTTATTTGATTTCTGTTGGAGTCTGGCCCTCGGGTCAAAGCAAAGTGGCCAAAGTAAGGCGTTCTGGTACTACCAGCCAGAGAAGAGATGTCTGTAGAGGAGATTTTATCAGCTCGCCTGATGGAGGTTGTGCCCCCATTGCTCATTGTTTGAGAGGCTTTTTTACAGGTCTGCATCCAAGGAAATGCATCTCTCTGCTTTATCGTTGTGCTCAAATAATGTGTTACTGCTGGGCTCGACTGTTGTTGGGTTTGTCTACCCCAGACGAAGTTTTAGATTGTCTGAAAGCTGGAATTGATTAAGAAAAGAAGCAGGATTTGAAATCGCTGAGAAGACTGTGTTGGTATAGACACAGTCGGGTAGTGGCTACTCTTGTGCGGGGTATTAGTTCCCAAATACTGTAGTGCCTGCCTGCCTGCAGCCCACCCACCTCTCTGCCACTGGCGCTGAGGCACAGCCGAGATCAGCAAAGGTCCACGTACAAAACTCTGATATTGAGTAGGACCACGGAGGAAAACGTAGCTCTCTGCTGACCTTCTGTGGTACACGAAGCTTTAATTTTTTTACAGGATTTTGGAGGTTACAAGACCATTAGGGAAAGCTCCAGAGCAGATGCAGTGCCCTGGTTTATTATATTACAGCTAGAGTGGAAAGTTTCGCTGACTGGGTGTGTTAAAATATTGTACGGTCACTTGCAATTCAGAAAGCTTTCTGTGAGCACAGTCTTTTTTCTGTGCTTGAATTGCTTTGCTCTAAGGTGATCTAATAACGTTAGATCAAAAGCACTTTGCTTGGAATGCTTTTTAAAATTTGGAAAAGTACTGGCATTTAAGAGAAGAGAAAATTAAACAATTTCCTCACACCGTAGTTCAAAATAGTGCCTGGGTAGGAGTGGGACTGTTGGCACAAATAACTTGTTTGTTTATTACTCAATAGCAGTGACAATGTTTAGCAACTCTAAAAAAACTCAGTCAAAAGGTATAGGCACTAACCAAACATGAACTTAGCACACGCCCTTGTGTAGGGGGAATAGTCCCATGGAGGTAAACTTAGGTAAAGGGAGGATAAATAACATATCTTTTTTGGTGTTTTGTCCAAGTTTGCTGTGCGCAGAAAGCCTCTGCTGCAACTCTGACCAGAACCGAAGTGTCCCAACACGTTCAATTCCCTGTCTTGCTTGTCTTCATAGGCAGTGGCTGCCGAGCAGAAATGCTCATCTTTAGAATACGCAAACACAGCTTTAATATTAGAGCTTTAGTGTTTAAGGAAAAAGACTCCAAAAAAGCTTCTGCAAATCTTTGACAGAGTATTTGGAGCTCAGTTTTCCTTCACGTGCTAACGGCGTTCATCACATTTGCTGAACACAAAAAATACAAATATTATTAACGTGTATATACCAGCAAGTCTATTAGGTAGAAATTGCTCCTGAAAGATTATTTGACACGTGACACATTCCTACTCAAGATACAGGTTCCAAATACTTGAAATTATGCTACCCTATTAATAAAAACATGTAGACGTTGAAAACAGTAGTGAAATTCCTGGGAATTTAAATACTAATTTAAATGTAGGGCGAGAAAGGTTGATATTTTCCTAGGTATACACCCAAAGATGAAATCCCTAGGGTATGGCTGGCCACCAAAATCTCTTCGTTCAGTGTTCAGCTGCAATGAGCCTTCTAGCATTGGCATCCAGGGTATAGTAACACTTCCACAGAAGTGCAATTGTGTTTGCTGTTGAAACATCATAGCCCGAATCCAACATTTTACCATTGCTCAAGTAGTGGTGGAAGGTGTTTCTCGCCTGAGGGATATCTGACTTCCCACACATGATTATTTTTTGTGTGTGCATATGTTTTATTAATTTATAACAGCAGTGTCTGCGGTCATGAAAGAGAAGAAAAAAATAATGAATTTTTAGCAGTCAGCAGTCTTGGACACGTGTCATTTCAGAATAGACTTAAGCTAATGCATCTAAGTAATTTGCAAAAGGCATTCTTTTAAGCAAGTTGTGCGGTCTTTTAACAGCTGAATACTATTTCTAGATTTTCCTGGAATCATATCCGCGATTAATTACCCCTGTTACTCATGACACCACAATAATCGAACTCCTCCTAGTTTCTTTGTTCAGAGTTTTATGTTGTACAAGATAATTCTGTGTATAAGTTTCATGTAAAACTAGGCAGAAAATTCCAGAAAGCATCTTCTGCTCTGGTGGTAGCTAGCATCATGCCTGATACCCCAAGGATGAAGAGGGTACTCCAGGGTGGAGTCGTGAGTTGGTGTTAACTTTGAGGAACTCAGTGATCAGTGAAGACAGGACATGAGACTATTACAGAGGCATTAACTTTAATAGCCACAAAAATGGTGGAACTAGAGTTTAAAGCAAAGACTAGATCTCACTGGGAGACTGACATAAAAACTTACTGGCCAGAAAATTATAAATTATCATTGGTCGGAAAGACAGGTGATGATACAGACAGTATTTAACTTTTATTTTTGCCTTGAAGTGATTGTTCTCAACCATATGGTGTACATGTGCCTGAAGCAGTCATAGCCATAACAGTGTCTCCCACTGCTGCAGGCCTTGCCTTTAGCCTCTTTCTTCCCCAAAGATGTTGCCTCAGTTGATGTCCCCTATCATTCCTTAACAAATTTCACATGTGAGAAAAGAGTGGAAATGAAGCTGTTTCTGCCTGCCCCAACCCTGAGGGTTTCAGTCTATGTGAGGTCGGCTGAGCTCTAGTGATTGAGTCTTGCTCCTTCCATATTAATTCTGCACAGAGGACACATCCACTGCTTTCACTCCTTCCTGTAAGATCATCCCAGCTGCTGTTGTCTCTTTGGCCGTTTCCAACATACCTCTCTCTGTGCATTATTCAGACTGTTCATAGAGGTGGGAAGGGAATTCTGGAGGTCATCTGGTCCATCTTCCCTGCTCAGGCAGGGCATCTTAGAGCCAGTTGCCCAGGACTGTGTCCAGACAGCTTCTGAATATCTCCAGTATTCATCTGATCTTCAAGTTTGCCTTGCACTACTTCCCTGAGCAATTGTTTAACTGTAGTAGCAAAAACCTATTGCAAGCCCCTTTATGCCTTCGCTTTGATAACTCGGAGATCCCTGTGTCACCTGTATTGCTGAGGAAGGGGCAGTTATTTGTCACAGATAAGGCAGGATCTAGCTCTCCATAAAGGTCCAGCCAGCTCTTAGCCCCATAGTATTAACTCAGTATTTGCCTTGTCTGGGTTTGGAGGAAGTTTTGTTTCCAAATATTATTACCTACTTGCACTTTCTAAAGGAGGATCTTAATTCTCTCCTATCTTCCTTCCATGTGTCCTCTAAACTAATCTGAGTCATCAGAGAGAGCTTAAAAATGTAAACTCTGAAAGTCTGGAATTATCCCACAGTTAATCATCTCAAACAGCTTGAAGACTATGGTGTGCTGGCGATATTTAGGTGAGTCTGACAAACAAACTGCAGAGCTGTAATGAAGCTCTTCAGTCATCAGCCTGCTACAGTGCTGTCAAGCCCAACTGAAGCCTTGTTGGGCTTGTTACCATCATACCAGGTTCTGCCTTTCATAGAGGTGATGGGGACACTACATTTTTTCCACTTGTTGTTGACTTTGTGGAAGAAAATTGAAAGAAGACCATCAGGCTTAAAAAGTGATATCAGACCAGTGCATAGCGTGCATATCAGTGACCATCATTGCTTTAGCTGATTAAAAAAATCTATGTACCAACTTCAATGGGCTGGAGTTTCAGCCCCTCCCAGTGTCTCTTATTTTCCCTGCATTATGCTTGGTGACTCCAGCTTGGTTTCACATCCTTTCTCCAGTCTTTGGGGTCTGGAAACCAGTGTTCACTAGACACGTGCTTTACAAATGGGCTGTTTGCAGTTGCATTGGACTTGTCAGCCTGGGCTTTGGTAGCTCACAGAGATCTCCATCTCACAGCTTCCTACTGGGCTACCCAGAATATCTCAGTAAATGAAACTCCTGCACTCCAGTCTTGGAGATAGGTGTGTCGTGGTTGAACCACAGCTGCTTGCTCACACTTCCCCGTTGGGATGGGGGGGAGAATCGGGAGAGTAAAAGTGAGGAAAAAACTTGTGGGTTGATATAAAGACAGTTCAATAGGTAGAGCAAAATCCACGCATGCAAGCAAAGCAAAACAAGGGATTCATTCACTGCCTCCCATCTCCAGGAAAGCAGGGCTCCATCACACATAATGGTTACTTGGGAAGACAAATGCCACAACTCCAAGCACTGCCCTCTTCCTTCTTCTTCCCCCAGCTTTATATGCTGAGCATGAGGCCGTATGGCATGGAGCATCCCTTTGGTCAGTTGGGGTCAGCTGTCCTGACTGTGTCCCCTCCCAACTTCTTGTGCCCTCTTAGTCTGCCTGCCGGTGGGGTGGTGTGAGGAGCAGAAAAGGCCTTGATTGCTTAGCAACAACCAAAACCACCGGTGGCTTTCAGAAGGATTTCTCATCCCAAACCCAAAACACAGCACTGCACCAGCTGCTAGTAAGAGAGTAAACTCCATCCCAGCTGAAACCACGAATAGGTGCGTCTCTGACAATACATGATTACAGGAACAGACGTGGAATTGATATCAGACCAGAGGGTGTTTTTTGAACCTGTCCTTGGGTTTTGAGTTACACCTAGCAACTGATGAAGGTGTATAGCACCAGGAAGGTAAGTAAGCTTCAGTCTGTCATATTAATGTGTACGCCTTTCTCACCTTTATGAAAGGCACAGTGTTGCTGGTAGCCATGAAAACGTAGGCATTGATTTTGTTGCTTGTAGACAAGAGCTTGTGATGGCATTTTACATTGGCAGAAAAAGAGAATATACAATCACAAAATAGTTCAAAGCCAATAATAACGTTTCTGGTTGTCACTGTTGTTGTTTAAGCTCTCTCTTTCTTTTTCTTTTTAAAGCAAAATGAATTGTTTTGCATGCCCAGCGGTTATCTGCTATGCCATGCCAGGCAAGCTAGCTGGTTTAAGCTCTAAAACATACTTAGAGGAAATATGTAATAAGAAATACAGAATCCTTTTTCTGCATGACATGTAATAACCCATCTCCATTTGTATCCTTTGTAATCCGTTATGTGTCTGCAGTGCTTCCCTTTAGTGGAAGGGGAAGAAAGTAACATTCAGTGTAGTACTAGGCACAACTCTCCAAGATCTCAGAGGTGCTGTAGGCTCCAGTTGCTCACTTCTTCCACTTCTGTTTACCTCCATATTATCAATCGTATGTGACTGGAGAGGAGGAAGAGCTCATCTTCAAACACAGATGCAGTAACGCGGCCAAGTGGAGAAATTACATTAAACTTCAAACGGTAGATGAAAATCACTTGTTGTCTCTTAGTATGAAAAGTGTCTCAGTTGTCCATTCACATAAGGTCTTCCTGGCTCTCTGGAACATCTTTAATGATTTTCCTCCTTTGCAGCTTCACATGAGCTGCAGAGGAATTGTGCAGCTCATTTGCATCAGATCTTTTCACTTCCTATGCAGACAAATAGTTCATCAAGCCCCAGGAAGACTTGGGAAGTAGTGGACAGAATTTTAAGATATCTGCTGTTATGAACTTGTGTGAAAAAGGCACTCTGAAAAAATCTGCCTTTGCATACAGCCCTAAGACATTTTATCTTTTAATAGGAAGAAAGACAAGCCAGACGCATAATGTGAACTGCGAGATAGTGAGATAATCACATTGAAGAACAGACAATTCATTAAACTTGCTTTTCAAGTGTTAAATAGTAAAAGAGGCTCCCTATTTTATACAATACTTCAGCAATTTCTTACTACTGTTTGCACAAGTTTTAAATAGTACTTGTCAACCGGACCAGCCGTGTGGTTTCTCTGTGTTCCCTACTATTAAGCTACATTTGGACATAAACCAACCTCATTAGAATATGTGCTTGTATAAGGAGTGAACTGTTCGTTTCCAAGTGCAAGTGTAGTATTTTTCTATTTTGCTGGAGATCTGGACTAAAGAGTATCTTCCTCTTGTCCTCAACTAACGTGCTTCAGGGTTTGGATGTACCGCATTGCATTCCACCCCTATCCTGACTTCTTACGTTCCTACCTTCCCTGTCCCACCTTGTGCCAGCGCCAGGACCGACTGTGAGTTGTGTGGGTACCAGCAGCACAGCACCGACACACGAACGCTGCAGGACAGTCCCTTTCAGAGGTGGCACAGTCATCACTCAGCTGGGAAACGTATCCTTAGTGTCTCGGCAGTGCTGGTGTGGGATATTCATTGCTCGCAGCAGCTGCAGAATCTCAGGATCCAACAGTCCTTGGGCCAGGAAGCAGCCTTTTAAAATCGAAAATGCAATCAATTTTTCTAAATGTCTTTCGTAGTTTAACTCTCCATCTGTTCATATTTGCAGCAGAATATTTTTTTAAAACATTTTCTTTAATCATCCAAGTTCTAATGTACTAAATGTAGTTACTCTGTCAGTGTAAGGAAATTAAACTCTCTTATTCTCTCTTTTTACTGGTTTTGTGAAAGTCCAATGATTTGATAATAATGCACTGTTTATGCAGACGGAAGTAGGGATGCAGTGTATCATTGCAAATTGTCAGATAGCTAATTATTACAGCTTCTAGGTACTCTTGCATTTCTGTTTCATTGGCAAACAGAATGCTCAGTAATTTCTATGTTCACTAATTTTCTATGATTTTCTATGTTCACTAAATTCCTATGTTCGCTAATTTTCTATGATTCTATGTTTCTCTGTAAATGGGAAAGTCATTTTATAAATATGCACACACATGTGCATATATAATAGTAATTTTTAAAATAAAATTATCTAACATCTGTAGGCCATGTTTGTCAAAAAAAAATACTGTTGAAGGCAGAGACTCTTAAAATTATTACATTCTGAGGATTTGAAACTCAATGGCTAGCGTGGGCTTTTAAAAAGTGACTTTTACGAAAGTACACATTGCATCTTTCTAGGGAAGATGGTTTTTCATTCCACAGTGGTTTTCAGTCTGCTTTTTGTCTTGGAACCACAGTGATGGCTGCATCCCTCTGTAGCATCAAAACCAGGACAAACAATAGAACAAATACAAGTGCATATTGTGGAGAAAATCTAATGTTTCAATAATACTCAGGAGCTGTAAGAAGTTTTATTGACTTTTTTATTTGCAGAAGTCTGATTATGTGAGTAGGAGTTCCCAGGACTGGCGCTTGATAAAATGGATCCCCTTTTGAGACTGAGTCACCCAACTGCCTCAGATACCTCATTCCTAGAAGTGTCTGGTTCTCTCCCTTGGCTATAAAAGAGATTAGAGAAGTTAGACTCGGCCAACTAGTTGATAGGCACGTAAAGTTGCTGAGATTAATTGTCCCTGAATATTTGCAGACTCTTGTGTGTATGACCTAAAGAGTAGACCCATGATTGGACAGGAAAAAATGGGAAGAAGTTGCAAAAGCTCTTTCTCCCTTCAATATGCAGGCATGACTGCAGGTGAATAGGAGGTATGGATATAGAGTAGGAGCATTGATGGACAGTTGTACAGCAAAATGGAGATCCCTTGCTTTTCTCTAGCTATTTAATTAGCAATTTTGTAAAAACTGGTACGTGAAGTGGTGTGTAACATGTGATAACCTATCCATGAATAGTCACAAAAGAGACCAGCAGAAGGGACTACTTTTCACTGTCCATTAGGACTCCCAAGGAATACATCAGATATTGTATGTAAGTGTTTGAGATTCACTTTTATGAGTAGGCTTTTGCTTATGAGTGGTCTCCATGGGGTACCAAAGTGGTAAATTCTTTCTTAGTTGGACATCGCTTGTTTCGCATCTGTGGTTTTCCTGTAGCAGTTGTCAGTGGTGCTGACGTACCAGGTTTTGTTTCTCTGCAGCCTTGCTTGATTCCCTCCTTCTCTTTGCAGGTGTCTCTATGAATGTAAATTGGTTGAGGGTGGTGTCTGTTGTCTTCACATTATTCCCATGACTGGTGCCAAGAGAAGTTCATTTTTAGATATCAAGAGTGTCGATGAAACCAAGCCCTTCCTTGTTCTATCTGCTGCTTTCTGCCATTATGATTTCAGTATTTTGTGCCTATTTTCTAGCAACAAGCCAGTTGAACTGCTGTTGAAAAGTTTTAGGTGCTGTTCTATAGTCACATTACCTCTAAGAGAGACGATTCCTTCAGAATTTGAGGTGTAAAACTAGCTAAGTCAATAATTTACCCACATGTTCCTGTAGTGGGAGTTATGCTCAGGTTTGGAGGCAGGGCTGAGCTCCTTCCAGTGTCAGCCCCTCACTTCTTGCCTTAACTCCTTTCCAAGCATGCACAGCAAGAAGCCAAAGTGTTGTCTAGATGGAAACACATCATCACATGCAGGTCTTTTTGCAGAGCTTACGACTCATGCAGCACCATATATATTGTTACTCAGGGAACTAGTCCAGGTTGTGTGCTGTTTGAGACAAGGGCCAGCAGAAAGGCACTGCCTTCTCTGATAATTAAGCAACCGAATGCTGTCCAGGAGCAGTGAATATTATCCTTTCCTCTGTCATGAATTCATTATGTGGTGCTAAACTAATCTCTTAAACCAGATTTTGGGTTGTGGTGGTTTTAAGTTCCCATCTTGATACTACCATGATAAATTAGCAGAGCTCTTGGCATGACTCAAGTGCCGTGCAGCTGGAAGAGCGCTGCTTCGTGGCACGTGAAGTATCGTAAAACAAGCAGTTCTCTCTCAGGTCAGGTCTTGGGTGGCTCAGACCGAGGACTCAAAAGCAACAGCTTCCAATAATTTGGACTTGGTTTTTTTGTGGACTTCACTTTTTCTTTGGTTAAATGGGCTACTACCTCACAAGGATGTCTGGAAGATTAAATGTTTAATCTTCTAGATTAAAACACCACGAAGATGAACACTGTAGAAAAGCCCTTTGATGAGATTAATGATACCGTGTTCAGTTCAAGGTCCAGGCAGTGTGCAGCAGATGAGGCATGAGGACGAACAACTAATAATTCAAAAAAATAGGAATACTGAGTAGTCCCATTCAGTGAGGTTGTTCGTTGAGTGCTCTCCATGAGGGAGAACTCTAGGGGAAGAAGTACACTTAAAGATTTTATGATAATGCAAATATATAAAGGGTATTAATTAACATAGACCATGTAACCATAATTCTGCAATATCCCAACTTCTGAACACTCAATTTGGCAACTTGAAGTGCTGCTATTTAAGTGTTTGACTGTTTCTTCTTTAGATCCTTAGCAGTAGTAGGGATGCAGGTAACAGGTCTTCAGGGCTGTCCTAGAAAAAGCTTTTTCATTGCAAATTAATATACGTAATTTGCAGGGTGATAAATGCTTGGCGGCTCCTGCCATTTTCGTAATTGCTCTTTAAGGTATTTCTGCGTTATTGGTGCAATGTAACTGCTACTGACATGGATGGAAATGCTGTCAGTGCCTGCAGCAGTTCTGGGTGGCACCAGTTAGCACGTCTGCAAAATGTCTGTGCAAATAAGGTTTGGTAATTTAACCAGTGTTATGACATTCGAAGCCTCACTTTTCATATTTTTATATTTAACTTACATTTACAAATTACAATACTCAGATCTGTCGTCATAAAATATTACTTCCCTTCTTGTGGAAAAATACACTCTTTAGCTATGTAATAGCAGTATTTTTATGTGCTTTATTTCATCTTCGCAGTTTAAAACTGTGTAAATTCTGTGAGAAGAAAATCCATCTCTGGTGGAAACTGGAAAAACCACCAGGCATGGAGTGTATTGTGTGACAAAGTAAAGGGGAATGCTGGTACTATGTGCCGTTAAAATGCTAGCACCATTGTGTAGTGTGTAGGCAAACTGTAGCAAAAAAATAATTCTTTTGTATTTTATTTAAAAAATGACATCAATACGAGAATTTCTTTAATGTAAATATATGTTATGATTTATATAAACCTTTCCGTTTCCTTGAATGAAGTGCCCAACGGTCTGTCTTACCAACAAGTGCAAGGTTGGTTGATTAAGTCACATATCCTGATCCAGAAACTGCTTCAAGGCTGCTGATGTCAGAGGAGAGATGGCCTTTGGATGGTGGGAATAACCCTGCTGCCTGTTTGGGGCTGTAGCCTCCTATGTTAGGAAGTGCATGGAATTCCAGGCACCGGTACAGATTAGAGGTTGACCTGCTGGAGAGCAGCTCTGCAGAGAGGGACCTGGGAATCCTGGTGGACAAGAAGTTGCCCAGGAGCCAGCAATGTGCCCTTGTGGCCAAGAAGGCTGGTGTTCTCCTGGGGTGCATTAAAAAGAGCGTGGCCAGCAGGTCACGGGAGGTCATCCTCCCCCTCTGCTCTGCCCTGGTGAGGCCACCTCTGGAGTGCTGTGTCCAGTTCTGGGCTCCCCAGCTCAAGGAGGACAGGGAAGTACTGGAGAGAGTCCAGTGGAGGGCTACAAAGAGGATCAAGGGACTGGAGCTTCTCTCTGATGAGGAAAGGCTGAGAGACCTGCGTCTGTTTAGCCTGGAGAAGAGAAGACTGAGAGGGGATCTCACCAATGCTTACCAATATCTAAAGGGTGGGTGTCAAGAGGACGGGGCCAGGCTCTTTTCAGTGGTGCCCAGTGACAGGACAAGGGGCATCTGGCACAAACTGGAACATAGGAAATTCCATCTGAACATGAGGAAAAACGTCTTTACTTTGAGGGTGGCAGAGCACTGGAAGAGGCTGCCCAGGGAGGTGGTGGAGTCTCCTCTGGAGAGATTCAAAACCCACCTGGATGTGTTCCTGTCCAACCTGCTGTAGGTGACCCCGCTTTGGCAGGGGGGTTGGACTAGATGATCTCCAGAGGTCCCTTCCAACCCCTGCCATTCTGTGAATACTTTGAGTCCCAGAAGAGAGCGAGCTGGGGAGGATCAAAGCAGGATATCGCCAGAGTGTGAGCAGGGCCCTGCATTGCCTTTGGGGCAAGTGTCTTCTTTCACCCATGTCTGCGGGATCTGGAGGGGACTGCTCTTCTTGTGGAGGTGCCAGAGTTATTTGCCTGAAATCTGTCCTCTAAGTATTCTAGAGGTCCATAAATGCAAGGAAGAAGTTAGGAGCTGGCCAGAGTGTTAAAGTCGGTGGAGTGCTGCTGTTCCTAAATGTCAGCGCTTTCATGGGATATGTAATCTGAAAATCCTTCTCTGTGATGAGAGCCTTTTATTTCCTTTAAGGTATTTGCCTTCGCTCCTACGGCGGAAGGGAGCCGGGAGGAGGCAGGCAGGCGGTGCGAAGCCGTGGGTCCTGGTGTAGGTGCCGGAGGATAACCCCCTTCCTGCCATTCGTGTGAACCTTTACAAAGGACATGGAGGGCTTTGATTCCCATGTTTGGCTTCACAGACTATTACTCCTGTTGTAGTTCAAGCTTTGCTCTTTAAAAGGTAGAAGAAAGAAGGAACGCTTCTCCTCTTGTAAGACATTTTTTAAACTACCATCAAAACCAAAAATCCTCAAATTCTTGCAACAAAACCTTGGTAAAACCTCTCCTTTTTCTGTAGAGTTTTTACACCTTATTATCAGGCTCCTTAACAAGAGGCACACGGGCAGAAATTAAATTTTTCAATTTAAATTGAAAACTTGATTCTTTCCAGCGTTCCCTCGCAGCTAACGAGGAGCTGAACGCAATTTGAATAAGCTGATGTTATTGTAGTGTTTAACTTATTGGCTGTTACATCAAGCTTTATTGGGGGGCTGGTTTAGATAGAGTTTTGGGTGTGCTCTGTGCCGTCTGGGGCTCTCAGGGAAGTGCTGGGTGAAGGAACCAGACTTAACAATAGCCTGGTTTCTGCGCTGCCCTGAAGGGTGGGTTTGGTTCATCGAGGTTGGCAAGCACCTCAAATTGGAAATAAGCGTGCATGAATAAATATCCCTGTGCTTCTGTCATGATGAGTTATGGACATACTACAAAATTAATTATCTTTCCTTCATAAATCAGTCTGATAGTTAACTTTGGTCTGGGTACCAATGCACCGTTCCTGCTAATGTTCCTTTGGTTTGATCAGATGCTTAAGCCTAAGAATAAATCACAGTTCTGAGGCAGAATGCTTTAATTATTTTTTTTTGTGTTGCTGGGGAGGAAATTGTGAGTCTAAAACCAAAATAGATGGCTTCTGTTAGCATATCTACGGTGGGGTGGTGGCCCTGAAGCGAGGTGTTTGTATTAGCTGTTCTACCCTGCTTTGTAAAAGTGGGGTTTGCCTCATTTGTTTAAAATAGTGCTTGCTGTTAGTTTTAGATGGGCCGATTAATTAAATAGATTTGTGAAGCTAGATATGCTGAGAAGTGGAAAACGGGAGAAACCGAGAAGCCACATATGCCAGAAGCTAAGCTCTAGGACACGTGAAACAGTCTAGTATTATATATGTACATTGTACGCGTACTTGCTAGCAAATGCGAGTTAAGTGCAAATCTTTTTAAGGAGAGAGAATCAAGCCAGTTAGAAGGAAATTGTTGTGTTCCTGAGTTGCTGGAAGAAATCCGTTGCCAATTCGTACTGCAACACAGCGACGAGGACTAGAAGCTGCATAATAAACCAAGCACTTCTGAGATAGTGCCGGCACACTAGCTGCATGTTCTACAACAGCATTTTTTAGCCATGTTCAACAGTGTGCTTGCTATCGCTCCTCCATTTGTTGAATTCAGGATGACCTTTGCATGAATAAAGTCAAATAGGATTAAGGCAGGAATTTTCAACAATGGGAAAGAGCAACAGATGTAGCCGACTTTGAACGTGGGAGGATTGTTGATGCACGGTTGCCTAAAGGGAGTGTCTGTGGTGACAAAAAAGGGGGGGAAAACCCAACAATTTCCTAAAAAATTAACCGCAGAAAAGAAAAGAAAATAAGTAGAAAACAATCCAAAGGAACTGCGTGGTCCTAGGTTATATTGAAGTCAAACTGCCTGTATGGGTTTTTTTGACTCTCTGCCTCCTTTTAAAAATTTTTTTTTCCCTACTCTTTCAGAATGACTGGCTGTTCTCTGCGACTGTCGCTATATGAGCTATCTGAGGGGTTTCTGTAGGACCACAGTTTTTTTCTGAGTTATTTTTAAGTGCATAAATGGGCTATAGGGGAAAAGGAGATGATGTTTCTCTGGAGAATTAGCCACTTAAATGCAAAATCCAGAACCTGCTAGTATTTTTTATTGGATTTATCCTATACACAAGCATATAGGTGGATCACAAATCCATACCGTGCAAGCACTCTATAGAGACGCTCTTCTAGGAAGGTTAAAAAGAAAAAAAATGTTAAAAACACATTTAAAGCAAGAACTCTTTTCTGATATATCTTAAGTGTTTTTATACTTTATGTGCCTATTAGGTAAACTGAATTTGTTTTCATCTCAATTAAAATAGAACACGCATATGTGTTTTTTTTCTTGGTAGGTTTAGAGAATATTTTTATACATTATGGAAGTATTGAGTTACCTTTTATTAAATACAACCAATTCTTTGAAACTCACTTGGTTTCATTATTGACAAGAGCTATTTTGCAGTTTAGTAGATAGTTGTGTTAATCCCTGAATGATACTTCATAGTTTGTAGTAATGAAGAATGCACGAATTTTAAATATAGTTCATATGTATAATGCAGACAAGTCAGCTTTGAAAAGCATGTATGGGAAAAGCTTTTAAAGTGTGAATGAAATCATGTGCTCTAGCTCAGTGTAAGGGCTTTAAAGGAGCTAGTTAGAAACTAAAGTAATTAAGGAAATCATGTTGTAAATGTTATGAAAAATATTGGTGAGCTTAATATATCAGAAGCTCAACTGTAGTATTTAAGAGCTTGATTAAACTCCCACTGATTAAATGCCTACATTACACTTTAAAGAGAGCTATACTGTTGAGAGGGCGGTCTCTCTGTAGAAAAATCATTTGGATTCAGAGGATGTTGCATGGTAAAGCATCTTCTCATACAGCTTATTCTCTTCCCGTCCTCCTTTACAGCAGAGCTTGATGAGGTGAGCTGTGGGCTACCCACTGCCACTGTAAACTCAGGAACTGGAACACATCCCCAATCCCCCACAAAGGAGTCTTTCAGATAATTTTTTTTTTTTTAAAAAAAAAAGGTTGTCATCTGGTGTTGAATATCTTGAAGAGCACAGCTCTAAGTGCTGGAGGATTCATTAGTAATTTTTATTACCTCAGTGACTATGATGTGGTGTTTGATTTTGAGACTAAAAACAACTTCATATGCATGCCCGGCATCTTTAGCACCAAGAGCACGTAACTCTGCTGTTGGCATTGCGTGGATTTGTCCCCAGTGAGGCTGTAGAAGGTGGCCTCTGTTCTCCCGTCGGCTCACAGACCTTGTCCTACACAGTAAGCTCACAAACGTGTATGTAACTGCTGGCTGTGGTTGTGCGTGCACAGTTGTGTGAGAGGTTGTCGTATTCACAAGAGCAAAAACTTATCAATATATTTTGAAATGACAGTTTGGTGGTCATGGTTGCAATTAGACACCTGGCTTTTTTTAGGAACTCATGAGACTTAATGGAGAATCTACTTAAGGTAACAAGGTGTTGAAGTCCTTTAGTTCCTCCTGAATCAGAGTTGTAGGTTTAGACTCTGCAAGAATGTCCCTTTTGACCTCTTTTTGTAGTGAAGTTAGTTAACGACTGTATTGCTCGTGTCTGATTTAGGACATACGAGATCTCTGGAGTTTTCCATGATGTGTGGGCAGAGATAGCATCCCCTAAGGCTGGACATCTAAACAACCTGTCTCTCTGAACTGCAGAAGAGGTCTTGGGAGACTAATCCTCTCTACCGAAATTCTCCTTTTGAGAGCGCAGCACCCTCGTCCTCCCCATGCAGACTTGTAGGAGGCATTGAAAAGCTTAAAATGCAGCAGAGCTGTCGAACAGTAGCAGCTCTTACGCTGCCAAGGTTTTATAAATAGGAGAGAATAAAAGTAATTGCAAAATTACTTTTAAGTATTTACATACGGTAGAAAAAACTTAGGTGAATGTAACTCATTGAGAAACTACAGTATGACTAAAGTATATGTTTATATATTTTTATATATATATATTTATCAGCTTGTCATTCACTCACTGGTGCTTCTATTTGAGCAGTCTGTAAATATTATTGCAACTACAGGCAAAACTGCTCGGTGAACTCCTCCCCTGTGCAGCTTTAAAGGTAAGGTGGATCTCAGTCAAGTGATGTCACTTTGCTTGTTTCCTAGTTATGTCCTGGGTCGTGCTTCTGTCGCAAAGTGTTGCTGAGCAATCTGCAAACCCCATGTTTTTAAGATGATGGATCCTACAGATGACTTTTAATTTTTAGAAACTCATCTAACTTGGAAATAATACTCAATATTTGTAGAATCTACTAGAAGCTTATTTAGAGCAGTATCAACAAAGTATAAAATACGTTGGCTTTTATACATTTATCGAAGTTTAGAAATGAACTACAGCTACAGTTACCAGAGCTCTTCCTTACGTATGCTTTCTCTTCTCTTTATTCTCCCCATTTCAAAGATAGTCATAATCGCTTAATCTCTCGTTATGCAATTAGATATGTTGCTACACATTTATTAGCAAACTTACTGTCAAACTAGTAGTAATGCTCTAATTTACACTTCCCAAAGCATGGAAATTCCTGTGTAGGAATGAAGGCTCCCTTCTTTTTCCCTCCTCCACCTATCCTGAGGTGCTCGTGCAGTGAAGAGTATTGCAGGAGGCTGAGATGTGTGAATGATAAGTGCTGTACGTGTTGCAACACCGGAGCGTGATCAGACTTGTTCAAGATGATGTACGAGGCTTGAGACGGAGTTTTCTTCATTTGTGCCGGCTGAAATTTTTCCCTCTATGGCTCCTTGGGGTTGTCTGAGAAATCTCATCTCCACCCCCTAATCCAAGGGAAGAATGATCAGTATCTTCACCCACAGCTCTTTCTAATAGCACTGGTTCTGCTGGTTGGAAGACTGAAGTCTTCTGGTGCAGTCTTTCCATCTAGGTGTTTCCTAGTCCTGTCTGCAAATGAATATTTAAAATCACGAATAGCTCACATCAAAAGCATGTTAGGTGTTGCATCGTCTTGGGACCAAATGAGTGTTTAATTTTATTTAACCCAACCATGTAAATTCTGTCCAAAGGACACTTAAAAATGTAACGCTTCCTTCCCTTTATAGCTCGTCAGCTCAAAGGCATAAATAATGTCTCTTAAGGATTTTAATCCATTGGATAGTAATGCAGTAGGGATCCAGTGATGTCGTCTGTCTTGTCACTGTGGAGTTAGTGACAGTTAATGCATGGATTAATGATTCAAGTAGTGTTGAAAGACCAGTGAATCATGAATCCGTATCTCTGATACTGCCTTAGAAATACCAACTCCAAACAATCAGAAGCCCCTATAGAGTTGTCTGTTCAAGAAAACCTATCGAGCTATCATCTGTATACAATACTCAAGAGTATTATGCTCATTACATATATAATAGCACATGCTAAAAACCCTTTCAAGTTCCTCATGTTACCGTATTGTGGCAGTACATTTTTTCTCTCTCAGCTGCTTGGAATATTTTCTCTATTTGTGATCTGCACTTTTGTTCCTTGAAGTCAAAATCGGCGTTTGTCTCAAAGCTTTTAATTTTGCTATTTTTAGCATGTAATACTTTGGTCAAAATGTTTAATTTTTATTTATTTGGCAGTATATTTTTTTACTCTAGGGAGTTTAAACCAGAAAAAAAAAAAGCCGCCGAACAAATTGTGTAGTTCCAAGTGTTAGGCAAATTTTTAAAGTGTTGACATAAATACTCTATTGTATTAAGAAAAAAAAATAAAGCAGCTGTCTCTGCAGACAACGTACTAATATTTCATTCAGAATTTTATGAAGTAGATCCTGTGGATCGTTCAGGAGTTTTACACATGTAAAAAATGAAACACAGAAGAACTGACTGCTGTGTGTTGCTGTAACACCCCTAGAACATGGCTAACGCCCAATTACTGCGTGCTTCGACTTGGATGGTAATTACAATTGAGCTGTAAAATATTTTGACAGTTTCCAACTGTTGTGTGGTTATTAGCCAGGCATCATATGGGAATGAAGTACAGTGATTTGATTAGGTTTATATCACAGTCTGCTTAAATAAGGACTTGGAAAATAAACACATAGTGTAAAGTGTTAATCAGCAGCAGTATTTAATTATTAGCAGCTTTTCTTGACTTCTGCAGGAGAGAATTCCTCCTTCCTGAAGACTCTGATTTCTTAAATGAGACTTGCCATACCTTTATGCTTCAGCTTTTCATTTACAAGCTTTTACTTGTTGAGTGCTAAAAGCATAACCACACCAAATTTAATTTGTAGCATGGAAATGATGTGTGTATTTTTCAAGAGGATAGATTTACCAGTGTTGAAGCTAGAAAAGCTTGTGTTAATTACGTATTACAAAACAAAAAGGATATTTTCATTCAACGCGTATTTCTCCTTTTAGCTGCAGAAGTCCTAGCAATTAGCAAATTCGGATAGTGTAAGAATTCCGGGAAAAATATATGTTAAGCCAAGTGGCACTTGAATTGCTGTGATTTTTACGTGTATTTTTATTTTTAAATGAAACTAATAAAGCACAAATATTCAAACTACATACAAATTAAGCTCCAGATTGTGCCAGTCTTGTTATGTTCATTAAGCTATTGAATCAATGAGTAGTGGCTGATATTCCATGGGGGCTATTCAGAGAATAAGGTACTATTCAAGGAGGTAAAGATAGCAATCTGCCTTCACACTGCTTAAATAATGCTTGTTCTGTTGGGCAACTAAACCAAGAATATTCTAGTCTGCCATTCCTTTATTTTTCACTCGCTTTATTTACTTAATAACACTTTTTTGGTTTATATGTTGTTTATGAATGGTGTTTGGGAGTGAAGTACAGAAGAATTCTTTATGGTACAGAAGAATTTTTCATGTCTTATCACCTTGGTTTTTTCTTTGAAAACAAAAAAGAAAAAAAAACAAACATGAAAAAACCCCCTAAAGTAGTTCTTGTTTCCCAGTTCCCTCTGCTTGTGACATCTCTGCTGTGACTGAGAGCTGAATCCAGCTGGTTCGGTTACCAGTGTTGCTTACATCTTACTCTTGGCCTAAATACCTAATTTCACCCAAATGCAATCAGGTGGTTTCTTGCTCTGACTGTTGTCCTGGGTTTGACCTGAACTCTTACCTTGCAGATGAAATAGTCTTTCTAATGTGTCCTGGATTGTAAAGGGCCTTTGGGACTTTCTGCGGAGATGCGCTGGGTGGGAGAGCGCCTTCCTCTCTGCTGGTGTTCGTGAGGAGTTGGTGGGGTTACGCTTCTTCAATAGCCAGTCTCCTAAACAGCAAAAAGCTAACTAAAAGACATACTCTGTGCAATTACTCATTTGAAGAGGTGTGCTAGCAGTTATGGAACTTTCTGTGTGTTCGGATAACTATGTGCCATTGGAGTTAAAAGCAAAAAAGCGCAATATACTGTGCTGTGCAAGGAAAGCTGATAAACACAGATGAATCCGTGCATGAGTTGCTTATGACAAAATAATATTAGGACTCCAGCCTCAGGCTTAATTTTTAAAAGGGGAAGTGTTTTTTTTGTTGGTGGATGATGTGAGCCAAGAGGCCAGCATGAGGCATGCCTGGTGGGAGAACGGAGGTTCATCGGCTTGCTTCCCCTGCTGCCAGCAAGCAGGGGGGAGCTCCACGGGACTCCTGCTCCTGGTAGCACCAGCTTGTGCCAGCTGTCTCCTTCCCCTGCAGGACCTGGAGTTAAGAAACACAGAGAAGATAGGTCTGAAACACATCTTGAATGATCACTTGGTCCTTCTATTTGCCCAAAGGCAAGTGCAGCTTTACGAAATCAGGGATTTCTTCAGTCTGTTGTTAAAGGCCTCCGATAATGAAGCATCCATGGCTTTCCAAGGCAGTCTGAGTGCTTCATTATACTGTCTTACAGGTTGCTCCTCCTAATGCCTGACCTGTTGCAATTAAAGCCTGTAGCTTTATTTTGGTAAACGCCGGCATGGGGGACAAAGGATTTTCTTTTCTTTTTCAGGATTTTAGGTGCTCAAAGACTTACCACGTTCCTTTCCTTTATCATTTTTTCATAACATAAATGACCTAAATTTTCTCCAGCGTTCTTCATGGTTTATTTTTTCCCCCATCTTTCTTTGGGCTCGTCTTCCTTATGCTGCGTCACGCAAAACCGAACATGAAATATCTGCTGCGGCTTTATTGATGCTGAGTGGCATGGGAGAGGCACTACATGTCTTGCAAGCTTTATTCCTGCCTGTACATCTCAGTGTGATGTTTGCCTTTTTTCTCAACAACCTGATGTTGTTGACTTATAGTCAGCTTGAATAGACTGTTTTCCCCACATCCTTTTGTGAAGAGCTGTTACCTAACCAGTTCTTCCTCATCCTGCATTTATGTAAATTATTACTCCTTCCTATGTTGCACTTGTACCTATTGAATTTCACCCTCTTTTCTTCAGACCTTTTCTCCTTTTTATGTGATCGGAATTCTTTTGGGGCATTTGATGTCCGTCCCAGCTTTGTGTCTAGTGTATCGTCCACCTTCCTAATTCAGACTTTTCATGCTGAACCCAAGAAGTACGCTTGCAGAACCACTTTTAATGCATAATTCCAAGAATTGCTTAAAACTAGTCTTGAATATAGTTTTCCAGCCTGTTTTGCCCCTGTGCTATGTGAGTCTCATGAAGGCTTCGTTTTCTGTGCTTCCTTATGAGAGCATCTTGAGAGAGAGTAAAAAGAGCTTAACTACCATCACAATATGTTGTCTGCTGCTTCTCCTCTCCCTTCCCTGCTTCCTTCTGGTAGAAGGAACTTGGACTGGTTGTCGTGATTTGTTGGTGACAAATGCTTGTTCCTCATCTCCTTTTTAACTTTCACATGCTAAGAGGCAGCTTAATCATTTGTTCCACCTCTTTTTTGTTAGCTTGTCTGCATTCTTCTGATTTGTCTTTTTTTTTTTTTTTTAATGTTTTTAAAGACAGGAAGGGAATGTAGTCTTTTCCTGCTCTTCTAATATCTCACCTATCTTCAAGTTTTCAAACTGACCATTAAGTTCACGTGTTGTTTCATATTGGTTCTTCCAGTACTTTAGGATTATGTTAAATGTGTTCTGCTGATCTGAAAGCATCTGGCTTATCTAAGCTGTTTCCACACCTGGCTGAAATCCAACCTTTTTGTGACTGATATTAGTAATGCCAGTCTCCAACTTGCATCTGACTTGTGGAATAGAGACAGAGAAAGGAAAAAGAAAGGCATTAAGCATTTCAGATGTTGCCCCGTCATCTCTGGGTAGCTCCTCCTTTACCACGAGTGGTGAAGCAATATTTTTACTAACCTCCATCTTATGATGGTTTGTGTAGAGTGGGCTACTGATGCAGGAGTTTATCAAGGCTAAAGCTTAGTTGTTTCCATTAAATTCTCATTTAACTATAGCCATCCTAAGGAGCTTTCTTGAGAATAGCCATCTTTATGCCTTATGTAAACTCATGGACACCAGCACCTCGTGCAGGTTGTAGAATATGCTTATTTTATTTCCACCCTCAGTTAAGAGATGTACTCTGGCCTTCAGAGGCACCACATCAAGTTCTGTGTCATCAATGCTAGGCTTAAAAATAGCGAGTGCTCTAAGCACCTCCATGCACAGCGATTGTTTTCCTTTGTTCGTGCAATACCTGCACAAATTCGGCGCCTCTGTTCTGTTCTCAAGTATTTAAAACAAATATTTCTCGTAGGCAAAGACTTAATACTTCCATAAATCTGCCTATGGCTGTGCATTAATATCCATGATGCAGTAGATTTACAAAATAGGTATCCATAAAGTTCTATGGAGCAATGTCACCTTAATCATACAACATCAGAAGGTTGCCTGAAAAAACAACATCTGTTGAAATGATCAGAGGAGTGGGAGAATGACTTGCGTTTGTTTAATGGCTAACGTCAAAAGAAATTCCTGCAAAAAGCAACAAGAGTTCACTGTTTTTAGGAAGAATTGGCACCGACTCTCGTTTTTAGTTTGCCTTGTGCTTTCTTTTAGAAGAGATTCTTGTGACCTTTTCTGACAAGCTCTAACACTTCCATTGTTTGCTGCAGGCCTTTGAAATGTGGCAGAGATAGCCTTGGGCCCAGGGAGGTGCGTTTTGCTAGTTCAGTTCACATTTAACAAAGTTAAAAGCTTTGAAAATTGCTATTCTTCATCTGTGGTTTAAGTTGCTTAATTCTGGCAACCTGCCCGAAACCCTGAACGTTCCCATCGTGGCAGAGAGCCAGAGATTGTGAACCGGCAGCATCCTGGTAGCTCAGCTGGGTTTCCAGCGCAGATTACAGGGGAGCAGAGGCTTCAGCCCATGAGCCACCAGGGCAACTGGAGAAAGGAAGGTGGCCGCAAGGAAACCGCCCGTCTTCTGAGAGCAGAAAAATGAGGCCCCATCCCTGCGTGTGACCTGTTCAGGCTGTTACACTACAAATTTAGGTAATCATCAGAGAGTGAGCTCAGCGTTCGCTTCTGCTTAATGGTATGAATTATATACCTTTTCCTGTTTGGTTTTTTTTTTAATTGAAAACATGTTGTTCAAGACAAAGATTATGCGACCTCAGGGAAGAGAAGCCAGATGAGCCTCAGCCAATCCTTTCATAATAGTTGAATCTGAGAAGGAGCTCCCTATGACTTTTTTTTTCATGGCCATACTGACCATCAGGTGAAATTATGTGCATATAAGTAACCAATTCATTATGTTTTCTCAGTTTTGTTCCTGCTTTCTCAGCCTATTAACATAATCTTCCCCTTGCCATTAGCTAATAAATTTAGGGCTTCTCAACCCGGTGAGGTAGCTACCCTCACCCCTGTGCGGTGCTGTTCTTCTCTATTAAGAACATCCACGGGGGGAGGTAGTCGTCTTGAAATAAACAGTCTGTCTTGTTCTTAATTAATTCCCGTGAGCAGACAGGCTCCCTGTCCTGTTGACCAAGTGAGGAAATTGTCCGGTAGTTGATGTGTTGTGGCTTGTGGTTCTGAAGGTTTAGAGTTCAGTTCCCAAATACTTGGGGTTTTTTATCCTTTTAATCCCCAACAATGAAAACCAAACCAAAACCCTAAAAGACTACGCTAAGAAAAAGTTACTTCATTACTACACAAAGTAAAAGCTGAGAGGAGGCTGCTAGGTAATTAGAAGAATTACAAAATGAAGTACTTGGCAGTTATGGATCACCTCTGTTCCTGTAAGCTCTCCCATCCTCGTGCACTCTGTGCCTGTAGGTTGCAGACACGTATACATTTCAGTTGTATGACAACACACCATGGTTTTCTGTCGGACCACTTCTGTGGTGCTCAGAACAAAAGTAACCAGACCCCGGAATAGCAGAGGCAGCCATCTGCAGGGCTGGCATTTTATTTTTTCGTAGGAGCTGGAAGATGTTTAACGAAGCAATGTCTCTTTGTTATGCCAGGTCAGTGTCACAGAGAGCCTGGACAGAACTCGTGACATAGAACTGATGTGTGACACTGAGCAAGCTACGAATTGTTTGAGGCTACAAATGATGCGTTCCTGTCTTCAGGATGGCTGGTCTTAAACTTCATTTTAACTTGTCTGAGGCTGGAGGTTGATTTTTGGTTGTTCTGAGCACTCTGGAGTCAGGAGAAGTGTGGCAGCTTTGGAGGGATGCTGTGGATGTATACACCAGACTGGCCTTATGTAGCATCTTTGCGTTCTTGTGGTGGTCAGTTCACTTACAGGTTTAGGCAAGTTCCTTAGTTCTATTTCCCTATTTGTAAAATACCAATTGTGGGTCTCTTGATCCTGTCAATATATTAATTCACCTGTTGCAGAGAGCCCTGATTTTGTGTGATCACTATCACGCCAGAGATCACAGGCAAGTTGAAATGCTGTGTCTGATGCAGGATTTGCATCATACTGCTTAAATGGAGCTGTGACATACTCAGTAAGCTGAGGATAATAAATAATGAACAACAACTTTTTGCCTTGAGCAGTGAGATGGGCACAGTGTGAGAAGATATGAGTAGTGATGATTAGAATAAAAAATGCCATCATTGTGTTTGTTTGCGGGGTTGGGCAAGTAAAAGTTTTGTGGATGAAACTAACTCAAGCGCGAAGGGACCTGCTAAACATCACAGACCGGAACCAGAAGTGGCAGCATGTTGAAGGACAGACATTGTGTATATGATATGTACAGCACAAACTGGGTAAGTTGAGGCCTGAGCTGGTGAGGGAGAGTGACAAACAGTGGGAAGCTGTGGCTGTCTCAGAGAGGGCATACAACAATGGGGTCTTGTGGTGCGTGTGCTTCTTGATGGCAGGTGTTATCTTCATCATTTCTCTCTTGGGTCCAAGGTTAAACACAGCATCATACATGGGACACACATTGGCTGTCCACCTCCAACTAAGAAAGTGAAAACATATTTCAAGCACTAACCCTCCCCCTCCAGTTATTTTCAGAGGCAAATCAGGGTGGATTAAACCTTGCAAGAAATTGGTTTGTTCCCCCTTTTCCACAGTGCTGCGGGCAAATGGGTGCCTTTTGCCAGTGGGCGTGACTTGGAAAACGGCAGAGGAGGAGAGCAGGCTATACAGGCGGCTTTGAGCACTTACTTTTTCTCCCCAGATTGAGAGGGTCCACCATTCTTGTTGTCTAGAAAGTTATGTTTGTCCCATATCCTGGCATCTTACATAGCATGTACATGCTCTAGCTGCTTTCCTTTCTTTTCCCAGGCAGTTTGGAAAAGCTCTTTCCAGCCTCGCGGCCATCAAAATATGTAACAGGCAACTGAAAACCCTTTAGAATAAAATAATTCCACCTTCTTGACCAGCAGGTAACTTGAGGCATGACCCAAGGATTTCACCTTCGTCTTGTTGGCTGGGAGAGATTTCTAAATGTTATGGTTGCGACTGAACATGGACTGGTTTGGTTGTGCCGAAATTAAACCTGTAAAATGATAAGCAATTAAAAGCTTATGCCTAAACCTTTTAATATAAAGTTTTTGTTTCGTTGCGTACCCACATTACCTGTGGGCACAATCAGAATGGTGAGGAAAGCAGAGTTTTAACAAGTCGGATGCTGGAGAAACCTGGAGGTTACCTAAATGCTTGTTCTTAATCACACATAGGAAACAAATTCAGTAAATCTAGAACTCATACCAGGCAGGTGGGTTTTTAGATCTTCATTTTTAGGGGCAGTAGGGACTAGAGACATTTTGTCTCTAGTCATATAGACATACCATGCACATAGAGAGCAAGAAAGTTAAAGAATATACTCCTAAACTGCCACAGTGGTGTGTCAGAGTAACAGGAATGTTTCTTTCTGGGAAATATATGTATTTTCTAATACATGCGTGCACTTCCCTTGTCAAAAGCAAAGAGCAATGCCACTTGTATTTTGTTGTGTCACTGAAGCCATCATAATGTTATGGTGACCTGCTACTTAAAAAATAACTGACTAGCCTGAATAAAGTCACAGCTGGGTCATGAGGATGTTTTTTCCATCTTTGGAATAAAACAGAAAGCAGTTTTATTCTATCTTTGCAGATTCAATTTCTATCCTCTGTTTGGTCTTCATACTAGTTAAAAATCGGCTTTTGACTTATGCCTGGACTGTTCCACAGCCCAGAATAAACAGGACTGAATGCACATTGGGCACGCACAGACCTTACCAAAGGCATAAACTCTATTAAATGAGCCATATTCAATTTAGAATACTCCTGGGCTAAGCAATTCCTATGGGTAGAGACCAGTGTTGTTTAAAAAGTAAAATTCTAGAGTATCATCTTGATGATATGAAATTATCTGTTTGATGAATTTGGGTGTCTTGTTTATATTCCACTTTTATGCCATTTTTCAGACCACTCAGTTCAGCTGAGCTTCCCAATTTTTTTCTGTATCCAGCTGCATGCCGCACATTTTGTCTCAACCGGTTGTGTGTTACTTTCATTTACTTTGTCTTGGTTTCACGGTTTTCAGTGAGCCTAGACAGCACTGTAGTTTTATAGGGGCAAGGGAAAATCCCTTTTGTTTTGCTCAGTCAAATAAGTAAGAGACCGTTGCCTGTACTTGCTTCTTGAGGAACATAACTTGTTTGTTGATGGTTTATAGGTCCTTCCTATTCTGACTTTCATCCCTGTCTCAACCTCAGCTTTCTCTCCTCCTGAAGTTAATTACCTTTCCTAGGTTGTTCTCTCAACTCCTTTCCTCTTTAGGGAGTTGTGTTCATTAATATAAATATAATACAAAGCTTAAACCACAGAAGTCTACCATCTAGATTCCCACAGCTGTTACATACTTTTTTTTCTTCACGTACTCCTCTCAACATCTTTCTCTTCCAGCCTTCAGCACTGCCCCTTGCTCTCTTCAAACTCCTCCACCCCCTCGCAACCTGTTAACACGCTCTTGAGAGTTGCTTAGACTGAGACCCTGCGATCTTCACTGGGTCTGCTCCCCGTGTCCTGTATGAGGACTTGGCCATAGCCCCATGTTCCCATCACTAGTTCCCATCTTGATTTTCTTCTCTTCGGCATTGGCCTGTCTATGTCAGAGGTGCAGCAAACCACCAGTGTACCTGGTGCTGTGTTCCTGAGAGCAGCAAAACAATTATTGAAATATTTTGAAATTTAGGGACACAGCCTAATATTTAAAGCTATGGTCCTCTTGTTAACATAGAGTAATGTTCTGGTGGGATAGTGTCCCAAGAGGAAAAATGCATACGCTATAAAACTTAATTAAGNAGAGTCCCCCCCTCGCCCTGCTGGCCACGCTGCTGGGGATGCAGCCCGGGGTGGGGTTGGCTCTCTGGGCTGTGAGTGCACATTGCCATCTCAACATCTAACAGAGGAATAAAATAGAGACTTTAATGCTTCTGTTGACTGTGAAACAAAGATAACCTGAAGCTTGCGCTGACTCCAGCTGATAAATCCACCCACATGACTCTGCATCGAGATCTGAGCTAGCATGTGAGGGACCAGCTCTGGAACCTCTGCACTTGCCGTGCAGTTCATCCACAATTGGATAAAAATCACTTGCATTAGATTTGGTAACCTGTGGGTCAGGAACAGAGCTGCTGGTCTGTTGTGGGTATCTCCTGTTTTTTCATGGCACTTCCAAACGAGTTCTTGGGGACTTTGGCTTTTGAACCTAAAAAGCCAAGTCATGACTGCCATGTAGTTTGGACTGTGTAGTCAGCACTTTAAAGAATTATGTAAGAAAAAGCTAATGAAATTTTAATTTCATTTGATGAGTTCCTACCAGTCTTGTAGAGCAAGTACATGCTAGAAATAGGCTTTTGGTAGTAACTGTGTTTGCACTGAACCTGTAACTAATATATATATAATCTACAGGTATTGAAAGAAAATGTTTTTCATAATGATGCTTCACAAAAAAAATCAGAACTAACATTTTAAAACCTTCTGAAGGGATGTCAAGTGCTCACGCACGCTTCAGCCATTACTCACGTATCTCCAGTCTGTCTTCAGTTGAATGCTTTTGTCACAGGTTAAATAACGAAAGCTTTGACTCAGGTGGTGAGTAAGAGCGTAACATTATCATAACATTAACTTCACCTTTATCCAAAAAACTTGGAGTACCAAGTCTGGAAAGCAAGCTGTATATAATTTCTGCTTTATCAGCTAGCGAAGGGAAAACTGTGTAAGTATATTATGCACATCCTAAATCTTGCATATTCTGGATAAAATACTTCTAGAGAATCTAAAGTAAACGAAAGGACAAACATGGCGGAAAAGCTCCAATTAAAGTATAGATTTTCAAGGAATTGTAATCTGGATTTTAAAAAAATGGTAATTTGTAAATAAAATGCATCATTCTGCTAAATGTATTGATGTAATAGCTTTGGATGTCGCTTTGTAAAACCTAGTTTTAAAATCAATTACCTCTTCAGTTTGTTAGGTGTGTAATTAAGGCATTTGAATGATAATATTGCCTAAGGCCATTTCAGAGTTAACCAGGAAGTATTTAGGTGGTGATTGGAACATTTAACATTTCTGTAGAGAATTAAGTAATCTGGTAAGTAGTGCTCTATGGTTTAAAGAAGTGCTTTAAAAATTTGTTAAAATATAACTTTTCCACATCTTGATAATGCTATTTTAATGATTTTCTCCCATCAGTGTTATTTACATATATGTAATTTAGATAGCAAATATATTTTTAAGCAGTGCAGTGTCTTAAATTTGGGGTCAGTGGTTAGTTACTGGGTTTTGCTTTGAGATGTTAAAAAAAAAAAAAAACAGGAGAAAAACCTGATCTGAATCTGGAGTAACTGTCTGGCAGCTCCTAAACAATATTTGTTTCTCTGATAAAAATCTGATGCATGGTGAAGAAAGTTTATCGCTGCTTTTTCTTCCCTATTTTGTATATCCCTGTTAAGATGTTAATTCAGTGTATTTAGAGATATCTGTCTCATCGTTAACGGATTTGTTCATGCTGATTTGGATCGTTGACGGGATTAAAAAAGAAACCATAACACTTTTATACAAGTTATTTTGTACGTATGATCCGGTATTTAAAAAAAAATCTCAGCAAGGTATACATTTTGCACTTTCTAAGTGAGTTGGCAGTGCTTCTATCTGATGATGAGGTAGGTGTGTTTATAAAACAACTTTTTTGGGCTGACTGTCACAGTAGATGAAAAATTACTTTCCTGGTTCTGTACATTTTCTTCCCCAGAAGCAGTGAGAACATAAATCAGTTGGTAGGTAGTGGCTAATTGCTTCGCACTGACACACTTTAGTCAAGTGGGGGCATCGTTGGTCTTTCAGAAATAGGCAATGTGGCCAAAAGGATTTCCTTGTTAAACTGAAGTGCCTGTGATAGAGTAAATTACTTGCTCTATTTTTATCTTAATTTGGGGACTCTGTAGCTATAAGGTGCATAAATAGTGTGTTGTTTTTGTATATATGCTATTAATTATATTACATTAGAAAATAAGTGGGCTGCGCTCTTTCTCTGTAATTCAGACTTTGGATTTATGTCAGTCAAATAATTCTGTCTGTTTAATTACATCTAAGAAGTTTTAAAAGTGACAATATTTTTCTAGTGAAACGAGCAGGTATTTCTTGAAAACATCAGCTGCAATCAATACGTTCTCCCCTGAATTTGGGAAACCGCGGACAGTCTGACAAATGCCTGAAATACTTTATTCCATTTTCATTCTTCGTGTGTGCGAAGAGAAATGTTACTTAAAATCTCAAAATAACCTTTTGGGAAACGATTGTTATTAGCTAATGATACTTGCTAGAAGCCACCCTCTGGTAATGATTTACAGTCAAAATTCCTTGTAGAAAAACTAAAACCTGGAAGAGGAAACTCTTTGAGAATAGTTGGATGTTGAGAAGCACCATGCTGTAATTACCTTTATGCAGTCGCGCCCTTGAAGAGGAAGAGCGTGGCCAAAACCTTTATGTGGAGCCTGTACGAGATGAAGGCACTAATCATATGTCACCAATGCCATGACTTTAATCCCCACGCTGAAATGGGAGATGGCAACTCGTGGTGAACTGTGCCGTACCTGGCTTTTTGGTCCAGAGAAGGGCTTTTAGTGTGGGGGTGCTTTTCCATGGCTGCACTTTGGGAAATTGTTTCAAGGGTATGTATCACGAGCTGTGCAAGACTATGTCTTGAGTATTTAAGCTTGGGATTTTCACTGGTACGATTCTTGGCCTGTTCTTCCATGTAGAACTGGATTCCCATATATCTACATCCTTTGGAGACAAGTGCCAAGGGCGACGACTGGAGATAATAACTTGCGATTTGTGTCTTTTGCAAGTTACAGTCATTGTAAACTGACAGCTGTGAAGGACCTAAACTCACATCAAAGGGTGCAGATCATCTAGTTAGGTCAATTAATGTTAATTCTCATCTTCCATTAAATTCTTTTATCTTCTTCTCTTTTTTCTTTTCTTTTTTTTGCAGCCAAGCCCAATACCGAGTCCTGTTTTGGGGAGAAAGCCAAATGCTAGTCAGTCACTGCTTGTGTGGTGCAAAGAAGTTACAAAAAACTATAGGGGAGTGAAAATCACCAATTTTACTACATCGTGGAGAAACGGTTTATCCTTTTGTGCAATATTACATCACTTTAGACCAGACCTAATGTAAGTTGCGTACCCTCTGTCTGCATAAACTAACTCTCCTAGAAATATGCAACATTTAAGTTTATGTAAAAATCAAATCCCTGTTTGTTTCAGTGTTCAGTTCGTTGCACTGCTTTCACCCTTTTCTTTCAAGCAGGGAAGCATCCTTTCTAAGGAAACAGATTTCTGAACGCTCAAACTTTATGACCTCTTTGCTCTCCCTTGTTGCATAAACAATTGTTTCTCCCCTCTCTGTGATTTGTTTTTCTTCTTCTTAATCTTATACAAAGAACTGACTTCAAGATGATTATGAAAATTGTGCCAGTGTTGAAATGAGATGAGAGGAATAAGCCTGTAGCTCTTTGTACGCTGACAAGGACGGATTACCTCCTGGTAAATTTGGTTGTCAAGGCCGGCCTCCACTCCTTGCCTTAACTTCTTTTTTAGATGGAAAGCTTCAGGCAGTGAAACATGTAATCGGTGTTTATTTATTTATTTATTTATTTATTCCTTTAATTTTCCACACTATTAGTTTTGTTGATTGAATTGCTGTGAAATTGCTAGTTACTGTATGATATTATTGTATGTCAAGTTTTTTTAGATTCAGTTTGTTTTAAAACTGCTGCTTTTATCAAATACTGTACATACCCACTGTGCCATTTTCCCCCTCAGTGACTACAAGTCCCTGAATCCTCAAGATATTAAAGAGAACAACAAAAAGGTAAGAACTGCCAGGGGAAAAAAAAAAAAAAAAAGACATAGCTTCAATTTTGGCTTCACTGCGGGTTTTTATTAATTTTGGGAAAGTGCGGTTGTTTTGTAAGGTCATAACTGCGGCTCACAGAAGGTATTCAGCCTCCCGCGGTTCAAATCGGATGCATTATTGACTCGCGTTTGTCATGGTCTTTAACATTCACAACAAATGCAAGGCTGGCATTAGAGTATAATATTTGTATGGCCTACATTAGCTGTGAACACAGGGGAAAGGGCTGGCCAGCCCTCCTCTGATTTTTCTAATCAGCCACGTAATTAAAACAAATGAAAGACCTAACTGCTTTTGGTTTGTCGTACGCAAGACTTCTCTTTCTGTTGCTTTAATGGGACTCTGCATCAGTCACCGTCAACATTGCTTTGATAGTGAGTTTTTGTGTTTTTAAAGATGAAATTGTACACCTGCTTTTGTATTCCGTGGCTGAGTGAAGTGGTGGGTGGTGTAGAACTTGAATTTTTACGTGACACAGAAAGTTTAGGATAAAAAACCTTAAGACAATACTTTGCAAATAAACCAAAATATTAGAAAAATAGTTCCGGGCAGCTGTTTGAAACCTCTCTTTGTATCTTTGTGATGCGAAGACGTAAAAAGTTTCTCTGGAAGAAGCAAGAACTCACCAAAAGACTTTTTATTTCTGCTCACTCTTTTAGACATGTTACAAACTTTAGTTGATCCCTAGGGACGTGTTTAGAAATGATAATTTTCATGTGAGTCACTGATAATAAAATTGTTCCTGAAGATCATCTGAAAATTGTTTTTAAGTAGCTACCTTCTCGATGCTGTGATTTTATTTTTGTACAGCTTTAAAAACACTAAATTGAATTGGGATGGAGGTTTAAAAATGCACTTTGAATAAATTAATTATGTCCAATATTATGTAGCAAATATAACTAAAGAGTATTAGATTGTAGATATGTGGGATTTCTGAAAGCACTTTATTAAAATTCATTTGTGTTTAGGGTAATAATATTTTAATGTGCCTGCACACTTATGTGTTAGCCAGGGAGTTACTTGTCTTTAAAATAGTATTTAGGTTTTATAAACAATGAAATATCTCTGAGCTACTGTTATCTAATGAGTGATTTGGCCAATGATATCTGTTTCATAATAATACGGGGTCTTACGATGACCTAAGTGGATTATCCGTGACATCACGGTGTTTTCTGTGCCCATATGTTTTTGTACTTCAAGTTTTGTTGAGCGTCCAGGCTAATTAAGCCGGATTATAAAAAAGAAAGACTAGATTATTAATTAAAACCGTTAGCAGTACGATCAGTCATCTTTTCTTTATGAAACTGTGATGGCAAACAGTGAACTTCTTTTAGCCTGTCTCTCTACCGGGCTATAGTTCCCAGGACTGAAGAAGTAATGATTGTTGTTATTGTGCCGTTTTTTTTCTTTCATCACTTCGCAAGCCTTCGCCTGACAGCTACATTGAGTATCTCAGTTGCTTCCTGCAGATTTATTTCCTGGTCTCACACAGTTCTGCCTGATAACCCCACCTGCCCTGGGTTGGAGGGAATGCAGCACTGGCAACAATGGCTGCCTATAAATTCCATGCAGATATGTAACACATTTGACAATGATTCCTCCTAACCAATTAAAATAACATCTATGGATGAATAGGACAATTTTCTTTGTCTGAAGCGTCTTTTTTTTCCCGCCCCCCCCTCCCAGGATAGCAGTGACTGTGGCCGTAGATGAAAGATTAACCCATAAGAGTATATCTTTTAGAAGTGCGCGACCTTTTTTGTATTTTAATTTAAAAAAAAAAAAAGAAGAAATCTTAAGCGACAACTATTTCAGTGCAATTACTGTGTATAATTACACATTGAAATGCGCTGTTACAAAAAAGCACGTCTTGGGAGTTTCTTTATAATGCACGCTAGGCATTTGCCGAATCGGTGCTGCCACTGATGCTGAATAAAAAAGGGTATTTACCTGTGACATCTGATCTTGGCCAATATGTCAGTGTGTTACATAGTTGGGAAATGGTTGGAAGACTGCCTGTGCTGCTTGTGCTGATGGATCCCAATTGATGTCTGTCAATCAGCTTGTCAGTAAATTTAAAAAAAAAAAAAAGAAAAAAAACTCCAAACTTCATCAGGAGATAGGTAAATAGGTTTAGTGTCCTGAAAATACATACATGTGTGTATGTATGCGTTGTAATTCCACAGTGTCATTATAGGTCTAAAAGAAAACCTCAAAGCAACCCAAACAACTACTCCAGATTCCACCAGCGTCAGTCAGAATTCAGATATATTTTTGGTGCATTGTGCTCATTGCAAATTCAAATTTCTGTGAGGAACAAAAGAGAAACCAGGGTTATCTTTGAGAAAATTAAAGACATTGCAGGGATATCTTCTCAGCTGGCCCAAAAAGTCGTGGTTCTACTTAAATGTCGTATATATCTAACTATCCATATAGCCTTCCCAATAATGTTAATCAACTAATTTTATTTTCTGTGTCCATTTGGTTATTAGTAAATAGTAATGAAAAATGTGTTAAAATTCCGGCATACTGGCAGTATAGTCCCTTATCAAGAATAGAAATTTTTTGTATTGCTAATAGCATGTCCTGCACTTTGTAAATGTAAGCTACTAAACTACACTTGGCTGGAGCTTGGAGGGGATGAAAGGGCGAGAAGTGGAAGGGCACAACAGTGTGGTTCTAATAATGAACTTCTGGTTTTAATTACTTTATTGTTTAGAGAAGCTTGTTTCATTTGAGGGATTATTGCGTGGAAATAGCAATTTGTCTTCTGGATGTTCGATTGGCACTTTCAGTTTTTGTGATGCTTTTTTTTGGTTTTGACCATTTCTACTAAATCCCTCAGTACATTTGAACTCGGTTGTCTTGACAAAATATTCCGTTTCGCAAGGAAGGAATCCTTAAAGAATATGTATTCAAGCAGAAGAATTCAGAATTATACAGGGAAAAAATTCCTGACCTTTGAGCTGGCAGACATATTTTTATAACCAGCGCTCATGCTCACTTCTGCTATTTGATTCCACAAAATCATAAGCACGTATGTAATCCTGTGCGTAGGAGTTGCTTGTTGACCTCGGTAGGATCATGCAGGAGCGTAGTTAAACACGCATATAAACATTTGCAAAATTGAGGCTTAGTTATACCTCTGTTTACCAAAACTTAATTTGTCTTGGAAAATGTAGTCTGTTAATACCGAGTTAGAATCTAGTTAGAAACACGAGGCATTTATTACTACACTGGAATATCCAGGAGTTCCCACCTTTTCTAGCAGTGAAGGAGAACCCAACGTGCCCATATGGACACATACAGAACATACAATTGCTAATTACAGAACTAATGACTGTGAAGCATTTGCGTGCCAATCTAGGTATCTGGTGTGCTTTAAAAGGAGAGAAACTAGAATGTGCATCGTCCTGAATGAGAAGGAGAGGGAATGGGATATAAGTATTTGGCATCAGTGGAAAACGGTTGTGTTTAGTCCCAAGCATCACCAGAAGAACAGAGCAGACAGATCGTTCCAAATTCAGTCCTTCTGCTGGAGTGTTACCCGTTCTAAGCAAGTGCCTTTCCTCATAACCCTGCAACACTGTCCCCACTGTCACTTTACAGACCCTGGGAGATAGTCCTAGGATTTAGTTTTATTAGCATATAAATAAGAAATTAAGAGTATAAAAGAGTTCAGGTCAAGTCACGTCTATGGGCTTTGGCTGCCATGGACTGCTAAGCCCATCCTTAGGTCCTTTCATTCTTCAGATGGTAACTCCCACTACCTTCGGCATGGGGTAACAGGTTATTTATGCCATTGAATCAGCACTGACCCACTTAATGAAACAACAAATCCCGCTGTTACCTTTGGCCCACAGAACAGCACAGCTGGCTCGCCACGCTTTCACTCCCAGCCTGTCATCTGCTGGCATATGAGCGTTCATCCTTCCTGGTACCCGCCATGGCTTGGGCTGCCCCCCAAATCCCCGCACTGCCCTCCTCTAACCCTCCTTTCTCTGTGCTCCTCGTGTCTGTTCCGTCCCACCTCTCTTCTCTCCCTCTCCTTCATGTCCAGCCTGATCCAGCTCTGTGTCCCAAGGCCCGGTAAATGACCGCTGTCCCTTTTCTACCATCTGAGTTCTTTCCATGCTCTCCCACCCATCATCATCCTGCTGTTCTGGATACTTTGCTTTGTATCAGCAAATACCGCATTCGTGTTTTCCACTGCTACTTCTGTGTCTAAGCACGGCTCTGCTTTTATAAATGGCATAACAGTCTCTCATAATGAACCTTCCCAAGAAGCGATACCCCACCTAAGACCAGCGGGGATTTTAAGCCAAATCATTTTGCACAGGGAGAGCCAGAAGGGCTTAAAAATAAATTATTCAGATAATTTCTATGTCTAGATAAACTCTGTGAATCATTTGTTATAGCGATATAAAAATTACTTCACAAAAAAATGCCTTGGCAAGTTATACCTGAGCACGAGGGGAAGCATGCAAAATTTGAGGAAGATAAATTCCAGCTCTCAGGAGCAGAGTTTGAAATTAAAACTATTTGACCCCCGAGTAGGGAATGACATTGCAATGGGAATGAGAGCTCCTCCTTTTCTTGGAGCAAGTCAAATAACCGGCTCTGCTGGGAGCCAGCTGGGCCAGACCCGCGTTCTATCTCACCATTGAACATTTACTACTATGAAAACCAAGAGGATAAAAAAAATTGTAATTGATTTATCTTTTCTTTCTTTCTTCCACCGTTCTAAAACTAAATAAGTTAAGGAAATGGTGGAAAAGTGGTTATAGTTGAAGCCAGCAATGTGTGTGAAAGGGCACGTTCTCGTCCATGTCTTGAATTTAGCATCCATGTTTAGCCTCAAAATAGTGGAGGAACAAACTGTGAATGTTTTAGCCCCCTTCAGAAGAGGGTGAAAAGGAGCTGCAGAATTACTGGGGGAGGAGAGGTCCGAGTGCCTTAACCAAGCGCATTTACGCTAACAGGAGGTCTTTTTAAAGGCTTCCTTGAAACACAATATTGTCTTCCAGGGTTAATCCAGGATAGTAATAATTAATTGTAAATTGAGAAACGGCTTTAATTCTTCAAAACTAGAAAAACCTGATGCACCAAGCCCACTCACTTAAAGGGCTAGCAGAAAGAAGACAATGTGGCCTCACAAAATGGGAGCCTTGCAAACTCTTTAGCTTTTAGAAATTAAAGTGAAGCAAGAGTCAAATTCACTCTCTTACAAATTTAGCATCAACAAATTTGAGAATTCATTTATTTGCTGGATTAATATGATTTGTGTTTTGTGTCAAGTAATCTGTGGTGATGGTCGTCTTGGCTATCTGGACGAAGTTTTTCATCAATGCAAATCGCTGCAATTACATGACCAGTAGAAGGGAGAAGGTTGATCACCAGTGATAAAGCCCAAGATGGATTAGTGTCGTGTTTCTTGTATCTTTGTTCCTTATCTTAAAAAGCCATCCTTAGTTGCTTTTTTCTGGTCCAGCTCTTACACTTTTTTTATTTGCTTGTTTCCTGCTACTCGAGTGAGAACCATTTAAGATATCGGTAGGCTTTCTTAGTGCAAAGAGAAGGGCTTTTAATTTGCAGCCTCCTTAACATCTTTTTACTCATGAAAGTGGTAAATTATCATTGTGAGCAACCAAAGACTTTATTATAGTATGGCAGTATGTTAAAAATATGTAAAACAATGTCATTTCAGTGCCTTTGCTGGTCATATTCTCTTAATTTGCATTGCTATGGAGATACCATGAGAGATCTCTAGAAGCCATCAGGAAAAGTTGATGGGTTCAGATTACATTGTGTAACAAAACGTAGTAACTACTGTATTACTGTAGTGAAGGCAAAAGAGTAATAAGTGATAGAGTTGAACCTACACTGGTCCTGTAATACTGGCTATGTTTTAGGCTTGCTTATTTTGACTGAAACTTGCGCTTGCATTCTTGAAATGTTAGGGTATGCAAGAAACTGCCACATTGTAATCCTTATTTTGTCTGTTTTTAAAGGCATACGATGGGTTTGCCAGTTTAGGAATATCGCGATTGCTGGAACCTTCCGACATGGTTTTATTAGCGATACCTGACAAACTGACTGTTATGACCTATCTGTATCAAATAAGGGCGCATTTCTGCGGCCAAGAATTAAACGTGGTTCAAATAGAGGAGAACAGCAGTAAAAGCACATATAAAGTGGGTAACTATGAAACGGACACCAACAGTTCTGTTGACCAGGAAAAATTCTACGCGGAGCTGAATGACCTGAACCGAGAGCCTGAGCTGCATCCGCCAGACAGTGCTTTGGCAGACTTTGCTTCTCAGGACGACTCCGTGTTTGTAAATGACAGCGGCGTTGGCGAATCTGAGAGCGAGCATCAGACTCCTGATGACCATTTAAGCCCAAGCACAGCTTCCCCTTCTTCTCGCAGGACTCGAAGTGATACGGACCCACAAAAATCCCAGCAGAGCTCTGGAAGGACTTCTGCGTCTGAAGAGGTTGGGAAGTATGGCAGTACGGATACAACGCAAGTGCAGCCTACAGTGGGGAGGAAGAAACTGCTGATAGCTGACACTTTAGACTTGAGTGACTTGGCACATGTCAGTGATCAGAAAGAGGACGCGTCTCCCACAGTTGCTTGTGAAGATAACGACAAGAAGAGACACCAGAGCTCAGACAGTACCATTGGTTTCTCTGAGCAAGAAAAGCTGGGATGTATAGGATCCATAGAGAGCACAAGAGTAGATCCCGGTTCACCTGTCACAAAGCCAAGCTTATCTCCGACTTCTACGCTTGGATACTCCTATAATAAGGATACGGATCTTGCAAAGAAACCACACGCTTCTCCGAGGCAAACAGAATCCGATTCTGACAATGATGCCAGAACGGCTTTAAATCATGCAGATCAAACTGCAAAAACAGCCCAGGTAAGAAATTTGAACTTTCTGTATTCTTGTGAGTCAGTATGGAGATGCTCTTCAAGTTCTTTCTCTGTGTTTGTAATTTACATCGCATCTTAGTATAAATGGCAAGGCGGGCGGTGTATTTTTATTGTTGGGCAATGAATACTTTGACTGAAAGTAGGTGATGCTGAAAAAGAGCCATTGCATGAAAAATTCTTTTATAGGAGTTGTCGTACTGTTAATCTTACCAGTATTTCTCCAAATAAAGGAAATAAAAGTTGCATTCTCAACCAGCTCAAAGATGGCTTCAAGGCTTTTGCCACCTTTCTTCTGAGTATTGCATACTGAAGGAAAAAAATGGAGACTTATCAATTAATTGATCCATATTCAAAAAGTGTGAAGTTTTGAATACCTTAAAATATACCAAATTTATTTCAAAATCTCGTCTGAGAAACCACACAGCCTTGTGAACATAGGCACGATGGTGAGGTGGAAACTCCGGAATATTAAGTTACACTGTTTGTTGAGTGGCCTCGAGCATGTTACTTAACCACAATACCATTTTCATTTCTATAAAGTTAAAATATATATGCCCACCTACCTTGCAGATTTATGGTGAGGATGAAAGTTGAATATTATATAAATGCTGAGTATTATCAGCAAAGCATATCATCACAAAAATATGTAAAAAATGTTTTCAGCCCTGTTTACAAAAATACCAAAGCGAGTTTATAATCTTACCCCTGTGAAGAGCTTTCTTGAGTTTTGGCTTTGTTTGGCTTTGTGCCATTAGATCTGATAAGAAAAGAATATAGTCAGTCTTTTGGTAGTGTTGCAGTGTTGGGGTTTTTTCCCAAGTAAGCATAATAAAGATTAATTTTATTGCAAGAGAAGCAGTCATAGATGGGTTACAGTGGCCAGTATAAGTTGCATAGCTGGATAATTTCTTTCCTTTAATCACTGAAGACTCATGAAGTTTCTTTTTATCATCATGTTTGTGTACTGGATGAGGAAGGAACAATTTGGCCCATACAGAATAGTAGAGCAAGGGAAAACAGAATGTCTTCCTACCCAGATTTTCATGTGCAAGGGTGTAATAGGCCAAGGAAGAGGAAGAGATGACTTTGAGAACAGTTCTCTGTTGTAAGTTGTCTGCGCATTTGCACATGATAATAAAATCTCAGATGTGAACCTCAATCGTAACCTTGAACACTCAGTTGTTGGTTAGAGTCAACCGTGGCTGCCCCATCCCTGGAGGTGTTCAAGGCCAGGCTGGATGGGGCTTTGAGCAGCCTGGTCTGGTGGGAGGTGTCCCTGCCCAGGGCAGGGGGGTGGAACAAGATGGTCTTTGAGGTCCCTTCCAACTCTAATCATTCTGTGATCCTATGATCTCAGTTTCCATGTGCTTGTTGCAGGAGCACAACCTGGAACCTCTGTCCCAGCTCTAGCCAATGTAAAGACCTAGAGACACGTTTCCCAGAGTCTTCACAGTTGACCTTGACTAAGAAGTCAGCGCTCAGGAGTATATATGTATGGGAGCTCACGTTGCCTATGCAGAAGCTCCCCTTCTGTTATTTCTACCCTGCAGTATCATTGGTCATGTGTATGAAGAACGGGCTTCCTTGTGGATATTTGTAGATGAAGCAGAAGCAGATATTTTTGCAGGTTTTTTGCCCGTACCCAACCTCTTTGTGTTCAATTTAAGTTATAAATGAGCGATACCCATATAAGTAGCCAACGAAGCATTATATTTGCATACATATTAAAGTAAATAAGTAAACACATAGCACATTTAACATAGCTTCCATGAAGCCAATTATTTTTTTTCCACAATTGCAGTTTAAAGGCATTAAATGTTGATAGAAATTAAGTTTTAAGGGGAGGGGAGAGAACTCTTATTTACATTATAAAGGCCTATGACTTTTTTCTAATGTTACATTTTGATCATCTTTACTTTTCATTTCTATAGAATGCTCTGTCACTTCATGAAGCTGTAATCCATGTGACTCCTGACCTTTATTATATAGGAAGGCTCCTGGCTATTAACTACTGTATAAATGTTAAGTACCCTGAGGCTGCCTTGCTGTTAATTGTATTTCTTTATTTTTAAGCAACGAATGTTGTCAAGACAGGAAGAACTTAAAGAACGGGCAAGAGTTCTGCTTGAGCAAGCAAGAAGAGATGCAGCTTTAAAGGCAGGGAGTAAGCAACTAACCAATACGATCATCCCGGCCCGCAATAAGCAGCTGAATGATGTAAGAAATATTGGCCAATACGGCAGTTTACATGGTTAAAATTTGTTGTATGTGCATATGCTCTTGTGGGGGACACGTTCTTGCAGAACGTTTCGTTTCTGTGATGAATGTCCTGGTGCGCTGATGTGTCGTGCACCCGTAGTTCACTTTTAAAGCCCGTTTCTCCAACGGAAAGATGGCGTAGACTTGACTGGAAGCAGCGGTCTGGGAGCACCTTCTTTGATTGGCACGGCAATTTCTAATGGGACGAAAAACAAAAGTTACTTGTTAAATGATAGTGGAGTAATTTATGCTATTTTTGATTACTTCTCCTTTTTCAGCTAATGTAAATGATTTCCCCGAGCCTGTGATGTCAGCTACTTGCTGCTTCATAAGTGTCGTTGCAGTGAATGAGGCTGCTTGTGACAGTCTTGTAAAAGAGTTGATGGAACAATTCCTTTTTATCACCAAAGTTGATTATGCTGGTGAGATGGGAAAGTGGAGCAGGGGAATGAGCTCTAGTGTTGAAGCAGCTATGGTTGCGCCTCCAGTGGCCTCCGTGGTGACCTGGAAGGATGCATACTCTCTGGAGATGAAAGCTAATTAATTTTTATGCAAACCTTGGCAATGCGGGTTTTGTGATTCGAACTATTGCGCGTTAAGAGACTGTACTGGCAACTAAGAATGTAAATGTAACTGAAAAATAATGATACAGAGAAAGGCTTGAGCCTTTCCTGATTCACATCTTTCAGAGCCTAGTCCTGAGGGGCAGATTCTGCTTTTTAACGTAAATGGGATCATACAATCAAAAAATGAAGACAGTGATTGCAGAGTCTCATTTCATTCTCTTAACTCTTGGGTCCATGCTGTACTTTTTTTTTTCTTAGCAATTCCTCTCCCCAAACTGATACTTCTGGGTTTTTTTTCCAAAATATATTCTTGCATAGAGAATATAGTCTCACATAGAGACTCTCACAAGTCTTATTTGTATAATGATATATAACAATTTTTTTATTCCTTTGTATTTAATTTTTTCCTAGATAAGTATAGTTTAGTATAACTTTCACTTTGAAATTTGTTTCTTAATTCGTTTTTCATAAAGCAAACAGCTTTAGAGGTGGGATACTATGGGCAACTACTCAGGCAGGAACAACTGTAATTAAAGTTGCCTAACATTTTTTATTACAAACTCCTATTTTCAAAGGCTTTACAACTTTGCTAGTATTTTATTGTTTGAGCTGAGATTTTCCCTGTCAGCTCTCTGCCTCAGGGTAATACTTATTTTTATTTTTTTACTTCAAAAAAAACCCTGTTTAACCATTTCTCTCTATTAGGTTGGATAAAGCGTTCTTTTATCCATTTTAAAAAATGTCTTACAGGAAGAAGGTACCCTGCCCTTGAAAAATCTGTTCAAAACAAAGTTGTGTTAATAGCATAATCTTATCAATTGAGGTTCAGAAGAGCTGGTCAGTAAAAATTGCCCATATGGCCACAGCACAGCAAGAGCATCTTTTACCCTGTCTCCCCTGGGGACCACGGCCCATTCTGATGCAGGTGGTAGTATTGGAAAGCAAGACTTTCTCTTTTAGACTCAAACTCCTGCTGATGAAAGCCAAACGGGAGGAGAAGGAGCTACCTCACTGCCCTGTGGAGGAGAGACGCCCTGGGTAGATGGCAAGGAGGTAGATGGTAACATGAAGTTAGACAAAAAATGAAGACTGTGTCTGGGTCGTGACAAACAGCTGAAGGATGGGAGATGGGGACAAAGTTTTCAGGGTGGGAGTAGGGATTGCGTAGTTCAAGCAGCCATGGGACCTGTGGGACCTTGTTTCATTTATTACAGAAGCTGAAAACTGAATGAGTAGCCTGCAGGAAAGGGAAGGGCAGCCTTTTGGGGACACTCTGCAGAACCAACGTTTCTTACTGCCTCCATCAGAAGCTCTTTACAATGTTAGGAAGGTACCTTCAACCCAACGTACTGGAGGAGACGTTATTCCTTGATTCATGATTTCTAACCCAAGATTCTTGGGGACTTATTTCTGGAAGTTCTGAATGCAGACGGCTGTAGCCAAGTCAAGGAGAACCACGCTGTGAATAAATGGTCGTGACCCTTCTAAAATCCTGGGCGCTCTGAGGACTGGGGAATAGGCACTCTTGACTTGAGTTGACTGTATCATAAGAATAACAAAAGCTCCTCAGCTCAGAAGGGTGTTGTGGAGATGTAATTTGGAAACTCTAAGATATAATAGTGAAGAGTACCACAGAAATGCTCCGGAAGAAATAAATAAGTCTGTGTTTGGAAGAAAGTTTAGTGTCTTTTAAACAAGGCATAGGGCAGACTGCGAATGATGAGGATAAAGTGAGATATTGAGCAGTTGTTCGTTCACTGAATGCTGTCAGTCATGGCCGCTGAAAAAGGCAAGTATCCTGTAGGTAAAAAAAAGCATGGATTATGCAATTAAAGGCTGTATGAAATGAGAACCAATGCAGGGTTGTACAGCTGATGGAATGTCAACATTTCCTAACTTTTGAGTGTTTGATTTACCAAGCTTAATATTCTCCTAATGCATGTCAGTGGGAAACATGCGTTGTGAAAGGAGGGTGTCTTTAATAGAGGCTGGTATAGTATTCATATTTAATATATTATATAAAGTTGATACGTAATAGTATATGTTGTATAAAGCTGTATATAATTTATACGTATCCATACATGTGTATGTTCTGAATGAGGATGTATGCATGCATTGACATATAGAGATACAAGATAAAATACATTGATTTCTATTTTTCTTTAACGCATTTGATCTTTAAAAATCAGGAGATCTTTGCCTCAGGAGATGAGGCATTTCCATTTGATGTAATTGTGGCAGTTTACTACAGGTCACTGCTTGTTTGGTTGTTAGAAAATAGTACAGACTTATTTCTGTTCAGTGTTCTCTGGTCATTAGCATTAATAATAAGAACTTTGTCTCAAAGCAGTGTTGTATGTGTCGGTGTGCAGTAAAGTGTAGTAGTGTGATATCCAAATGAGAGTTATGGTAATGACAGTTGGCATTCAGTAGTGGGAATTGGACTAGACTCATTTTGGGGATAAATTGAGAGGGATTCGAAAGAAAATGGTTTCAAATAGGAAGATCTAATTTTAAATAAGAAAACTTTAAAGAGATAGTCCAGGGCCGGTACTTTCAAAAGTAACTCTTGAAGTTTGCAGTTGCACATTTTTTGATTCCTTCACGAAAAGAGCTTTAAGCAACCCAGTCTTTCACAGTGTGCTCTGTAAATGGTCACCCCAGCTAAGCTACACCTGCAGAGTCGTTAGTTACTTTTGAAAATCTTGTCTCATACACCTCACTGTTACCACTCTACATTTGTCATATGAGAACTATGAATCGCTGTTTTCTTAGTACACAAGTGAGAACAAGATACAGTGCGTGGGCTTGTACTGCTGCTTGAGGTCAACAAAAGGGAGGAAATTTCCAAATCTGTTCCGTGGTCGTAAGTACAGGTTACTTGGTATCCGCTTGTCTGATTTACTTTGGTAAAAATCTTTTTTGAAAATAACAGCGTTCCTGTGTCTCCTCTAAGCAAAGAGCAAGTACTTTAGACCTTCGTCAGCCTAAGCCTTCCCTTTCCTCTGGGAGAACCAATGTTGTGTTATTTTTTTCAGTAGTCATGTACGCTGGGCTTCCCGTAAATTTTTTTGTTTGTTTTTTTGGTTTTTTGTTTTTACATCTCTGTTGTCTCTTTATTGACCACTAACTGGCCTCTCATGAAGCACTGGCTGCTTTCCCATGACATGACCGTTTTCGTGGCTGTTTACCCCTTTTTCTTGAGTCTTATTCCTTGTTGCAGTGTGCTTCTGTCTTCTCCTGTTTGTGCTCTGAGGTTAAGCCTATGTCAGTATTCACTTGCTTTACTTTTTTTTTTTCTTTTTAACTCGGAAAGAGCTGAAGTTGTGGGAGTAGAAGGTTAAGGCACTGAATTTGCTCGTGCACCTGTTAACTCAATCCCGATTTCCTCTGAATCATCTCATTGCACCCCAAGCTGTGTCCTCTTCCCCTTCTTAGTTTGTGTCTTCTTACTTTCCTCTATATTTCAGCTGTCTGCCCTGCCCATTTCAGCTCCCCTTCTCCTTTTTAACTTCTCTTTCTTAATACCTGCTCTCTTTACTCTTTCTTCCCTTAAACTATCTTCTCTCTGTGCCTTCTGCTTCATCTTCCCTTCCCGTTCAACCCACCTGATTTGGTCCCGTCATTCTCTGATTGCTTTCTCTATTTGTATCATATTGGCCCCTTTTCTCCCATTTCTTCCCTACTTGCAGTGTGGTAGGAAGTTTTTTCACTGCTAGTCTGCCCATTTGGTGTTTCTCAGAAGCTTTCAATCTGCAAGCTGTTTGGATGGTAGCCTGTATATAAGCCTGTAGGCAGGTATTTGAAGTCTAAGAAGAGACCGCATTGATCAGAAAATCCTTGAAAACATGCTCATGGTTTGGGAGGATCATAGGTATGGCCTTAAAATTGATGCAGCCTCTCGGAGACTGGAAGAATTAGCTTAAGAGCTCTGTGAACAGAGTTACTGATCCCCCCATGGATCCCTTTCTCTATGGTAGATTTATGAACAGCTCAGCCTTTCTGCTTGCTTTCTTGATGTAGGTGTGCATGTAGTGACTCTTTTACGAGATGCTTCTGTCATTTCCAACCTGGCATAGCAGCTGTAATCACTTAGCTTTTAACCAGGAGAGCCTTTTTATTAGCTTACTCATTTTTATTTAACTCGCCTTTTCTCATGATGAATATCACAGGGCTAGAAGGGACATATCTGCTCCCACCAGATGCTGTAAGACGTCAACCTGCGGTGATGGTTGTTAGCGGCGGCAGCTTGGCTGGAATGAGATGTTGGAAAGGCGAGGAGGCTGGAGCTGGTGTGTGCAACCCAGCTGGCAAAGTGGCAGGCTAGAGGGGACCACAACCAGTGGGGAATATTCAGGAGTCGTGGGGCTAAAAGGTCTTTCCAGCAGGGAGCCCTCACTTCCAGAACGTGGAGTGGAATCCCTCATTCTTGAATCTCAGCATAACTCCCCTGTCAGCAAATATCTGCGAAGGCCTCTGGCAAAACGTTCATTTTATTCTCCTGTAATGACTGGTCCACATAAAGAATGGAAATTTACTGCAGCTGTCGTTGGCTCTGTAAACTCAAATGGCTATGGTTATGGAGTCAGCGTGATTACAGAGAATGGAATTAGGAGTTAAGAAATGCACAGGCAACTTTAATTAACCTCCTTTGTGTATATGCATTATGATGCAGTCTTTAATTATGTGATCACATACTGTTTTCCCCAAAGCAGTTGTGTCTCATTTAGCTCAGAGGATTGAGGTGGTGTTTGTCCAGAGGACCTCTGTCCTTTTGGTTGCAGAAATTGGAAGGTGCGCGGCAAATGAAGCAGGGATTGCAAGGAGCGAAAGGATGAGGTCACGGTTAAGGTGCTTGAAAGAATTAAATGTAATGCTGCCTTTCCTCCATTCCTGATCAGTGCTGCTAAGTCCTTTGAACCAAACTTCCTCCGAGTGGTCATTAATTGTGTATCCTTCCTTTCCGGATTGCCGTGTGAGGCGAAGGTTTGATTTGCAGATGTGTTGAGCATCCAGGTCTGCCAGGGAAATCAATCGGAGCTGTGCTCGAGACACATAAAGGGCTGCAGAAAGCTTCGTATACTGGAAAAAACCCAGGTAATAGGCTTCCCAGAGGGAGCACCCAGTGTTAGATCCTTTTAGCTGGATCTCTCCGTCTCGGTTCTCATCCGAAGAACAGGGTAATAACACCACCACGGGGTGTTGTGAGAAGGGAATGTGATTAATGCTTTTGAGGCACTTAAATACCGTAGTGATGAGCACTGTAGAAAAGCCCTTGAAGAAATTAATAATTCTGTCTACGGAGCAAGATTTGAATATTGTGGAGTAAAGAATGATGCTACATATCGATGGGCCTGCATACTGAACAGTGAAAATAAACCAAAGTGTTGAACACCACTGGGTAGAGCTCAGATCGGGGCTGAATATTCGGGAACTGGGAAAGTAAAAGGTGATGCCGCGTCAAGGCTGTATTCTAAAAGTTACAGAACGGGATGAAAATAAAGATTGCGCTCAGTAGTTTTATTTCTGGCATCTCCTAAATCGTGTGTCAAATTCTTTTAACTTGTTTTTGTAAGATAGGGAGCTTTAGCAGAGAACGCCGTATAGCATGAAATTCATGAAAAACAGGGCTCACCTGGCAAAGGGTGTGTTTTTCTTCCTAACACAGGCCACGGATCACTCCTAAAGTTACTTGGGTTTTGCTGGAGCTAAGGATTTCTCCTTGGTGAACTTAGGTGTGGGACTGGGCCCCTCATGGGGATTTGGCTAAAAATTTTGTGTATTTAGGATCTAGCATAGATTCTGGGATGGAGGAGTTCAGTAGCATGATACTAATTGCTCTGTCTTTTGCCTCTTGTGAAACAGGAAAGTGGTAATTCTTCCTTCGCAGCAGCATTCTGAGGATGACTGCACCAAAAATTCTGAGGGACTCCATTTAGACAATAAGTATTTTAAAACACCTTAATATAAACTGAAGGGGTGTTTTCAGGGAGCAACCCTGATGCTGCTGCTGCTGTGCTTAAATACAACTGTTGCTAGCCTGCTTTCTGTATGGAGAAAGATTTGGATTTACTTATCTCTGCTGCCATTATTTCATATTTAGTCAAGTTGAATGACAGCTGTAGCTGCCTAAATATTTTTAAAAAAGGTTTGAAAGAGCAGTGGGGACTATATTCAGCTTTTGTAGTAGAATTTGCAGTTACAATACACGTCACCAAAAAGCTGATACCTCCATCCATGCAAACAGAGGGCAGCAGGACCGGGCTATGCCATGAGATTGTTTTTCTCTGCTCGGAATATTGCTTTTTATTACTCCCTTGCTCAAAGGACTTGTTGCAGCTGTATCTAATTCATATTTAATAAGGTCTTTTTACTTCAGGTGTCAATCTGTTGTGCCCGTTACTTTTCATTTTCATAAATATTTGCCTGCAAAATGGTAACTTTTTTTGCAGTCACAGTGGCCTAGTAGAAATTGGAGTCTCTTTAGAAAAGCTTCAGAAAGTGACAAAATCTGAAAGGAGATGAGTTTGTATACTCTTGCTTTAATTTTGGTTGCATACATTTGCACAGATACGCCAGCTGCAGCAAAATAAAAATAAAGCACTATTTTAAATGCTCAGAAAAAAAGCTTTAATAAATAGTCCCAGTTATTGATCATGTCCTGCAATAATCTGCTGCCCCTCTGAGCTAATAAGCTCCGAACTGTCCTGCTCTAATATGTGTCCAAAAAGTTAAACTCTAGTCAACGTGACCAGAAATGGTGCAGAATGCAAATTCACTGTAGACAACAAAAACAGGCTATTTACGTTTGATTGAAAGATCCCCTAAATTCAAGTTAGTGTTGCAAGTATTCTTTCATTCAAAAATTCTGGCAGGTTCTTGAAAATGAGTACTGGGTAGCTTTATTCAGTAGGTTTTACTTCTGCATGAAACCAAAATCCTTACTTCTGTTGCATTAGGAAAGGCATCTAGCTTATCAGTGGATTATTATTTTTTTTGTAGTCTCCTCGGTTGGAAAATAAGTGCCTGTGATGGAGGTGGTGATGTTAATTCATTTAAGGAAACACAAGTTATTCTCATCTTGTTTTTCTTAAAAAACAAAGAGAGAAAAGCTGATCTTTATTAATTCAACATCTAACATGAATTTATTGAGGTGTAGGACTTTGCAGATGGCAACCTTGGTCTTTTAATATTAATTGGAAAATATTGATTGAAAAAAGACTAGTCTGTCATGCTGATAATTGTGACCAGATTTAGATACGATCACTAGATCTTCCTGAGATTACAAAGAAGCAGTTACCATCTAATTGGTAAAAAGATTGAACATTATTTTGGTAATCCCTGAGCTTTGGTAACTTATTCCCTGTTGTTCATTTATATGTCTTGTCTGTATTCCACTATAAAGTGGTTAAATATGGTTTAAGCTGATAAGACTATGCTGTATAGTATTTACATTTCATGAGCATTCCAAGTTTTATAGCTGTTTTAACAATATACTTTTCTTTAAATGAAGGTTAGACCTGCTGCCTGAACACTTCAAAACCACAACTGAACTGATATTTACTTCTTTCTAACGACATGCTAAGGTTGAGATAGCCTGATCTTATTTCCTTGATGGCAAGAACAAACAAGTTGTTTTATTTAACGTTACTCAATACATGAAAAATAAGAAATAATCTGTAACTTTCCAAGAAGGTTCTACATCTTTTGACTTCTTATTTGATCTGTTGAAGCACTTTCCTACTATGAAGTTGTGATATTTCACTGCACAGAAATACTGCTATAGACAAGTCTCTGACGTAGCTGGCAAAATAAATCAATTAGTGCAAGTAAACTCATTTCTAAGAAGAATTAGTATGCACTGTCAGTTTTATACCAGGAGGGATTTCATGAATAAAGTGTAACCTTTGATAATGCAAGGCAAATATTAGGCAGTTTGAGTTTTAGATAAAAATGCTTGAGATTCTCAGCTGCATTTTATTGCTGTTATTTCCATAAGCTGTGTCTATTTACACCACTTAAGCATCCTGCCTAAATATATAACTACGTGCTTATTTATTTTGTGGCTGTAAATTCAAGGTGCTGTATAGTCTGCAGCCCTAACATCAACTTGCACGCTCACAGAAAATAGGCTGTCGATTTAATAGCTGAATTTTAAGATTGTTTTCACAGTATTAGTTCAAAAACTTAAGCATCTTCTATCCGTTTATAAATATTAGCAAAAAAAAAAAAAAAAAAAAAGGGTCTCAGTGCTTCAGAGCTCTCCCTTTGTGTCCGAAGCGAGACCCGGGTTTCTCAGCATCCGGAATGCTCTTTTTCTACCGCTGCTAATAACTGCGGACGTTTTCTGTGCGGATGTTCAGGGCAGGCTGTTGTGAATCCCAGGATGATACCGCCGTGACTTAGAGCTGTATTTTGCATTGCCTATTCTGTTAGTGCTCAGCATGCACAAGGGTAGAGTTAAAATCTTTATTCATTTCATTTAAAAATGTTTCTTTTGTTCTCCTTATCATGTTCTGGCTTTCCCAAGGATATATGCCTTGAACGAAAAGTCACATGTGCATTACTAATTGTGTGCCATTGTATTTACAGTTCCTAGTGGTGGCACTGTGAAGCTACTAATTCTTTTGCTTCACTTGATGTAAAATAATCTGAGTGTCTTTGATAGCAGTGAAACAGTATTAATTGTTTTGTACATTTCTTGGTCACTCTTCTTAGGTGGTCTTCATAATCTATTAGAACTTTCAGCCAGATTTTTGTAATGTCATGCCTCCAGCAGTGATTAAATTGGTAATTAATGAACAGTCCTTGGCAACATAAACCACATCCCGTTAATTTTCCCTTTTGAGTTTTTTAGAAGTTGTCGTCTCTGTCAGAAAGCATTGCGCCACCTTGCTACGGCCCCTTGGCATGAAACCACAACGGCTTGATTTTTTGCAGCCATTAGTAGATCAGAGCAGTAATTTCACAGTATTTTGGTCAGGGTAATTATAGTACCAAGTACCGAGTAGAGTTGGGAATTCACACAAGAAGTCCAGAAATACCAGGTGAGCTTCCTTGTGTTCACTGGGACGTTATGATTAGTTTAATTGGGCTTTGTTTGATTTCAGCCGCAGAGACTCTTTGTGCCACGGCACTGCAGCCACTTTCCACTTTAGTGTTTCTGACCTGCATTGACAGGAACTGGTGCAAAAACGAGCCCTTTGAAGTGGGACTCTTTGGAGAAGGCAACGACAAAAGGGGAAAAGTGATGTGTAAATAGTTTACTGTAGCAAAGCTCGAAACCAGACCGAAAACTCCGCGTTTTGCGGGGGATGCAATTCAGGTTTTGCGGGTGATGTGATTTATATTTTCAGCTGGAACGGATACTATTTCTGCTATGTCCGTTCAAATGTTTAGGATATTGCTGTGTTTAAAAATGCAATCTTTTCTAATTGCTGGCTTTTATACAGCACCCGCTGCTCTACCTTCCTTTGAAGACACAGTCATTTCTCCCACCCGAAATACTGCGAATCACTGCTTTTGCCCTGCAAACAAATCGGGGGGAAGGCGTTAATGAGATGGCAGCTGCACGTTGTAGTTCACATGTCACGAAATCGTAGGTAAAGGCATTCATACTCCAGTGACCGACTATAGGTGTAGCGGCCTGCAGCAGTACATTGTGCACATTAAAGTTTAAATAGTCACTTGCCTGTTGGCTCCTGAATGAAAGGACTGTCACTGGTCACTTCTCCCGAAGCCTTAATGAAACCAAATAGTTTGCTAGGAGTTTGGGGCTAACCATTGGGGTGTTTCATGCAGTCTTGTCAGTTGATGGTCATGAATTGACTTGAGCGGAGATCAAAGTGTTTCTCAAAATGGAGAAGCGGGGAGAGAGACAGCTCCTTCAATTGCACCACAAGAGCTAATCAAGCCATCAGTTCTTTATGCACTCTGCGTGCCTTTAGAATTTAATACCCAACGGTTTGTCAGGACAAATTGAAATTTGGGGGGTTTTCTTGGGGTTTTTTTGAGGGGGAGGGTGTCCCCTCCTCAGCCAGCCGCAAGTAAAATCCGTGCTTCTCTCTTCTGGAGGCTCATTTTGATAAATTTTGTAATTTAATGTAAAACTGCACTGTTGATTAAATATTTGGGGGTGGGGGGTGGGGAAGTTAAGGTAAAGGATTCAATGGGGATTATACGCCTTAGCACTGATTAAAGATCCAGGTTTAAAGTGAAAGAGAAACTAAACTCAGCGTGATTTTTTGTTTCTTTGATTGCTAATGAACTTTTTTGCTGAAACATTTTAAATTGGATTCAGAAGATAGTTTTTTGAGTGTCAGTTAAAACAAAGTCATGTGAAAATGCCTCTCTCTCTCCCTCCCTCCCTCTCTCTCTTTTTAATTGATATGATTTAGGCAGAGGAAAATGGTAAGGGGGATTTTTCTATTGCAGAAGCAATTTTTAAGGGATTTAGTCTTATTTAGCCTGAAGGTCTTCACACTAATGAGAGCACTTAAGTTACGTCCAGGCGTTGATTAGACAGCTCATCTATCAACTGGAGCATGAGAATTTGTATTTTAGGTACCTTTTATACATTATAAATGTATATGGGGGCTTTTTTATTACTTTAGATATTTTCCACAAATTTTTAATTACCTTCTTTCACATTCACGGTGGCTGTAATGCGTCTGACAGAGCACAAACGGCAACAGGGAAATACTCTACATTGGATGGGAAATAATATCGAGACTATCTGTAGAAATTGGCATGCCAAATGCAAATTGCTACCCAGATACATTCTTTAAACTGCCACAAGACCCCTTAAAGTCTGAATACATTTATGTAGAGAATGTGGAATTATATATATTAAAAAATGCCTAACCACTACCCCCCCACACAAAAAATTGCGAACGCTGAACGCTCTCTCTACCTGTAGGTTTTTTTGCCGTGTTTAAAACACAATGGCGTCTTAATTATTTTCTGAACCGGTCTGAAAAGTACAGCTTTTGTAACTTTTTGACATTTCAGATTTAAAAAAAAAAAAAAAAAAATTAAAACGTTGCCACCAGCTTGCACTATGAGCAGCCTGTAATAACAGTTAAAAAAGCTTTCTGAACTATTTGACAAGATTTCTTAGTGCTGAGGCCATATGCTGTAGCCTTTAAGCTATTTCTTCCTATCAGTTTCATTATCACCTGCCTCTGAGTCTCCAATATCATCAGTAAGCACATGCAGAATCATAATTATGCCATGTACAAGTTCTTTGATAACATGTACAGTTTTCTTCTTAATTCTTTATCAAATGCATTGATCGTGGCATGTGTGCATTGATCCAGGTCCACCATCTGGCTGTGTGTGATAAGCACAGTGGCATCTTTGCATTTCCACTGTCATTCATTGCGCTACAATTTGGCTGCAGGGGAGTAGTGGCTGGGATTAGCCCTGTTCTGCTACTTACTTGCATTTTAAGTTGACACCTCTACAGCGGCTCAGACCACATTACAAACTGAAACACATACGCACGACTTAGTGATGTGACACTCCTCAATAAGCTTACTCCACTAGCTACTCAACAATCTGTAATTGGATTTGTAGGAATAACAGCAAAAGATTTCCTAAGAATTGCTGGGGACAGAAGGTGAAGTTTTCTCATTATTGGCAAAAGGCTAGGTATAGATCCTAGGCGATTGGTATTTTCCATTAAAAACAAGCTGCCAGCAGTTTGCAGGACATTTTCAAAAAAAAAAAAACCAACAAAAAAAAAAACAGCCAAAAAAAAAAACCAACCCAGCAAAATTGGATCCGGGGGAGGCATTGGGTTTGCACTTGCTCTTTCTATTCTCATCACGGGCGGGCAGACTGGGATCCCGCCACCCTCACCGGAAAAATTAAGAGGAAGGTGGTAGTGGTGGGGAAAACTTTGGGAGGCTCCGCTTTGTTGGGCTGGGCGGGAGCGGGGAGCATTCCTTGGGAGGGCACGTCCTCCTCCCTCGGCGCGGGGCTGCCCGCCCCAGAAGGGAGCTTCCCAGCACCGCGCTCTGAAAGATGCTGCTCTCCGGCTTACGCACCCCATACGCTTGCCAAAACTCTTTGTTTCATAACGCCACTTTCTTTTTTTTTTCTTTTCTTTTTTTTTTTTTAAATTATAAAGTCAAGTTTACACAAGAGAAAATCCCTTAAGTGGAGCTCGACGAATGTTGACTCCTACAATGAGTAAGCAGCTTCTTTAACTCCTGTCTGTGACTCGGCTGGGGAAAGGCACAGAAAATACCATCTTTCGACCTATTGATCTCAGCTTGGACGTTCTGCCCTGTCTGGGTGATGGCACTATTTCAGAATACGGCTCAGCCTGCACGCTTGAGACCCCGTTTGTGGGTCATGCCAATAGCGTTGACAATCATGGTGACAGGCGTAACGAGCTTCTGCATCCCCGGCGCCTTAGGTGATTGTTGTCCTTAATTATACTTCCCAGATGAGGGAGAGCACGAACTTGCCTAAGCAGAGAAAATTCCGGGGAAGAAGTTAGCGGAGGGCTTTGTGGCTGCTTTGGCTTTAGGTCGACTTTCTGGATGATCTTTCTTGGGAGCCCCCTCGGCCGGCGCGGTTGCCCTCGCATTGTTCGCTGGGAGAGCTGCCTGGCTCTTCCCCTCGGCGCGGGAGGGCGGGCAGGCAAGCGGAGGGAGGAAAACCAGAAAAGGGTATTTGGAATTAGACATTTCAGCCTGTCCGGAAAACTTGGCGCGGAGCCAAGCGCAGTGTGAAACAGAAATGCTCGCCTTGGGTCCTCGCGGAGATGTGCGGCTCCTCAAGGGTTAAACGGGTTAAATCTTATTTATCTGAATAGAACTGCAGGGCTGTTTTGCAGAATGCTCTAGCACAAATACCTATGGTTCACTTTGACGTTACAATTTTTTTTGTTGGTTTCTTTACTTTAAATACTTGAACTGGTAGACCTTTTACTTTTTTCTCTGAGAAAGATGTATTTGTACCAGATTAGAAAAGCTAAACTGTTTCTTTACATTGAATAATCAGCCTGTCATGACAAATCTATCTCCTTCTGCATGAGTAGGTGCCAGTTTGACTAGCTTCTTTTAGGCTCACACTGGGTTTTAAGCTGGATCCATGTGCATGACTGGCAGTGCATTTGTTGGGCCAGATCTAAGGAGCCAGAGAGCGTTCAGCTCCTTTTTGCCTACAAAAGAGCAGCCAGACAACCAGCAAGAGGCCTTGGATGTAGCACAAGGTGATACTTACTTAGTCAGCCGTTCTTTTTTTTTATTTCCAAATATATATATATTTATTTATTTATTACGTTCGGTAAACTGAGAGTTTCTCGCTTTCACAATGACACAAGGAATTACATTTTCAATGGAAATTCTTTTCTACAGCCAGTGTTCTTCACACCAGAAATGCTGTACCAAGTGAAGCGTAGGTTTTCCAGAACAACATAGATTATATTATAAAAACAAATAAAAAGAAAAAATTGCTGGCTAACAATTCTTTAAAAATGCCTGCTAGTTTTAAGATGTTTTCCATTTTACAGCCACACAACCCCATTTTATTGTGAGTTTTGGGGGCTTTTTTTTTTTAAAGGAGACAGCTTTGTTAAGACACTATTTGTGATTCCTCCAGTTTTAGACTTTGGACTATACTTCTCTTTTCATTCCGTCTTGTCTCATTAGTCCATGGGTGCCATAGATCTGCTTCTTTATGACAAGTGATTGGATACTTTTTGTGATACCCATTCATGAAAAAATATGTTCAAGCTACGTGGAGTTTACTGGTAGTAAGGGAGCTGATGTAGGAACCAGGCAGAAAATATCTAAGATGTTTGTCTGTCCTTGCTGACCGCTTCCTACGATCCGACGAGCCACAGAAATCCAAATCCACTTTTGTTTATGCCGAGTGTTCCCGGCTTAGCAATTCATATTTTGCTCTTCTCCATTGTATTTTGAGCTGTTCTGAAACGGTAGTAGAGACCAAACATAAATGTGGTCCCCAGGGTGATCAAAGATTTAATCTGACCAGATGGGACAAACTTGAGAAAGATTTTGACTTTCCACTCTGTTTTGCAACAAGAAAGGCTGATTTATTTTTTTTCCTCCCGTCCTTTCTTTGTTAGGAAAGGCAGAGATCAGGCCATCCCCAGAGAAATGAGCAGGTGTGGCCATTTACAAGCATGTCTGGTTATATTATAAACCAACATAAGAAAAGTTTGAAATGGTTTGAAAAGCTCTGCTAAACAGTTTTAATGTTTCATCCCAAATCCTATTTACTCAAACAAGAGCCGATCAAGGTCACAGTAAAACCCAGCCTGCCCAAACCTTTAAAGCTCGTGTAATTTTTTTTTATTATTATTATTATTTTTATTCTGTCTTCTCTACTGACTGAATGGGTACATTTTGGTAATCCTTGCCTCTGGACAAGCACAGAAGTCTTTTTCTTTCTGAATGGCTAATAACAGAGCCGTTCTTCCTGTCTAATGATGAAAGAGGTGGCAGTCAAGTTCTTTCTCTTAGATGTAGTCTGCACTCGGGGCAGACCACGGCCAATTTTGAAACCTTACAGCTACAGGGATTCCCCTCCCCCCCCCCACCCCATAGGTACAATTCTGGTTTAGTTTCATTGCTGTGGAGTATCACTAATTTACCACTTTTGGGTTTTTTTCCTCCCCCCCCAGTCTATGGACACGGTAAAGAATTTTCTTTTTAAACACCACATAAATGCCGCTCAGGGGATTATATTTTTTTTTATAGGGAGAGGTTATTACGTTATCAGACTTCTGGTGTAAACTCAGTTTGGATCCTCCCAAAATTCTGCCAATGGATGGCTGAAAATCCCTGGCAGAGGGTGGGGGTTTTTTTGAAAATGCGAGAAGATTGACGAATTTTTAGTGATGTAAGGAGGTGGGGGGGTTGGGGTTTGGGATTTTCCCCCTGCAAGACTCCACCACTCTCAGTATTTTAGCGAGTTGGTCAGCTCTCAGCTTCTGCCGCCACCGAGCGACGTCGCTGGCCGGGTAATGATCTCGGCAACCACCCCGCCAGCGTTTCACGTTCGAATTCACCTCCCCAAATCCACGGGATCATTTTTGGCCAAAGTAATGTCAGTCATTGCCGTCTGCGGCGAGTACAAAAAGGACCCCCTAATGGCAGCCATTTTTATTTGTTTCTTAAGATCCAAAGGCTGCTGAAAGAACAATTGGATAAAGTTAAGGATTGGAGAAGCTTGATTTTCTTGTTCCAGTGAAATGAAACTCCCGGCCTTTTTTTTTTTTCTTCCCCTTCCCCTTAAAAGCCAGAGTCTGCTAGGGGGTTGTAGCTGTGTCAAAGCCGTTGGGATGCCACTGCTGATCACTTTAATTACTAGGACTAAGGAGGATAAAATTAAAAGTAGCACCATTGAAGCAGTGGAAGAAAGCTTGCCGAGATGTCGGTGAACTGTGAAATATAAAAATTGCATACCAATACATTTTTATAGGAGGGAAACAAGGAATTACATTACTTATTCTCGAAGAGTTTGTCCTTAAATGGTGAAGTTTTCCTCGCTGTGCATCCGCGTGGCAGATCTTTAGACCATTACAAAGTAATTGGGGGAAAATAACAGAGCAAACTTTAATGTCTCTTTGGCATGTCAGGTTGATGTCAGAGGGCAAAAGATTTTTACTGAGTTTTTTCTTCAACTGTACGGGAAAAAAAATCGCTGTAGGTGTGTTTCCATGGTCCTTTCTTGGTGCAGAGCTTCTCTTCGCGTCTCTTTTTTTTTTTCATATGTACGTTCATGCTTCCGTACCTCTCCCGAGCGCTTTCCTTTCCAACATCGAGGGGATTGATTTGCTGTTTAATAATTGTTCTGTACCTCAAAACTTAATCTCCCTACTTTTTCTGCTCTCGGTTTCATTGCTCCTTCCACTGGTGTTTCCTCCACCGAGCTCGGTAACCGAGGGTTCAAATACCTGAATTGAATTTAAGCAAGAACCAGGCTGGTTTTTCTCTTATCCGCTGGTGATGATTGGCTTAATCAGCACAAACACAAGCCACAATAATCTGTGTTTGCTTGGAGATCCCCGGGATGTTAATGACTATGCTAATAATTCAGGATACAAGTTCTCTTTCAGGAGGAGGGGAGAAAAGGAGAGGGGGGAATCAGCCTGCTCTGTTTAGGGCCCGTTTGTGACAAACACGTAACCTTACTTTAAACTACGTGGGCTATAGTAGATTAAATTGTTTGACGTTAAACCACATGGGAATCTTCATTTAAATTTGCACATTCCTTCTTAAAAATCGTTTAAATCAAACCCACAAGTTCCTGTATCCCAGCAATTACAAATAGTAGAGATTTGAGCGGTTTTATTTCATGTAAAATTCAATGTAATTTACATTACCGAATACCGCGAGTCGAAATAAAACCGGTTGCTCTATCAGTGGAAATGGAATTAAATGGAGAGTGGATAGGAGGAGGGAGGAAGCCTTCCAGTTGCCTTTCGCATGTGTACTTTACCAAATAAGTTCTTGATAGAACTGTTGCTGTGGGAAGTTAAAGGGGGAGAAAGCAAACAAAGCCCATGTGCCATCCCGCTGCCTTGCAGGGCCCTGGCAGAATTGTCTTTCCAGGGGAAGGACATTAGGAGCAAAGTAAATCCAGGCAATCTGATAGGGAATCAAGGCTCTGTCACTCAGAGACAAGATATTGTGCTGTGTCCATATACTTTGTTTACTGTAGGGTTTTATGAGTTGTAACCTGCCCATGCAAGCTGTTAATGAGGCTAAATCTTGCTGCTTGAGGATTGAATTACAGCACACCTCTGGGCTAATGGTTATAAACAGAAAGTCCCATTAGGGCTGCATTCGGATTCAGTCATTTGCATTTTTTCCATTGTGCCGAGAACAATGCTGAGTAAATAGCTACAAACAAACAATTTACATGGAAATGGGTAAAATGTACCTAATTAGTATTTTGCACTCGTTTTATTAATGATTGCTTAAACTAAATAGCACTTAGCAGCGGCCCTCAGCAGCATCTGCAGGTGTGGGATGCGCAGGTTCTGGGCTGGTGGGAAGGCTGCCAGGACGGCTCTCCAAAATTAGGCAGTTTGTTATATTCCACTTAGTTCAGGTCAGCTGCCTGTACCTGGGGTTTATCCCGGTCATTATGTCAACAGGGCGAACTTACCGCCAGGTTTGTCTTAAAGCCAAAAGCTGACTTTGTTGCACTTTTAATATTGAGGGGCGGGGGAAAACAGTCCTAACTTTGGGAAAAAAAACCAACACATTTTTTGGGGGAAGACTGTCCCAACTTCGAAAAAAAATCCGATTTTTAAGGGGAAAACTGGAATTGTTTCCCTTATGGATTAGTGGATTCTTATAGCTATGTTTTATTAATTTTTTTTTTTAGTATGGTGGATTAGTCTTTTCCAAAATTTCATGGAGTAGAACTTTGCTCATTTATGTAACTGAAATATTACCATGCTTTGAGCTTCAGTGGGACAGCACTATCTGGGGTGGGTCCAATGTGATCTCTTTAATTACTGACCAAAGCCCCACGAGTTGGATGTTTTCAAGCAATGCGAACTCTTTTCTGCATTGGCATCTGTTGCTCTTTCGTTAATTTTCGTTAGTTTATTTTTTTTAAAAAAAGATGCATCCATTGAAGTCAAAGGATTAGATTCCTTCCCATGCCTCAGATTCGATGTCACTTTACACTTTGAAGTCAGCTTTGGTGATTGGAGTAACCCAGAGCAACATCTGGCTTCTCATTTCAGTTCTATGAGAGAATATTACCCAAACAAGTAATTAAATTTAGGAAAACCACTTTTATAGCCACAGTAAAACTTTTTTTAGTCACTACTTTGAGACAAAAGTGTCTGAGAATTTTCATCGAGGTATTTTTATAGAACAGAATTTATAAATGCTTTAAATTGCAAATAATTAGGTTTCTAATCCATTAATAATTTGGGGAATGCTTTAAAAAAATAATCTGATCCGCGGATGTCTTTAAAAATTGTGGTGTGACACCCAACTGATATCGAGCATCCTATTTATAATGTGGGCCAAGCACCATGCTGTAAACCAGTTACTATCATGATGATCAGATTGAGAATGAAATTGCATTTCTGTCAATTACTGAGTTGGCAACTGTTCAATATATCTTAGCAGCAAGATGAAGAGCGGCGTCGGCAGCTGAGAGAGAGAGCTCGTCAGCTAATAGCAGAAGCTCGATCTGGAGTGAAGATGTCAGAACTTCCTAGCTACAGTGAAATGGCTGCAGAAAAGTTGAAAGAAAGGTCAAAGGCATCTGGAGGTGAGCTGAGGAACCTTCTATCTTATTCCTATGGCAACCTAGGGACCAGAGACCTTTTTGGGTATCGCTTTTATTCACACTTCAAAATGATGTTGTTCATTGGGTACACCTACCAAAAGACCTGGCCATAGATATGTTTCCTAAATCAATGTTGTGCCACTTCATTTCCACCAATTAAAAGAAAAGCCTATATGTGATTGAAAGAAGATGATGTTATGTGAACAAGTAGCTCATGTTGGCCCGTTATTTACATATTTGTCATAACCCACAGTTTTTGAGAATTTTCTGATTGTGTGTTAAAATCTCCTCATTATATATTTTTATAAAGGAGCATGGACATAATGTTGGGGGGGAAAACAACATTCTAAATACTTAAGAAACTTTATTTTGTATTAAAAGTATTCTGCTTGGTAAGAGAATTTTAAAGGCGGTCAGTGTGAGGTGGGGGCAACAACCTTTTGATTTTAAATGGCAGTCTTTTGACATACCACTTGCCTTTACAGGTTTTGAGTTGTAATATTGCTATAATGTTATTAAACAGATGTTGAAATGTCATTAAAATGCCTATACCTGACAGTGCTACGAGCTGGAGTAATGTAGTGTCACTCAAACTCAAATGGGCGCTGAGCACCTGTTTCAGTACAGGCTTCTTCCTCTTTTAGTGTTGCCTACATATTCTAAGGGTAAATTGTTAGTATGAGAAACATCTCATACTAACATGTAATTGTAAGCCAAAGTGTCAGGAGCTTCCAGCTTTACATTCACAATGCCTGTAGATTCAGCAACAATATTTTTTTCGTCTCTGCTACATGTATTTTGTATGCATATATGTTTAAATATAGTCTTATTGCACCCTAAACCCTACACTTCTGTGTACACATCTCCCTTTGGGTCTGGTCTTCAGTTTTCCTCTCTTTGCCCAGTAGACTAAGCTTGCCAACAGAACTCTCTTTCGTGATAGATAGTGAAATTACATCCTTGATGGGGAGGGAGTAAGATGAGCTGAGCAAAATGGTGCTGTAAGTGTATATTAAATAGGCTATGGTGTTCTTCATCCCTCTTCACAGTTTACGACTCCCCATCCTACGTTATTTAATTACTTCCTCCTCACTGTTTTATCATGCCTGTACATAGCTGTTCCTGCCATCTCTCCCCTCCAAGTAAGGTACACTTTCTGGGAATATCCTGAGTAAAAGTATTTATCGATATAGATTGCATATGCACTCAGAGAGTTTTAGTTATTAAAGGAGGAGACAGTACCGGTGCTGATGTCAACTTCTTTATGAAGTTTATCACCACTGTACCTGTTGGGTTTTAGCCAGTATAACAATTTCACTGCTTTCTACTTTTGCATGTGCTTTGAGTTTATCTCTGTGGTTTCTATTTCCTAACTTGATTTTTTTTTGTTCATACAGTAGTTTGGCCAGGCTATTTCAACTTCTGTTGGACTTCCAGTCTTCATTTCCTGACTTCTTCTATTCCTCTTTGCTCTTTTCATGTCACTTTGCATTTTATAGCACTTCCTTCTGCTTATTCATTCTCAAAAAGCTTTCCTTATGGCACATCTTCCGCATACTTCTCCCACACTGAGGGTTATTTCAGGTGCCGCGCTAGATCTCCACCCAAGAAATTCATTCTTCCAAAGCGGAGTAGTTATGTGAAATGGCACCAACACTTTATAAGCCAAGTAAATTGTAATTGTTTCTGGGTTTAGTCCTTTTCGTTTTTTTATTTCCACCAAAAATTAGGATTTAATAGACAGTCTCCTTATTACAACTGGATTCTGAATGTTACCTCTGACTGCATTCACATATAGTAGGTTTTTCTCGGTGTATAGTCCTGTGTTCCCTATACAATACCCAAAACAAGCTTATAGTAATATCTTATGTCTCCCAAGATCTCTTGTCCATTATGCTTCATTAATCTCTTCTTCTGCATTGATTACTACATTTTAATCTACAAAAAGGGAATGTACCAAATCATTTTCCTCTCTCTCAGTTCGGTTGTCCCAGAAAAAAAGTGACATTTCAGCTTTGGGATTTTGGAGTTTTTGAAGACTTAACTTCTTGCTCACTATTGTAGGTAAAAATGTGATCTCTTTCAGTGTTTCTGTATGCTCATGAAGAGTTCATGCTTTGGCAGTGGAGCTACATTCTCTGTTAAAAGGCTTTATTTAATCATGGTCTGAAAAACTCAAATGCCTATGGCAAGTTGAAACTTTCCTGGATAAGCAGCGTCCTTTGCTATGAAATCCAGTCTTTTTCATAGGTTATTTGGCATGTGAGACAGAAAATACTTCTTCCTGCCAACTGCCAGAGGGTTTGGGATGGCAGCTTCAAATTTATTAGATGTCCTACTAGCTTCAGGCTGATAAGCGAATGCCTTAAGATAGGTCCAGGGACAGCACTGAGATAGGAATCCAAATATCCTCGCCTTTTCCCAGCAGCAACGGGACAAAGGAATTGACATCTTATCTAGGTATTGTCCCTGTGCAGTGGGACACCCGTCTACTCTTTTGGGATTTCAGTACTGTGTTTTCTTTACTCTCTGGCACATCTCCATCCTTTCTTTGAGAAGGCGTCTTTGTGAGGATGTGGCTGGGATCTGGAGGTGGGAAGCAGGCAGCCGAGGGAGGGAACAATGGAGAGGACACGCAATGGAGAGGACAAGCATAGGGGGAAGAGGCTTTGGTGAAAAAAGTGCCAAAAATAGGCAAAACTGGGAGGGGTGAAGAGAAAGAACACAGGAATGACACAGGAAAGAGATGTTAGAGGAGCAGGGAGGAAAAAACACAGGAGACGCAGCATCCAAATGTATTGTAAAACAAAAAAAAAGCTTTCAAAAATTTTGGAATTAGTAGCAAAAGCTGGAAAGGTGTACCGCAGCTTAAAAACTTGCCCCAGGGAGCCAGCTGGCATTGCATTGCACTGCACTTGTATGCTTAAAGTTTTCAGGATACATTACAGATTTTGCTTCCGAGGCAATGATTTGGAGGAAATGTACATGGTAGCTCAGGCTTACTCATTGTGCTTAGTCTCCAACTCATAAAACAGCGTTAAGTCCGTGATGGAATATTTTTAACAGGCTGTATTTGTATCTGTTGGCAGTTGCTGCTGTACTTTCTTGTCTCGACATCTGCTTTTTTGTACACTGAGCCAGTATTTCGACTCTGCATTTCTTCCCTTCGCCGCCTTTGCTTCCTTCTTCACTGTTCAGATGTTCCTGTCACATCCAGTGGCCTTAATGTGAACTCTGTACCTGAAAGTACAAATATACAGTAAATACCTGAATATCCACAAGCTTGAAGGATTTCCCAGAGACAGTCTTGGAGGCAGCTGCCCTAAAGAGCAGATCCTGTTCATACAGCTCCAGTGGCAGCTTACATACGCTTCTCCCACTAATGTGCTCCAACCCCCATCGACGCTTTCACCTCTCTATGAAAATTGTTCCTTTTTAATTTCATCTTGAAACTGATGCAGTCTGCTGCAACTCCTTCACATGGGGACAAGCTTAAACCACGTCAAGAGAATATCAGTTTAACCACAAATTAAGTCTGAGCTTAATCTGAATAGTAAGATATACGAGCTATAAAATGCCTCTGGATCTTTTTTTCCACCGGTATTCTGGCATTTCCATTTGCTTCTGAAAGGTTCTTTTTTCACTCTCTTCAGTCCAGACTGCAGTTCCAGGCTGTGTAGGTAACGGTCAGTGCTTTTTAGTTGTTGACTTAATCTTTTATCTTTAATTTGTTCATTTCTTCATGACATGGTAAAGCTTTGCTGTCTTTCTAGGATCCCCATTCACATACTTTTCAAGGAAGCAGTTCTTTAGTACTTTTCTAAATACGTGCCCTGGTTCTAGACCAAGTGCTTTAAGTTTTTCACACTAGTAATTTGTTCTTTCCATAAAAGATATCTGTTATCTCTTCGTCATGTTGTTCCTTTTATCATTTATAATTGCAAAATCTTGTTGTAACATGCTCCCTAAACACATCTCCTTTTTTAACACACTGGAAGAACATTCCAGTGTAAAAAAAACACTGGAGTAGTTTAAAACAAGTAATCTGTAGATTTTGAAAGATACTTGAAAATTTCTGAAATTGCTGCAAATGAATACTTTTAATTGAATATTATGTTTTTTAATAAAGTGTAGACGTCCTGATAATCATATTCAGTCAAAGCCTTCCAACTTTAAATTAAATACTGGGTCAGGTCATTATCTGACACCAGGAACTGGTGTCTTTGACATTCCCATCTCTTTTGTTACCTAAAATGGTGGTGTCAAAGACAGTGCCTCTGATCTCATCTGGCTATATTAAATTAAAGAAAATCAAATAATCTAATATAAGCATTCCCTTAGTATGCAGCAGTCTTAGACCCTGTCATCTTGTTTAGATTGTTTTGACACATCCAGCATCCTGCTGGTAGTGGTGAGCCGACCTTGCGCATTGACTTCCTTGGGTGCTTTGGAAAGTCATTGCCTGCCTCGAGGCTCGAGGTGGATTTGGTTTCTCTCTGCCACGGCAGCGTCCCTCTTTCTTTCTCTTCCACCCCTTGGAGTTGTCCATGGCCCTTTAGTGTGCCACTGTGAGCTCCAGGGTGGGTTTGAAGGTACCATGGCCTGAGCGCCACTGAGTTTCTCTGACACCATCAGGAAGGATTTGAAATCATGTGAGAAGTCTAGCTCTTTGTTAGAAAAAGTAGAGATGCTTTGAAGAAAATTCAGAGCTTCAGAATCATTGCTGTTGCTGCTTTACCAGTCTGTTTTCTCTTCAGTCTCCTTTTTACCCCAAACCTTTCTCCACTTAATGGTGATCACACTGTGCTCATCTACTGCGTTGACCTACCTCTGTGCTACCTGAAACAACTAGAGTCCAGATCACAGAACGGTCTGTAGGAATGTTGCAGAAAGTCCTGAGGGTTTCTGCCCACCTGAAGCACCATCTGTCAGGTCCCAGATCTGGTCAGAGATCCTGGTTTGCCTGGGGAGGGATCTTCTTCCCCATCCATCGAACTCAAGCTGGGTCAGTTTGGAAGAAGGCTGACTCTTCCAAGGGACCAGTGAGAATGAGTGGAGGGAAGCCCTGGGAAGTCATGGTGGTCGNGGGGAGGGATCTTCTTCCCCATCCGTCGAATGAGAATGAGTGGAGAGGGAGCCCTGGGAAGTCATGGTGGTCAGCTGAAATGGAGGGGGCCTGCTTCACAGACTGCTGCTTCATTGTACCCGCGACAGATACCATAGAATGGTTTGGGTTGGAAGGGACCTTAAAGATCATCCTGTTCCACCCCCCTGCCCTGGGCAGGGACACCTCCCACCAGACCAGGCTGCTCCAAGCCCCATCCAGCCTGGCCTTGAACCCCTCCAGGGATGGGGCAGCCACAGCTTCTCGGGGCAACCTGTCGAATAGTTCACTAAAATGGAAACTTCGGTGCTGCTGTCTCTCGCAGCCTTACCCTGAGCTGGCAGAGGTCTGTGAAAGGCATTGATTAATGACAGAGGAATGGTTAGAAAAGAGTGTCAGACATACAAAAAAAGTCAACAGACTCCTAAAATGAGAATTATAGGGACTGTGGAGGTAAAGAGGTAAAGAAAAGAAACAGCTGTTTGACCTTGGTGACGGCAGTGGGGACCTGAAGTGCAAACTTCAAGTCTGGGGATAAGGTTTAGTGTACCTGGTCCAAACTTCCCCAGACTTTTGATATTTAGGATTATGGCATCTTCGTACTATGTTTAGGATCTTTTTTGTTTATATGGTGTCTGAGTGTACCAATGTCCTGTAATTATAATTAGTATTTTTTTCCTATTGTGAAGTGTTTTAAAGTTCCTTTAGTTACTATATGTCTTCTTTCTCCAGACACACTCCAGTCTTCTCTTTTTTTGTCATCTTTACACGCATGCATACATACATAAGAAAAAAATGTTCGTATAAGTCTGAACAAGTGTAGATAGTATTTGATATGAGACTTAAAAGTGAGTAAATACAATGCAACTACATGCTTTGAAAGTACTAATCTAGCTTTTATGGACTTTAATTTCATTATATATTTGTATTGAAAATATGAGTCAGGATTTTTTCTGGGATCTGCTTCACAATTCAGCACTTACTATTTGATCTTCCTCGGGTTACTTACTCTTTCTGTGCCATAATTTACCTACATCATCATCATAATTGTAATTATAATAATCACCTACTTCATAAAACATTATGGGGCTCATTTACAGGTGGTATTCATAAGCTGCTCTGAGAAACTCGGTAGAAAGAACCCATAAAAAGTATAAAGTGTAATTACAATTATTGTTTTATTTTAAATATATGTAGCTTACAAACAACGCTGATTCAGAGTGGTGCGGTAAGGCAGCAATCTCTGAGTGTGCTCTTGCTACAACCCGAGGTCCACGCTTGCGGAGCGTGACGGTCCAGGTGGTAGTCTTCCCCCTTGTCTTAGGAGCGGTAGGAGACGCTAGCTCCTAAGCAAGGTACAGCAGTCACTCTGATATATTGTGCAAAGTAAGGAGCAGCAAGTCTCACTGAGCTGGGAACGCGGTACCTGGAGCTGCTGCCTTTCGCAAAAGACGGCAGCTCCCAGGTCCTTCTGCTGGCTAGACCCATCCAAACCTGCCATATGCCAGCTTCGGCACCCACTCTTTGTTATAGAGAACCAGGAGACTAGGGGAAAGTACTTTGACTTGAAGTATAAGGAAAAGCGTATGTGCTTTGCAGAGTTAGCCAGAGATTCAGCCCAGAGAGCAGCCACTGCTGAGGCCAGACTCTACCTTTATTGTGGCAAGGATTTCCAGCAGAGCCCCCTGTGTGTGTATTGAATTGCATCAGTTTAAAGATAAATCCATGAGTGGACAGAGTGAAATCTCCTTCCAGACTTATTTAATGATTTACATTTTTATCATAACTCAGCTTGTTCTCTAAAGCATTCATTTTTTTTTATAGTGATGTGGTGCATGTACATAAGAAAATACTAACCTTAATGCTGTATATTCCTACAGATGAGGATGAGGATGATGATAATATTGAGATAGATACTAACGAGGAGGTTCCTGAATGCTCTGTTACTGGAGGTGGAGATGAGCTTACTAACCTAGAAAATGACCTTGATTCAACGGGTAATTTAAATAATGGCTATTTTGTGTATTTTGCATGACTAACACTCCATCATCATATAAGTACTGATGTTGCTGCTTCTCTCTGTCATAGCTTTATTCCTTTGTGCCTTTTCAGGTCCTTTATACCCTAATGCTTATTCTTTTTGAATATTTTGCACTCACATTTACTTGAAATTTAAAATCAGCAACAAAATAATTATTTCCAACAATGGCGGCTTTAAATGTCTCTTGCTGTTTCCTGGGAAAGGGGACCCCAGGCCAGATTTACAAAGCAGAACCACCTGAAATCACCCCACCTGGCTCATCCCAGCAAAGCAAAGTAGGCAGGCCAGAGAAGTGGACAGTCACTGCTGCCCTCTGCAATGACATCTGGTCCACGAGCCCCGTGGAGAGGAGTTAACATGTCCCTCTAGGCTTGGTATCCCCCTGGTTCTTTCTCGGGGACCAGTTCTTGTGTTTAGACCTTGTTATTCCAGTGGGGATGTGGGGAGGTATAAATTTGAACAGAATCTTTTCTTTAGAAAGTTCAAGTAATAGATTTTTTAATAACACATTTTAAAAGCATTCATATTTTTGTAGAAGTGCCTGTATAATCTTAGCATATGCTGGTCAAGTAATAATAAGTCATGGTAGTGGTATTTCCCCTTTCAAAAATAGTAATCGAGCAAAACTGTGGAAGATAAAGATGTAAGGATCTCACAAGAAAGATGCTTAATTAAAAAGGCGCTAGAACTTCAAAGACTTTCAGGTAATTGCCCATCAGTGAGGGACTCCCCTGCTTCCAGAAGATTGCTGGAGGAGTTGGTTCTCTGTCCAGCTCTGCCTGTTCCCAGCGGCCCCGGGGATTGCTGAGGGTGTCTGCGTAGTATGGGTGCTTTGCTGCGGCGTTCCTGCTCCCTGCAGGGTATCTCCAGCCCGGAGAAGTGTGGCCAGCACAGGACAGCATCAGGGGAAAGGCCGTGCAAGACAGAACTTCTTACAGCATCCTCTCACTTGGTTCTGCCCATGACAACTGGACCCACGTTTGTAGCCTGCAATGCAGTAAATCAAAAGAGGGTAGATTTAGACTAGATAAAAGGAAGAAATTCTTTACTATGAAGGTGGTAAGACACTGGCCCAGGTTGCCCAGAGAGGTGGTAGATGCCCCCTGTCCCTGGAAACGTTCAAGGCCAGTTTGGACGGGGCTCTGAGCAACTTGATCTAGTTGAAGATGTCCCTGCTCATGGCAGGGGGGTTGGAGTAGATGGCCTTTAAAGGTCCCTTCCAACCCAAACCATTCCACAATTCTATAATTCTGTGACTTCATTTAGTTTTTGCTCTTTGTAACTTAAACCAACAATGATGTGTATATAGCCCTTTCTTTCTAGTCTCTTTTGAATGCAAAAGATTTGAGTCATATCCTCTATGTTTTTTTTATTTCAGGATTTCCAAACACATAAGAAAATATATTTAGTGTTTCCAGCATTTGAATTAAGCTGATTTAGAGCAGAATCCTGCCAAATAATTTTCCAATAAATAGTGGTTCATTTTAGGAGAAATAGAAAATCAGTAAATGAATATTCCTATCACGTAGCCCCAGTGACTTACCAACATTTGTTTCTGTGGGCCTTCTTTCTTGAGAGGTACCTTCTCCAGGATACAAACCCACTCCCCAGCGCTTCATCTCCAGCATGGGAAGACGTTCTGGAAAAAACCTGGGACATCATTTTGCAGTTCTGTCTCCACAGTAGCCTGAGGGACAAACGGGTCAGGAAGGGGATGGGCAGTAATACAGAAAGGAGTCTAATGCTGTGATAGAAGTCAGCGTACACAGATTTCGGTGGGATTCTGCCAATCCATACCAAGTTCTAATGAAGGCTGAATCTCCTGGGCGCACCTAAACACAAAACTGTAAGGGACGTTTCACATTTGGGATCATTATGAGCATCTTATTAATTTGTCCCCTACTGAATCTTAATCCCTCCCATCTCTCTCAAGAAGAGAAAAGTATTTTAAATTATTTTTGCTTCCAGTTGTTGGTTTTAAATATTGCATCTGTCTTTGTCAGTCTTGCTACCATACGCTGCTGTGGATGTATCTGATAAAATGTGAACCTCTTATATCATAGTTATTACATTATGTTTATGTATAAACCCGGGAGAATGTGCATGTACTTACATGTGAGCCTGAATTAAAGGCACCCTGACTGGGTGTGCCAGAGGAAAGGGAAACTATCCTTCGTCATAACCCGGCCCAGCCCGTTGCTGCTGGAGGCAGGCATCATTTGATTGCCAGCATGCCAAAAATATTTTGGCTAACATGAATCGGGGAGCGCTCCAAACCTTGGAAGGAGCTGTGTGGCAAAACAGTCATGGCTCTGCTTCCCACACCAGCTAGAAGTGAAAAAATCAGGCTGTGCCTATAGAAAATGTAGTGACCGCTATTTTCTCTGGTTTTAACCCAAGGCCCAGATGTATGTGCGTAATATCCACAGGTGATGCTGCATTCGCTCCTTTCCAGGGGTGGTTTCTTGCATGGTCCTGCATGTAGAGTATGTCTGAGGGCTTCTGCACCAGCGTTGCTCTGCCTTCCTGCCCAGGGTTAGCTCCTCAGAGCTGCGCTGTGGTTTGTCATTAACACCTTTCACCTTATTATCTATGTGTGTGTAGGTATCTGTGTGCTTAGGTGTGTTACAAGTTGATATAGTCAATGGTCACGTACAGAATGAACGTTATTGGGAGATAAAATTTTTCTCAACTCTTCTTTCTCTGGGCTCTGGTCCAAGTTGCTAAAACCAATGAAAAAAATTTGAGGACTTCGTCAGGCTTCAAATCTGTCCCTTTGATGCAATTACGAAGCGTCTCAAAGATAGATTTTACAGCTTTCACAGCTTCAACGTATTCTATAAATCATAGTAATATATTACTAGAAAGCTGTCTTTTGATACCGAAATTTTAACATTGAGAAGCTGTGCCAAGGAGCCTTAGGATGAATTAGTAGTTCATAAAGTTGAGGGGTTATCAGTACCTAGAATATGTTATATGTCATCTTAAAATAAATGACTCTCTAAGTGTGCGTTTATGCCAAAGTATAGGTATGTACAGCCTGGGAGTAACTTAAGTAAACATTGTCTACTTCCGATAGTTTTTCACCTACTGTCTTCAAGCACACTTACTTATTCAGCTGAGTGCTACGTATATTTTTTGAGAGAACTTAGGCATTATCTATTTACGTTACACAAATCTAAACCAATCCGAATCGCAAAAAAAAAATTATTTTCCTTCTAGCTTTTACTTTTTAAGTTGGAAATGATAGCAAAGTGAATGAAATCTACCTTTTAAATTGCTACATTGTTGTAGCGACTCTGCATTTAAATGCATCTCACTCTGTTGTGTGTGGTATTTGCATATTTAGCAGAACAAAACAGTAAGTTGGTGGATTTGAAGCTGAAGAAGCTCCTAGAAGCTCAGCCACAGGTGGCAAATTCACTCTCCAGTGCTGCTCAGAAAGCTGTAACTGATAGCTCAGAGCAAGACATTAAGGTAAGTTTTGATTAATGCTTTTGTCTCAGTACCTGTGTGTTCCGATTTCGGGTTTGTACTTCGTGAGGAGGAAAATGATTTCTTATCAAATCCTTCGCAGTAAGAAAGGCAGAAAATCTTCATGGCAGTGCAGTTGCAATGCACTGGGTTATTCCTGTTGATTAATCAACATTTTTCTTTTTTTTCTTTTTTTTTTTTTAATCTTGATCCTTGTCACCAGCATAACGGTAAGAGATACAGGAGGTGTTTCTCAGTTCTTATTGCTCAGGTTGTCACATACATCAGAAATACAACAGGGGCTCCATCCTGCTGCTGGTGCAATCAGCAGCAGGGCTCTCCCTGACTTTAGTGGGAGCAGGATTGGACTCCCCAAGACAGACCTTCTGTTTTTTCTCCATTAAAACGAAGCTGTGGTACACTTTAAAGGCATACATACTTGGACGCTTGACAACAGGCGCTTCTGAGAAAAATAGACATGAGTGTGCTGTCATTTTGCCTATTCTTAGTGTTCACCGCTTCAGCATAAAGCGCCCACCAATCAATTTCCCATTTCGTTTTCTTAATTAGACCCCTTGTGTTCTTACTATTCTTTTTTTTTTTTTTTTTTTTAAATAGTCCCTGTATGTCATTAATATCCCTATGGCTCTGGGGCACTTCCAGTTGGGTATAACTTTTCACCCACCTGCAGTCTGGGGGGAAAGCACTGCTGACTGAAAGGATTTCCTTCCCCAGATACAGAGATGCTTTGAAGTCCCAAAACAATGACTTTCATTGCTTTTCCCTTACACTGTCGGTTCCTATAAATTGGTGATGAAAGTGTGTGGCAGCAGCAGAGGACTTTCGGTCTCTATCTTTGAACAAAAGGAAGCCTGGATCAAGTCTGATTTTTGCGTTCAATTTAGCTTTCTGCAGTGGATTTAATGCAAAATGAAGCTGGCCCAAGAATAATACAATGGATTGAAAAGGCTAACTGAATTAGTGGGCTTAGAGGAATACATTTGTAAAGTGGCAGAAGTCCCCAGTCATAAAAAGGTTTCTTAAAATGGGATTTACTGGCTAATCACACTGATATTTTAGCATGTTGCCAGGCCTAAAAAATTAGTCATGTTTGTTTATTTTGGTAAAGACTTCGGTTTAGGCTGTCAGATGGTTATTGCGCTAATAACAGGAAACCACCTTTTATTTAACCAGAATCATAACCACCCGATTAGCGCAGCTGAAAAGTCATCCAGAGCATAGGAGCGATACTTTTTTAAGCTTGATTCGACAAATGGCACACGGGCTGCCTCTTAGGGTAATTCGGTATCACCTAACTTGACGAAAGCGGTATTTCTCTTTATGAAAAGCTTCCATGAAGGAGTTGCTTTTTTTTAAGGTACTCCCACAAAAAGGTGCGACTTAACAGTTTATCTCTGCGTACGTCTTTCTAAGGAAGAGTTGGAAGGCGGCGTTATAAGGAATATATGGTGTCCATCTGTTCTCATGGAGCTCTCGGCATTGAGGTGGATTTGTTTTTTAATAAAATGCAGTTTATACGTTTCTAAATGAGGCATTCTGTGTTTGTGGAAAAGGATAAACTGTTACCTTCCCTTGGGGATTGTGTATCCCCGGCCTCCTTGAGGCTAGAGAATAGGCCATTGGAGAACTCCCTCATTACCGATTGTCTCAATGCAGAGGAAGGGCAAAGTCTTGGTAGCTTTTGATAACCAGTTTCAGCATTCAGCAGGCTTAGCTATTAGTCATGCATCTTAGCCTTTCCCTATTTACTTTCAAAACACTTAATAAAAATAATAAAAGATTAGGTATAAAATGAAATATTTGTTTGGTACACAGCACCTCGGTATCTGCAGTTTCCACACACTGCGGTGGTTCAGTCTTCTGGGATATTTCGTGTTGATAGAACCATTTGAATTTGTTACCAGTATTAACATAGGAAGCCCTGGAAAAGATAATTGTAGTTTCCTTAGCTGTAAAGGGCTTACTTACAAATCTGGCTTTGGAAAGTTATAGCTGATGAAATGCAGTTCAGTGGGGTAGTATTATAATCCTACCTTTTAGCCTTCATCCAGCATTAGTGGTTTATCTCAATGGGCATAAAATTAGAAACTAGTTCTTCTTGTCATACAAGTCTGTGGGACTACAGAAAACGACAGATTTCTTTACCGGGCAGGGAGACGGGCTAAAGGCAACACGCTTTTCAAAGGATACAGATCGTGTTCAGGGGTAGAGACGCCGCTACTTGGCAGCAGCATGCGCAGCGCTTGGCAAATCCAAGTTGCAAAGGAGTGATTTTTTTTCAGTTAAAATCGGAATCGCTGGCAAACGCCGCTCACAATTAATAGGGCTGGCTGTTAAGTAAGT
>VXBO01012263.1:31837-36837 GCA_013400135.1 Rhinoptilus africanus | reverse complement strand
GGAATACTAAGGAATACCCACCACTTCTTTTTCCTGGGGATAAGGGGACAAGTGGTGCAGCCAAGATAGAAAAGTTACTTTTATATTCTTGCTCATTTCCTGAGCATTCAGGATTTAACTTAAATGATTTGATCAGTCGTTGATAAAGACCCTATTTATGTTCTCAGCTTCAAACCACGATGTAGGAGAAAACGTGAAAAGTGGAGTTTCTTACCTATAGTTAACTTTATAGCCTTGAAAGCAGGGATACTCAAACTTCTCTGACTACGGTTCACATCTTAACAGAGAGCCTATCTCCTGTACCACCTCCCCTGCCAATCAATATCCCATTTGTCATCAAACAACATCCCTGTGGCAGCAACTGCCATTGCTTACATGGAAAAGTGGTATTAGGACAGGTTTTTTGTTTAGTTTTGGTTTTTTTTTAAAGAGTCCTTAATGTGATATGGTAGTGGGAAAAAAAATCTGACCATCTCTTTTTGGTATGCCTTTAAAACACTGTTGTGTTTCTGTACCCCACATGCAATCCCCTTCCATCGGCTCCTCATCTGCCTCCCTTTCCTGTGGGCCCTTTTTCCACCTGCTCCTGCTCACTCCCTCTCTGGTACCTGCTGCAGTTGCTTCAGAGGATTTGCTTTATCTCATCTCTTTGTCGGAGAGCACCTTGGCACTTGTTTTTCTTCCCTACCTCTCTTGAGGAAATAATTCCTAATACAGACTAATAAGCAGCGTGTGCCTCCGTCTTAGTCACAGCTTCTTCTGTAAGGGTCTGGGCTGCTTCATCTGAGTGTCTGACTGTCTGAGAGAGAAATCTGGAGACAAAAAAGATGAGTCAACACCATATGACCTGCCGGCTTGCCACAGACCACCAAGTGGTCTGTAAAGCCAAGTTTGAAGGAAGAAAGGAACCACAGCCTGATAGCTAGAAAAGCCCTGAAGGGCTGTTGATGATGATCTCGGGGTTTTGCAAATACTCCCCTAGGTGCTGGTACATACCAGAAAGATGAAAAACATGAAATGCTGCCAGCTCTCCGAGGTGTGCGGAGAAGTCTTTTGATATTTGTTTTTTCTGAAAATGCAGGCTTTAGGAACCAGGAGGTCACATGGGCAAGCGTAGATGAAAGAACCTGAAAACACAACATGAAGGACAAGAACCACATATGAATTGGTTTCATACTTAGCGTTCTCTTTTAAGGACATGTCTTTCTTAATTTTGTACTGCTTGGGGTTGTGATACCGGAGAGCCTCAGGCAAGTAAGAGTCTCTGCTGACCCTATTCCTCGAGAGCTGAAGCCGTGTTCGTACAACTGTATGAGGAAGGGCTTGCACTGAACTGTCCTAACAAATGTTTGCAGGATGATCATCCCCATCAGTGTAGGAGCATATTTTGTATTGGGATTTCCAGCTTTGTTTCCAGGTGTGCCAAACCCATACAAGATAAATGAAACGAGTGGGAGACTCACATCACGACTCAGTCATTGCCTTGAAATTAAATTCAAGAAGAAGGTAGAGCCGGGTCTGCTCATCCCCGTTGTGTCTCCTGGGGGCTGGACTATCCTTTCCTTTTCCATGTGCTTGGCCCTGTTCTTTATTAAACTTGTACGAGGAAGAAAGCTCTCTCTCTTCCTTCTCATCCTCCTCCAGCACAAAACTGGGGGTGTTTTTTTTCCAGTGGGGAGACTCTTTGCCACCTGGCAGCACTTCATCCTCTGCGTCTGAGAGTCCTTTTTGTTGCTCAGCCAGGAGGGATTGTTTCAAGCTGCAGCTTGAATATCTGTTCTGGGTACATTCATTTCACTGGAAAAGACTTTGTCTCCTGCTTCCATGTATCAAGGCATTAAAACAGGTGGGAATTTCCTTACTACGGGCTAGTGGTAAAACTAGAAAGATGTAGTGACTAACTCCTGGACCATGTAGGGTTTGGTAAATGTGGAAGAATTCGTAGCTTTTACCGAAAGGGAAGCTGCTGTATGTATAGACGGTATATGTTCTTGGTTAGACTCCAGCTCATGGCACTGTTTGACTTTGTTAGACACTGCTTACTTTTTAGTGAAGGTTTCTGGCCCTTGAGATTGCAAATAAAAGTTTGAAAATGCCACCGTAGCTTTACTAGCGTGCGGTACACACCACTACCCACGGTGGTGTGGGTAGCTTCAAGGAGTGGATCTTGGAGGTCCTCCATGTCTCACTCCCTTTCTGCCATGGACCAGGAGGAGAGGAGACCTCATGTGATGCTCCCCAGGATGCAACCTGGGTTGTGGAGGGATCCCTTCCACTGCTGCTCTTGTGTCTTCTGCCCTGCATTAGGGAAAGGGCATCTCCTGGAAATGGGGCTGTAGAAAGAAAGCCCAGGTCCTCGTCTGCACATGCATTGCCATTTTCCGGCCCCGTGAGACAGTCTTTTTGGCTGGAGAAGCCAAGTTTCTGGCTCTTGGCCAAAGGGGAGCTGATATTTTTCAAAGTTCGTTAGCCAGGCAAAGAGTTTGGATCTGGCTGAAGCTTTGCATTTCCAGTGCCAGCTGCTCATGATTTGACTAGAAACACTTTTCTAAGATGTGTGAAGAAATAAAAGTTATTAAAATTCCCAGCTTGCTGATTTCCATTTGAATCTGAATAGTCACACTTTTATTAATATCCTGTAATTTATGTCGCTGGTGGCATAACCTCAGTCCTTGGTCTTTGCACTTAAAATGAAAATGTAATCTCACCTTGTTCCAGTGAAATGTAGTTTACTGGTACATTGCAGAACTGTGGGGGGAATCAGTGCTTCAGTGCCCTGAACTCTGCAGAATAAGCTGACGGCACGTTTGCTATCCCCCTCCGGATATATGTCCGAGTTCCCTATATAGAAGGGGGTTTACAACATACAGCGTATGACATACACTGTCACAAAAAATTTGGTGGGTGCGAGTGTTCAGAGAAAACGCGGCGCAGAGGTTGGTGTAAGAAGAATGAGTTGTATCGTTGAGTGTAAAAATCATATAATCTAATATCATTGATTTCCCTTCTTCCTCTATTATAATGGTTTGACATTAAACGATGGCAGGGATGGGATTATCCTGCTTTCTTCAGGATTGTACTCACCCATGTTGTGCCTAACCTGTTAGGGATAAAATAGTTTTGTCTCTACTTCTGACAGTGTCTTTCTCCATTGCAGATTCTTCTCTCATTGTATTTTAAGGTGTCTATCATCTTGATATCCAAGTGCCAATTAAAATGCAGAATTATCACACAACACAATTAAAATAAAAAACAAAGAAGCCTAGTTTACAAATCTCTAATCTAAATTTAGCTCTTTTTTGGTCACTATTTCTTCACTAATTGCAAAAACAACTATTTGGAAAAAAAAATGCCGCTATCAGATGTTTTGTTATCTGACCACGGGGTATGAAGTGTTTTTAATTGTTTTTCTGATTAACTGCAAGCTCCCAAATTCAAGTAGAAGCATATTCGTATTTTCCATGTGAGATCCTGTGCCTTACTGATGGATGAGCATGTTTGTGGTACTGTATAAGGATTAATGAAATGAAAAAAAAAACACCTCTGCTGCTGCTGATTGACCACTGATGGTAAATGTAATTGAATTAGCAGTGCACTAAAATAAATGTAGACAAAATAAATATAGACAAGAAAATCTGGTGAAAGCTTCTGTAATGTTTTAGATTAATAGGCATACAGAATTCTTCACATTTTTTATTACGTTGTCCCTAGATGAATTCAAAGTAATTGGGGTGGTTAATTTTATTTACACAGAGCCGTTCACAGCGCATTAAATAATAGAGATAATTGAACAAGAATTGTCAAGTGTGTACTGATATCAGACATATTACAGAAGGGAATGTGCATAAAACTTCATTTCTATGCAGCCATTGTTTATGGTAATTAAGTACACAGATTTATCCCTTGGTTGCCTTCCAAGCTTATGGCAACTGCTATTGTTGTGCTCCATTAATATGTAATCAGGAAATAGTTTAATTTTCTAATCTGCAGTTTGAGAATTCACTTTCTAACAACTCTTAATTACTGCATTGCCCTAATGATGCTCATGGTTAGGAAAACTGAACCAATAAACTCCGTGGAAGAAGCCAGAGGGGATTATACTTCCAGAGGTGGTGCTTACTTAATAAACTTGTTATGCCTTCACCAGAGGGAGCTCAGTGTCCTTCAAAAGCAACTAATTTTATATTTCAGAGTTGTACATACCCACGGTGCAAAGAGTTAACCTACGGTGTGCAGCGGGGGTGGCTGTAAATTTGATTCACTAGAGAACCAGATAAGCGATACTATCACCATTTTGGTATTTTTCCTACTGTATACTAATTGTAGAGTTTAATTGCACGGGAAATAATGCAGGTGGTTTAATCTATTGTTTTAAACTGTCCTCATGGGTTTATTTTTGTCAAGTTTGTTTTCTCTCATTAGCTAGTCGCAGTATCGTAGAATCTTGCACGGGAAGATAAGCTCTGTGTATTGACAGCTATCTTATATTTGCTGTTTTCAGGGTGAATCTTAAGCAGTAAAGGGGTTTTTTTAGTCATTTCCGTTCTCCACTGGCCCATCGTTCTCCTTGACTGTGATTTCTGTGCTGCTGCTTTACCTAGTGCAACTCCTAACGCCAACACCGAAGTTATTTTGGGTTTGTGGTGCTGCTCTGAGGTGAGAACCGAGCCGCTGAGACCTTGTGGTCTGTCTGTGCTGACCTTGCCCGGAGGCGCCCCGTCCTCTACATGTGAAGATCCAAAAAAGGAGAGTTAAAGCCTGCTGAGATTTACCGTGGCTGTAGTATCTGATCCACCTTGGTGTGGGTAGTCCTGTGCAGTGGGTCTTGCCGAGCCCTGCCGTTTTAATGGCTTGAGAGTCTTCTACGCATGGTTTTCTTTGGGTGTTGGTGGTTTGTTTTTTTTCTCCGACTCAGACCCAATTTCAACACCCCAGGTGTTCAAAATAGGGTAGGATTGCCATCTCCCAGCCACTGTTTCACCTCGCCTTTTCCAGTGCAT
>VXBO01012263.1:1837-26837 GCA_013400135.1 Rhinoptilus africanus | reverse complement strand
ATACATGGTAAGTTATCAATTGATGTTCAAATAGCTTAATTGAGTTTGAGGGGGGGAAAGGTCATTTAATTGGTCTATTGAAATGTTAACAGAAACAGATATGGCAAGGAATAGACTTTAATGGCTGCAGTGTGGCACTGATGTCTGCATTCACTTGCAAAATTGTTAATTAGGGCACTTTGGTAGTTCATTTGCTTTTGTATTGATGTGCTTAGTCCAACGAGAGAAATTGGGTTTGTGTATGGTATTTACACGGGGCAGGACTCGCCCTACAGTCAGGAAAATAAGGAAAATGAAGTGTAAATCAGAACTGGTTGATGATTTGTGCCAGTGTCTTCGTTAACATGCTTCCAGTTATGCAAGTCATTTGCTCATGGCTAGTGTATTTTTGTACGTGAATAAGTTTGATATATTTGGCTTAATTTTTTAAATCATTGTAGCAGTGGACTTGAACAATGCTATATGATGTTGGGGTTTTTTTTTGAAGTTATGTATACAAAGCTTTTTAAACTAGGTTAAATCAGACTGTACTGCAAAACAAGGAATTAGATATCTGTGTTCATTGAGCCCCTGGAAGAAGGTATTATCTCCTTAAATGCACACCAAAAGAATATATTCAGTTGCAATTCCTGGCCCACAGTCCTCAATGCCAGTGAAATTACAAAACCAGTCCTTAATATATGCTTCAGGTCCATTGTGCCTCTCTTACAGAACATAAACCTTTAAGGTATTGACGTTTTGTATGTGGGAATGGGGAAATTGTACTGAGAGTCCACCTGCATTTTTTGAGGGTTGTAATTGCAAGTATTAATCCGGGTGCTGTTTCCTAATAGACTCGCTGGATGCAAAGCTTTGTATTTGAATAGGCTGCAAGAAGGCCATATTGTGTACAGTATATAATAATACATTATACCTTAGGTACTCTTTATAGGCAGCAAGAAAAAAAAAACAAAACAAGTGAAAAACCAGGTAGCTGTGAATCACCACTTTTACAAACGGGATCCTGTTGTCCTGCCGCAACAGGAACAGGTTAGGAGAGGCGATGACATTCTGCAGCAAATAAAGTGCCAATCTTAACAGCTCCCAAATGAAAAGGACTTTTTGTTCATTATCTATATTGTAATTTCACGTTTGGGCGCTGCGTCTGCCAGTTGTCCCGGAGTTTGGGGCTTTGGGACATAGTTTGTGACGGAGCGTTTCTTTCAAAGTCCTGTAGCGAGAGTTGACATCAGCTTCATTTACTCATATGTATTTGTGAAAGTACTTACGTGAAGATCACAAATATGCGCAGGGCAGCTATCTGTCTCGTTCTGTGAGTTTAATCCCAGTCCCAGAATGTTTCATTGTGGCCCTATGCAAATGTATTTACATAGGAATGGGTCTTGGGCCCTTTAAAGAAGGCAACAAAGTTGGAAGACTGAGGCCAACAAATAAATGAAAGTTTCTCTAAATCCATTGGATAATAGAGGCAGTGTTAAGGCTAACCACAGTGTTGAACTAAACAGAGGGATTACTCCTGGGTTTTGCATCAGTTGTTTTCTGCCGGGTGGCCTCACTTGTCAAAAAAAAAAAAAAAAAAAAGTTTAACGGGCGAACATTCACATGGCACATTGAGAAAAGAAGTATGCTTAATTCCATCAAAGCTCAGAAATCAGTCATTAATTTATTCTAACCTCCAATTGTTGGTCATTTGTGAAACATCTGGCCTTTAAGTCATAGGAACCTAAACATAAGTACAATGTGAGTTCTGACGATGGGAGTCGGGTCTGGCGGGGGTGCTGCCTTAGCGTGTGTATGTGAGCGTGGGCGCACGCATGTCTGTGTACTGCATAGGTCGCAACCGCCACTTAATTTCGGAGACTTTGAAACATATTAAAATGAATCCTTCAGTTAATTTACTCTCGAAATTAGATTATTGTTCATTTGCATCTTGGAAAAGTTCTGCCATTCAAAAGAGTCTCTTTCTTCATGGTGAGTTAACAGTTAGATATTTAGCAATCTTGCAGCTTGCTAGTCAGAAATAGTTTCTAATGAAGTTGAAATTTGAGATAGAAAATGTATAAAAGCTTTCAGGAAAGACATACCCTATTTTCCATATGGCTAAGTAATTGTTATGATATTTGTTTTAAAGCTGGACTTAGACACTCCTGACTGCCCTCTAATTTGATATGGCTGGTCCCGGCGATTCTTCTGGAGGAAACTTTCGTAGTAGAACGCAGTGAAGGAGATAAATAATTTTGCAGCTATAAGCACGTTGCAAAGTATAGAAAATAATTTGGTCGCCTTTACTGTGATGCGGATAACAGTCTCCAGGTTATTTGCCTATGCTGGGAGTTGGAACCAGAGTGAAAAGGAACCGAGTGATTGAAAGCAGATTTGAAATGAAGGTGGCATCTCGGAGCTGGCAAAATTCTGCCTTTTGTTAAGCTTAAAATAACGCCTGCTATGTAATTCTCAGGGTTGGGGGGGTGGATTGGATTTAGTTGGGGAGGGAATATAGTTCTTCATGTATAGCTTAAACATTGCAACACCTCCTGCCATTAAATTTCATATATTTTTACATGGGCGGAGAGTGAAATTAGATTTTAAATATGATGGAAAAATTTAGATCTGTCAATCCACATGGCTATTGGGGTATCTCGGAGCTTTCTGTCTCCAGGCATTTACCTGCTTGTACTTTTTTTGTGTTTTTAAAGACCAGTGTTCCCTCTTTGGCTTCACCATTTGCTTTTTGTGACCAGCAAAGACTCGCTGGTTTGACAAAACTAATGATGCTATCCAAGCGCATGACAAAAAGAAAGAATTTTGAAGGTTTTGTATAAAGGGGCTTTTTCTCTTAATATTTGTTTTTCCTTTCCCCCTTGCTAAGTAAATGACTCTCTAATCCCCACTCCATTGTAAAATTTACTGTATCCGAATCTAGACAGCTGTAACTCCTTTCAAGCCGGGTTTCATCCTTTCCCACTAAAGGGATATCTGCGATTATGGCAGCCTGACACACCTTATATTAAACAAAATCCAGTGAGTAAATTAGGGGTGACTTCCCCTATTTGGATTCTTAGCATTGACTTGACCCCACCATAGCGGGCTAGAATTTAGCGCTGTGACTTGGAAGCGTGGGGGAAAGCGCGGGCGCTCACGTGTTGCACGTTGCGCATACGTGTGCGCACGTATCCACGACCCACCAGCGCAATACGTAAAAAGTCACGTTTCAACTTTGTTAAAGCCCTCATTTCTGAAGCACTGATGTCCAAAGTACTGGTAGGATAGCGGAGATGAGAGGTGGTGGTGGGGGGGAGGGAATAAATCTCTTTAAACAGCTTGTGAAATGTAATGTTTGAAACGGTTCTTTGAGAACGTGCAGATTATGGCTTGCGTAGTGACTCTTCCCAGCTCTCTGGGAAATGAGCTGTTGACATTCTTTTGGGTCATCATCTGAGATAGGAGGGCAACCACAAGGATTTAGCAGATAAATTCATCCAAAAAGACCTTTATCCATTTCATTGCAACTTGGAAACGTTCATGTCGAATAGCAGCATTAATGTAGCCCTTTTAGCCCTTCAAAGTGAGCCTTATGTTTTTAAAAAATAAAAATAAAAAAAAAATAAATCAAATGACCAGAGTAATAACTTCTTTAGGTCTTCTAAGAGGTAATTCATTATTTACATAATTCTGGAGCATAAACCCATCTTTCCTTCAAGAGGCTCTGAAATAGAATTGGGGATCTTATACGGTGAAAGAGTCTCTTTTGAATTCTAATCAACTGGATCTGTCTCAAATTCATTTCTAGTTTATTGTAAACAGTGGAATTTAAATTAATTTCTTCTTATCTTGGCTTTTGAATAAGACTAGCAACATGTATAAAAGGTTTTATTTTTAAATACAGCTCAGAGTGTATTTTATTTGGAGGGTTTTTTGTTCTTTTTTTTTTTTTTATAACTTTATAAAACAGGTGTCGGACAGGATGGGTTTTGACAGCCAGGCAACTATTATGCATTAGTATAGGTGATTATGAAATAAATAGGAAAAAAAAAAAACCACCAAAACTTTTTGACTTGAACTGGAGTGATACTATAAGGGCTGAATGTGCAGGCGAGGTTCCCACAATGCACTGTGAAAACCGAGGCTAACAACCACCCCGCTGCGTTGAAAACCCCCAAAAAAGACAAAAGCACAATGAAATAGAAAGCTTACCACCGGTAGCTTTCAAAACGACAAACTAGGCAAACTATACATCTCCACCACTCCAATTTTGTCAGAATGCTAATGAGCTTGCTCTGATCTTTACTCGGCTTCCCGTGTTTTCTACATCTTCAAGGACCACATGGCGCTAGCAAAATAAAGACAACTAAATGAGAATTTCGAATGCTTTTTGTGTTCGGACCTGGTGCCTTTCAGTTGACGCACTCGTTGAATATTCTCAACTTAAAAGCGTACGACAGGGGGCTGGGTATGAACTTTTTAGCAGGGGGAAATTTGTACAAAAGTAAATGAGTGTGATGAGGAAAATATGAGAAAAATTTCTGATTAATTTCCACTCTATAATATCAATGACACCTTCAGCCCCTCTCATACTCCTCTAACAAGAGATGCTGATAAAAGATGAATGATTCTGTGTTGTTCACAGTGAATGTTTAGTGGTTTTTTAATAGCGGCATTCTACATAAAAGGCACCAGGAAGTACTCTGCATTAGCAGTTGAGATCACTAGTTAATAGGATGATGTCTTTTAGCTTTTGTCACAAGATTATTAGAAAGGATGGGTTTCTGTTCTCATCCCGGCATACTTTGGAGTGCTTGTTGAGTACAAGTGCTAAAATACAGGTTTCTCGGTATTGTTTCTCATGCAAAGTAAAAGCCCTTTTAATGCAACACCTTTTACTTTTTTTTACCAGGTGATTTTTGTCATTGATCTCTTATCTGCCCCCTTTAGCTGTATTAATCACTTGGAGTGGTCTGCTTCTCAATGGGGGCTTGATGATGTATACGTGTATAGATTCACTATCAAAAATAAATCCCTTATATGCTCTGCACCTTCACAAACCTGATTATCAAGCTGTATTTACCAGTCTGTATTATACTGCTTTGAATGCTTCTTACCCGCGTCGTCCAGTCTGTGACACGAATTTGCGCTGGGGGAGGGAGGGATAAGCTAGGAGGAGGCATCCTGCTCCCTAAGCCAAGTTTTGTCTTTTAAAAACAATTGAATTCGCAATTCTCTTTGGAGTTCTCAAAAGTAAATGCAGATTTGTATTCACCAGTGTCAGGGCTGGGGGAGGAAAATGATGAATGTTCAGTTTTGCCCGAGAGACGAACTCCATTTAAAAATTGGTTTTGCCACCAGCTTCAGGTTCCCAAGCAGCCAGTGTGAAAAATACCGGTGCGTATACATAAAGAAAAAGTTGTAGCTAGATAGGCAAATCATCATGGTCTCATCGTGTTTCCATATCTGACGTAAATCAGAAAGAATTAATTAATAACAGCATAGTTTTTGTAGCAGTTTGCCAGCCTGGCTTTCCATACGCGCCGTTGTTTTGCTTAGCTCGCGCGATTAATCTCAGGTGAACTGAAAACTTGCCAGACCACGAGGCGGTAGAGAGTTGTCCAACTGTATTGTGAAAGGCAAAGATGCACATGGCGAAGCACAGCAAGAGAAAGGATGGCGTAACAACGGCAGTTCTGGCAAGGTAGAAAATTCAAAAGTATCACTGAAAACAATGTCTTTACCATTTACCTTTTCACACTTAGTGTGAAAAGTGAGTGAAAGTGTTTCAAAAAAAGTCCGAATACATGAATGATACATATGTGGCACTGGTTTGATTTTTTGCTGGTATTAGTTTGGGACCATTCCCTAGGGGAAATACTTAACAATTAGGAGGCTAGAAAGATGTTACTGATATCCTACATTGCTATTTACTAACAGCAATTTGTGCTGGGGGGAAGGCTTTCAACATGGGCACAAGAGTTAGTGATTTTTATTGTAGCATCGTAACAGTTCACCAAACTATGCATTGGTAGTCGCTGCTTTTTTTTGAAGCAAAGCAATATTATAAAGCACTTGGTGAGATGCTTCTCTCTGCAGTGTTCAGGGATGTTAACTTGCTGCCAGGGTTATGGTAATGGGAATTTTTTCAGCTACCAAAACCCTGGGTGAAAGAAGGGCAAAAACATTATGGTCGAGATCTCGTTTACTTCTACATTTACTTCTACTTCTCAATGTGCTTCTGTGTTGCATCCAAGTGTGACTTGACTGACCTGGAGCCCACAGAGCTCTGTAGAAACGCCAGCTAGTACTGAATCCGTGCAGTGCAAAGCCATTCCTTAAAATTTGTTAAAGCAGATAAACTGGTACGCTAGTAAGCTGTTTTTCTGATGTGAGTCTTCAGGGTCTAAAACTTTCATACATAAATTTCTGCACAAGTATTGCTATTGTAGGTGCCAGCATTATGCGATTTATGAGCCATTGAGAACTTCTTGAGTTCTTGAGGCTCGTCAGCCTTTCTGCAGTTTCCCTTCTGTCACGTTGCCTCCACGGTCTCTTACTGGCAAACTCTTTCCTCCCCAGTCTCCATCTCTTCCCATTAGCAGTTCCTGTGAATCCATCTTGACTTGCTTTTGGTAAAGGAAGACCATCTGGCCATATTGTTCCAAACTGCCAGCATTTCTACGGCTGAGGAGCTCCCACAGAATGAACACACCATGCCAAACCCCAGAGTTCACAATTCTGACTCTCTGATTCACCACATCTCTTCAGTCTTAAATCTGTGCATTGCTAGGCAGAAGTTCCCAGGAGGAGACCTTTCCAAGACCAGACATGGGTAGCGTGCGTGTTCAGCCTTCCCAGGCCAAGTTCATTAAATCCTTAAAGCAGCTGAGCGGCAACAATGACCATATTTATTTTTTTCTCAAAGTAACACAGAAGTGCCATTGGCTGCTGAAGGACTGAACGATAAGTCGGCCTCCTCTCCATGCTTCCCTGGCTGGTAGCCTCATCATTGCCTTAAAAGAACCTGTCAACAAAGTGCTTGAAGCCAGCTTGAAGAAGAGAGCCCGAGCGCTGCGGTGACCGTGTAGCAGGAGGCTACTCTGGGAGAGCCTTAGGCGTTATGAATAGACTTGCGAGCCTTCCAAAAGTCTTGCAAGACCCAACAGACACTTGCTTCTTTTAACTGATTTCCATCTTTCTTTGTGGTATTGCAGTATAAATGCTCTTTCATGTGGTAGGCATAGTCTTTGGCTTTATGCCTGGAAGTTAGCTTTCTGCACAATCAGTGCCTGCCTGTAAAGAGAAGGCGAGGAGAAAGGCACTTTGGTCACCTCGGGGCTCCCAGCCCACGATGCCACTTCAGTCTGCAGAAAGCCCTGTTATTTTTTCTTGGTTTTCTCACGTTTGCCACCAAAAACACCTTTTCTGTCAAAACTGGAAACTGTGGGCCCCCAGGACACCTCAGCCTAGCTGAACTTGCCCGGTTAGCCCTGGGAAGCTTTGGATCCCAGCAGTGCAAACCTGCCAACTCCCAGTAAGAGTAGGCGTCTTCATTAACACTGACACAAGGTCACATTCATTGCCAACCACCATCTCACTTCAGGCAGTTGCTTGGGTTAAATTCTTTAGTGGACAAAGAAGTCATTTTAAACTGTTTGCAACCCCTTCCCAGCTCCAGGAGGATATGTTCGGAAGGAAGTAAGGCAACATTGGGTAAAAATGGGATAATATGCTGCCTTGTAGAGCACAATCCAATGACTTTAAGGTTACCTGGCCTCTCACTTCACAATCTTACCAGGCCATCACTTGCCAAGTAAACAGGGAGATGGTCTATGGGGTAGTTATGAGCCATAGAGAAATTACCGTCACTCATAAGAAAGCATCCAACTCTACTCGTCAACCTGTGAGCGAAACAGTTCATCTGCCAGATCATCATCCCCTTCTTGGTGAATTTCCGAGCGTGAACTACTGTTTCTTCTGTAGCTTCAAAGGTTCGAGTGTGTCGGTTAATGGTGCGTGTTTCCTGTGCTGCAAGCAGAGGTCTGATGTATACTTTTCCCAAGCCTATGCTTCTTCTGAAGTTGTACTACGTAAGAAAATTTGGGTGCAAAGAATAGCAGAGGGTGATAAAGTACAAGGTTGGTTCTGCCCAGTGCTAGGATCTCTGCAGGCACTGTCCTCAAGGCAGGAAGCTCTCCAGGTGTTTCAGTTGAACACCACCTCTTGTTGTCTGAATTTTGGGCCACAAACTATGTGTTTTCTTGGCCTGGATTGGTGGTCCCACATTCAAAATATATTGGTAATCTTTAATCAAGCCCAGGCATTTCGTGTCTGTTGATTTTCTGTTATTTTCTAGTGGCTGCTGTGTTGACACGTCATGTAGAGAAAATCGGCAATCTTTCAGGCAGTTCGTCCTTCTGTGGAAGTTTCGGCCCTGTGATAATTTCAGGTTGCCAGGGCTGCAGGCCACAAGTGCTTGTCTTCCTGTGAGTCAGTCCCACTCCAGGTAGAATAAATCCTCACAGGCGCTGGGATGTGACTGAACCCTGACCTTCTGTTTACACAGCTCTCCAAATTTTAAATTGCCTCTCTGATTTATTAGGTTTCAGAAACCAAAGAAATTACAAGTTTCCCGTTCGATATTAAGCTAATTTGATGTGTGCTTGTGCTAAAGGCATTCCCTTGGCGGCGGCTCCCTTTCGTTAGGGTTACAGTACTTTTGGGGGCTGAAACGGAGTCAGACAATGCGCTGCAATGTAACTCTGCCTGGCAGATTCTTGGCAGTCGATACCTACCTTTATGAGACTCCATTGTGCGGACATCAATGTCTCCTTCTCAACTGCTCGCAGGCAGCAAGTTAGTGGCCATGAATTTGCCTTTCTAATGTTCCTTGGGCATTTTCCCATCCAGTTCAGACTCAGAAAACTGCTAGGGCTTCATGTGCTAGCTAGCTCTTCTGCAGTGTCATCTAAACAACGGTCCCTTCCTGTTTCTCTCTTGGTGTTCATTTTCGGTGATTTTTAATAACCGAGGAGGTCCTTGTTCAGTGAAAAGAAAGTAGTATTCTGGGAGAAAGCTGAGCATGGTAATCTGAAACAGGAGGCATGAAGCTCAAGGTGGAGCAGCTCATCTCTTTGTGCTGTGGTTTGCCTACTGCAGAGTCCGTTTCGACACTGAGAACTTTGAAGAAATTTTTTTAACCAAAATTCCAAGCTTTCCCACCAAAGGTGGTCCTCTGAAAGCAGAGGAGGGCGATTTTTCAGGAAATAGGTCTCTCCTGGGATGCCTCGTTTTCACTTAGTGAAAAAATTGTGGATCACTAGTCATTTAAAAATCTTCACCATAGCTTTAAGTTGTGTTGGACACATTTTGCGGTAGGTCTTTTGTGTAACTCTCCTTTACAAAGAATATCTGTTGTGAATATAGGCTTTTCTGCTTAAGTGTTTGTTAAATTCAGTAACTTGCATTAAAAACAAGAGCTCCTCTGTGCATAAGCTCTTCCCGGCGGGTGAGATGAGAAGACTATTAAAACCGATGGGAAGTCCACCGTTGACTTCGAAGGGTTCGAGACCTTCCATCAGCCTTTGTTAGCAATGTGAGATCGGTCAGCTCAAACACCCAGCATCATTTCTCATCCCTTCCCGTGTTTCCTTTCGGTAAAGCTGTAATTGCCATGGTGGGTCAGCCCCACGCTCTGGTCCAGAACACTGTCCCGTAGAGGGACAGGTATGGGTTGAACCCAGGCAGGGGCAAGAAACTCTGCAGGGGCCAGTTACAGCCTAACCTGGCCTCGGGTAACATTTCATTTAACCTCTAAAAATTAAAGGTTAGCTCATGTCCTAAAGCAGGAGGATCCAATTCCTACCTCCCGTGTTTTTTTGTTTGTTTGTTTGAATGTTTATTGCTACAGCTTTGCCTTTCTGTATTCAACATTCAACCTGGTTTTAATTCTTGCTGAGCTCTTAGTTTCAACATTGCCTCGTGGCAACGAGTTCTACTGGTAAATGATGAGGCTTTGAGGAAAGATCATTCTTTTTATCGGTTTTAAACACACCACCTTCAATTTCAGTGAATTTCCTCAGGTTCTTATGAGACAAGATGAGACACGTCCAAGAACTAGTCTTTATTTGCTATTCATGTTCTCCTTCAGGTAAACAAGCCAATCTGTCCGCTCACTCCTAATACAGAAACTCGTAAAAACTCGTCCCCACGATTGGGTGAATGCAACTGGGTTGGCTTTTTTTTTTCAGCAGGCAAATAAAAGTGGTGGGATACATTTTCTAAAGACCTCGCCGTTAATTTTGTGGCTTTTGCTGGCTTTTGGGTGACTCTCAGTGGTTGTCTACCTTCCATCAACTACCCAATAGCCCAGAAAGAGGAGCAGAGTGAAGTTGGCCGGGTTTTGTCGTTATTTGCCCCGCTCTAGTTCCCATGGGCTGGCATTCTGCTGCTGGCCTCTTCACCCAAGTGTGCTGAGTGAAGAAAGCTTCTTCTATTCTGTTTTAAAACTGTGTGTAAACATCAGCAAATGGGTGAAGAATGGGCTCTGTCTTAAGTAGGTTGTTTTTCATGTAGTTCTGTTGAGGTAAATGGGGAGACATGGGGAGTTTGCTGTGTTTAACCATGACACCATGGCACACACACTATACGCAGTGCAAATAAAATTTAAAAACAATTACCGCTTAAGACGGCATACAAAGTGATTTCTGTAAACCTGTTATTTCTTGCCAGATTGAACAGGCTGGTTTGGGATGCTGATAGAAACCTTTTATTATTTATCTTCTGCAGGTTGTAATTCATTTTTGCACAACAGCTAAATACATTTACATTTAATGAATTTTTTTTAAAATATTAAACTATTGGCTTATCTTGACAGATTTACAACAGTATAAAGTGTAGAGGAGTTACTGTGTTCATCCATTTACACTGTAAACTAATCTTGTCCCTGCATGTTGCTGCTTTTTCTTCCTTTTAAGTGGTATTCACAGTGTTTCATAGCACTTTCTTCTCTGTTTTCTTAGCAATGTACAGGTTTACTATGTTAATCCGTATTGGGTTTATCTAATGACTGGCTGCCCAAACGGCTTAAAAATAATGGGTTTAATGGCCACATATATGTACTGATAGCTGGCTGAGTGTAAGGGGTAGAGTTGGAAGTATTTTTAGCAGGAAAGCAAAAAAAAAAAAAAAAGAAACTGTTTTTTCAAGTTTATTCAGAAGAGGCATTTGTCAAGATGCTTCTTATTTAAATATTTAACAAATAATTACCTTATGGGGTGAACAAAGATCCATTTGTAAATCCTGAAGAATGTGAAGGAAAAGGTATTTTTAAAAGACTGACTGGAAGCTGTACAATGTTAAAATAAGCTGGTCGCTTTTATTGTTCTCAAAAAATGGTTACATATAAACATGCTTGTGATTCTTGAGCATTGCAGATGAAAATTGGCTCAAGTTGGTTTTGAGTTAACAGTCAGGAAAATTATATTCAAATATGTGTGAGGAACCACAGGAGAAAAGAAAGGGGGTTGGGGTTGTTTTTTTTTTTTTGCTGTCACTAAAATTCTGGCTATCATTATTTTGGCTATCATTAAAATTTGTCCCAGTAAAGGACAAAATCACCAAACTTGATGCTGCAGCCTTGATCGAATCCTGCGCAGGAGCTATGACAGCGTAGAATCACAACCCAGGAGTCAGTAGGAGTTTCTCGTCTCTGAGGGCAGAATTTAGCGTCTTGTGCTATTCCAGGCTTGGTGTTGGGCTCGTTCCTAATCATCGAGGAGGGTTCTGGTAGATGTCAAGTGAAGAGAAGAATAGAGCACGCATCCTTCACCACTCGAGCCAGACAATGAAATTAGAAAATGGCACTGAGAGTTGATGTGAGAGAATTCCCCTGGATTCCTAGAGGAAGAATAAAACAAGACTGTATTGATTAAAAAAAAAAAAAAAAAAAAGGAAAAGGAAAGACAAAAAAAGGAGAAAGGAAGAGGGGAAAAAGGAAAATAAATTAGAGAAAGCCTGCCAGAATCCTCCTCAGAACCTATCTAATAATAAAGTCCGACATTAAAAGCCGTATTGTCTTTTTACATAAAGGCGCGTGTACTTACTGTTTCGTCTTAGTTTCTGGTTCTGCGTTTTTCAAATCTCTTAGCGAGCATTTGGCATGCATATGATGTTTGCAGCGCTACCCGCCCTTATTTGAAGACTGTTTTCAGAAGTCATTATTGAACTATAGGATAAAAAGGTATAAGCATAATTACGTGTTAAAGAGAATAAATATGTTCTGCTAGATAGTTAACCAGGTGAGGTTAAACAAGATAAGATGAATTCTGGTCTTTTTAGAAAACTGACAGTCTTCATTTTAAGCTACAATGTAAAGTGCTTTATCCTGAGATTAGGTATTGTGGCAGAAGCTAAAACTGCCTTTTTCCCCTAACCGTGCCAGAATACAACCTCCTTTTCTTTTTGCGCTAACAAGACTGCTTTACCACCACAGCCCACTCTAAGTAATTAAATCAATCCTTTGTACTTACCGTATTCTCCTCTAGTGACGGTACTAGATCTGATTATATGCTTCATGCATATTCAAAGTACGGCACTGACAGCTCTTTAATGAGCTCTTACTTAATCAGTACGAACAATGTTCATCTTGTTCTTTTTTTCCTCATACATTAGAGCTAGGAACAGTTGGGGAAAAAATGAAACATCCAGCATTCATTTGAAAAATATATTGTACTTTGAAAAGTGTCTAAGCTGGGGAAGTTGCATTCTGCCCTTTAAAAGTCTGATGGACAAATTGGATTACTAGTATTGGATTAAATAACAAATGGTTAGAGGAGAAATGAGAAAAGCTCGCTGTGATCACAGGCTTTAATATTTTTTGTTACTTATAAAGCTGAAGGGGTCTTTAACCAGTTATTAAAGTCAGGATTAATTTGTAATGGTCCAACTTACTAGCTTTAAAAGGGTTTTGTTGTTGTTGTTGTTGTTGTTTTTTATTGAAAACAATAGCGTAATGCATGTATTATGGAAAAAATTTAAGTTTAAGATCTGTGGGCTATTTATAGATTTTTGTCATCTTGTACTGACTCAGATAAGGGGTTTGCATGCGTGGGATCGATTTATTCTCAAACATGTTTTTCACTTCATTTAAATAATCTGTACAGTTTGGTTTTGTTTTCTTTTTTCCTGAGAACAACACAGATATTTTCCCTATTTCAATTGCCAAGCATTTGTAGCAAGTCAATTAAATACTTGTTTTACACTCGGAAAGTGGAAACAAAACCAACCCCAGCAGCAGCAGCAGGGTTTTACAGAGTGAAATTGTGTTAAAGAAAGGCTTTTCCTAAATTTTTTTTATTTAGAAATTGCAAACGTGAGTTTAGCTTGCAATATCGCTCCAGTAACAACACTCAGTTTTTCCTTGTTGAAAGTGTTTCGCCTGCATCCTTCCATCAAAGGGAAAAAAAAAAAAAGAAATAATGCTCTAATGGTATTGTATTTGCTGAAAAGAGTTATTTAAATTCCTTATATATGGGAGTTCATCTTTATTTTGCTTGCCTGGGAAGAATCTGTTTCAGCTCCGTGCGCAAGAATTTAAAAGCTGACGGTCAACAAATAAAATATCAGCATCGACTGCTATTAATATTGCACACATGTGTCATTTCACTGATCAAAAAGGCCTTCGCCGGGGTACAATTGGCCTTTTTCCAAATTGCAAGCTTTTTCTCAGCTTTTTCTTTTTTACTCTTTCTTCTTTTGTTGCTGCCCGGGGATTTGTGCCTATCGCAGCCGATATCACATGACCGGTGTCAGGGCATCACATGGGTCCAAAGCGAATACAAAAACAGATTAAAAATTCTGTAAAAACAATCAAGACTTTGTTAACTCACTTTTAAACCGGCCTATTCTATGGATATTGCGTGTGCTTCAGTGTCAGCGTGGAAATATCAAAAGAGGCACCTGTTTGGGTCTGACTCGACCGTTCCAAGCTTTACCTAGATTTTTTTTCTCATTATGTGTTGTAATTAACTTTATTTAGCAGGGATGTGTTAATAGAAAGAAGGTTAGCTCTTCAGTTTATGTTCTTATCCTGAGATTGCATGCCATGAAATTCAAGTTCAGATCTGCCATTGAGCCAAACTTCTTTGAAACATTTATGTTTTCAAGGCTTGCAAAAGGAAATGCAGCAAAAGCTTGCATTTATAATGGCATCTTTTAGCCAGAGATCCCAGACCACCCCAAACCTAACAAATTTAGTGTCATAAATTGATTAAAATATTACTATGGCCATGTCTGTCTGATCGTGGGAACTTGTTTCACCGGCAGTGTGGCAATCTTACGCGTCACCAAATAGACCAGTCGTTTTGCAAGGGTAAAAAAAAGGCAATCTATCCCCTTTTTCTTTCCTTCTTCCCCAAATAAATTTCAGCTACTTGGTGCATTTCAACGAAAGGTTGCTAATATTGATTATCATCTACTTCTAAAAGCATACCCTGTTCGATGGACCGATACAGCGATGCCTTTGATCTGTAACTTAACAGCAAAGTGTACCTCTAAGTTTTAATCCTCTTTGGGGGAGTGCTGAAGTGCTGAATATTATTGTAAATGCCATGGTTAATATTTTCTGCCCAAAACCAGAAGGGCAGATCTTGGGGGAGAGTTTTTCTACGTGACAAATTTCTTCCTTCACTGCTCCATCGTCCAAGAGCTGGACCCTGTTTCTTCTGCTTGGAAAAAGGCTGCGGGGCCATCCCCACTTTAGGATGCTCTGTGGTTCCCATCTCACCGCTAGCCCCCTTCCAAGGAACAGTGGCATCAACCAGGAGCTTCCCAGGCTGTTAAGTGGATGTGGGGACATGTCTCACATCAGAAAGAAGAGCATGCCAAACGGCCTGACATTTTTTCTTACTGCGTGGGTCCACCAGCTCCACCCCAAGCTGACCCACTTCCCTGTTCATCTCCTTTTCCTTCCCTTGTGTGGAGCCACCAAGCTCACGGGCCACAGCGGGGGGAATCGAACAGTTTGGGAAAGGCCAGTGACCTCCCCTTGCAGGCAGGAGGGTCATAGCCGGGTGAGGAGGTGGTTCTCCATGCAGATCTGGGCTTGCACACTACCATGGCGTCGGGGTGGGAACGCGCGCGTGGCAGGCACGTACGTGCAAGCATTTCAGACGCTCCCATCCAGAAATTGAAGGCTTGCTTTTAGAGCAAAGCAGTATTTTTTCTGGTGTCTTTCCAGCTTCTGGTGCTGCAAATGGCTTCTCTGCAACCAGGGATCCTATGGTTTAAGTTAATAAAATCGCTTCCCCGAGCGTACAGCATCTTGCGTCAGAGATTTCAGAACCTTTTTACAAACATTGAAGAATTAACTTCTAGCAGCCTTGCAAGATTGGTACGAGTGATTATCCCCATGTCCCATACAAGGTGCTTAAATGCAGAGATTGGCCCACAGAGAAGCAGCGTTGAAGCTGGTAGAAGTACTCAGAAGTCTCTTCTCATGCTCCTTTGCCACTGTTCCAGGTTTCTTCCCAGTTTAGTTTTAACCAGAAGAAATGTGTGAGTTTCCTAATTCAATGAGGTCTTTGCTCCTCAACTGACCTTGAGAGGTGAGAACGGCAGGTCACGACAGAGGAGCAGTCTCCACGAGGGACTTTGTTGAGGTTTCTCCTGGTCCCCCAGCTCAGAGTGAGGTTTGGCTGAGCAACCCTGCTACGTGGAAAGGACAGTCAGGAGCCTCCTGGGCGCTCGTCTCCCTTTCCCCTGCGTGGCCCGATGGCACAGAGGTGGTAATGGTCTTATAGAGTCTGGTAAAGCATAGCATTGCCTGCAGCTATGGAGGGTCCTGATCCTGATCCTGCCTGGGAGGCAATGACGATCACTGGCCCGGGAAAGGGATGCTAGTCCGTGCATACACACATGGGGACCCTTAGGCACCTGAACCCCAAAATGAGTCATATTTGCACAGATGTTCCACTTGACTGCGCATGAAGAGAGAAGGGGCTCTTTCCAGCTCATCAGCTGGAAGAGTAGCCACAAGCCCAAAGACGCTGAGCCGGTGCCCGCGCCTTGGCCAAGGGTTCAGGATTACCAGCTCCTCTGCAGCAGCTTTGATCCCAACCACATCACCCTGCCTGCCCTGGGTTTGCATGGAGGGACTGGCTTTTGCCCACAAGGATTGGGTTTGTCCTTGGAGGCCTGTGATGACCAGCAACAAGGTTTTTTTTCATTGGGAAGACAGCAACAATACGGTTATTTCAGAAGACTTTAAAAAATACAGTGCTTTTAAAAAGGTGTTTATTTAGGTTGGGGTAGCAGCGTGGTAAAGAACACTAAAATGTACGCTGAATAAAGTCTGCTTTCGAAGATTTATTTATGGAGTAAGCAGCATTGGGCTGCGGGACTTGCAGTTATATGGTATTTTTACGCTTTAAGAGTGCGCCTTGGAATGCTCTATGGCACTGGAGACCCATATTCCAAAACCTGAACTGAAATTTCGCCAATTTGTGAAATGTCACGGAAGTAATTAAATTCTTTCGATTACAGGAAGAAACACAGAAGAAGAGGAAGCCATGATGCAGGAATGGTTCATGCTGGTTAATAAGAAGAATGCCTTAATTAGACGAATGAACCAGCTTTCTCTTCTGTAAGTACCAATGGATACATGTATTTACAAAAGGATGATTTGCTGGAGTATTTACCCAGCAGGAAGGTGTAAAATTTTTTTTGTTTTCTTCCTATTAGACTTCAGAAACATTCCCTCAAAAGTGAGTAGCGTGGCTGATTTGTGGAACACATCGAGTAACTTGTTTTTCTCATATTTCAGACTTGAAAATGAGAAGCGTGCAATGACACAAGCTTAGCCAGAGCTGCGGGGAAAAAAAAAAAAAAATTAAAGAAATATTAAGCACAGTTACATTTTCAAAGGCCCAACAGTAGAATAAATTGCGTTTTAGAAATGCGCAAGTAGATTTGGGTTGTGCCTCAGATGTGACAGGTAAAGACTATTTGGGGGAGAAAGCAAAACTTGAGTTGCTACCTGCTTGGTAGAAATCCTCCATCCCGTTGCTAGTTCAGCGGCACCGGGCTGCTGCAAGGATATTAGTGGCTCAGTCACGGTGCGATGATAGCACCGATACTGCAAAGTAAGGACAAATAAACTTTTTTTCACCAGCAGCAGCGAAGAAGGGAGAAGGCGCTGCTCGTTTTCCGCGGCGTCCTGCCCTCAGCGCTGCTTTTCCAGCTGCTTTCGGTTTGATTATATTTCTTTCAGTAATGCCACCTAGTGTAGATGCCTGCATACTTCCCTGGGAAGAGCCTGAGCTCACGAATTTCCGACCGTGTCTGAACTTGACAGAAGATTCTACCTTCAAAATATTAAGCTTCCTAATCCCGTGTCTAATTTTCATTATTCATTAGGGCAGAATGTATATAGGATAATACTTCCAGTGTCATATTATCTTGGTGAATAGGCCGATGCTGGAATTTGTTCATTAGATCCGGGGGAATGTTTTATGCTTAGGACATTCCACAACAGCTGCTCCAAGGGCGAATATGAAATAATTACGTCCAGTAGCACAATAGAGTTAAACTGCCGGAATTAAAGCCAACATTATAGAAAATGAAAAGGCCCTGTTACTGAACGTGCCACCTGAGCAAGGTTTTAAGTTTGTGTATATCATTTGTTTGGAGTAGCTTAAAGTTAAAGAGAAAAGTCGGTTATGAGTCCTAAAATCAATGTAAGTTAAAGGTTCTTTTAAGTGTTTAATGATTTAGTAATTAACATATTGATGAACTTTTGCAACTTGCCTAGGGAAAAAGAACATGACCTAGAAAGGCGCTACGAGCTGCTGAACCGGGAGCTAAGAGCAATGCTTGCTATTGAAGGTAAGAGCGATGCTGGGTACCGAGGGAAAGAAGATGCTCGCCGCCAAAGGTGGCTACCTGGAGGTACCAAACATGGAGGCTTCTCTGAAGCCCGGTCAAGAATTAAAGCTGATATTTACATTATTTCAAGTGATAGCACGCAGCAAATACGCTGGGTCTGCTATCCCATTCTTAAGTTTTATTGGGGGGGAACGAAAAAAAAGTCCAAGATACAGTGTCTCCTTGGAATAAACTTTGAAAAAAGTGATGAGGAGGTAAAGCATATTTGTCCGGGGTTTATTATTTTTTGTTACAGTAATGCTTTCCTGGCTTTCTTGCGGCATTGCGCTGCTCTGGGTGCCGCAGAAAATGGAAGAGGTGACCCACGGAAGGGACCCTCCTTCCTTTTAACGTTTCAGATCTGGTTTACAACAGTATCTCACTGGGGGGAAAAAAAAAAAGTCATACTGGTTTTCGTGGTAAAAAAACCCTGCGTTTGCCAAGTAAACATTTCATCACAAGCAACAGCAGGATTAGTGCGATCCTTTGCACAGATTTTCTCCCTTCTCTGCAACTCTCCCGAGTTTAGTCACTTTACCTGAATGAAAGCTCATGGGAAGATTGACACGCGGGATAAATGAAACAATCGCATCCTTTCCATAGGGCTTTCAAGTGAATTGTACAATAATCCTGGGGATGATTCATAATAAAAAATAAACATCCAGATAGCTTAAACCATTGCTTGCATTATTTTCTTATTTAAATATCTTAAGTGTTTTCTAATGCTGCACCGCTTATACCTCTCAGTCACAAACGCTGTCTTATAGTTCAAAGATGTTTGCTTAAAAGTTAATCCTTTGGGCTCTGTAAAATGGACCTTTTGTCTAATCAATGCAAATTGATTTTGCTATTCTGTATTGACCTCTCAACCCTTTGACTGTCCATGGTAATTTCTTTCTTCACCTGATAAGGTACCTGATCCATAATAAATCAATTCTAATTAGTTTGGAGACTTCGCTGGGAGCATAAGTTTGTCGGAAAAAAGCAGCAGGTTTCAGGTAGCTTTTCCATATCTCTCCATCTGTGGTTATATTTTTTGCATAAGACTACAGTCACTGTATTCTTGGATAAACTTGACTCATAAATATTGCTTTCTGCGGAGACAAGCCAGTTTAATTGGGATTCATACTAATGAAATATGTAAAACATACAATACTCTATAACTGGAGAGGAGTTAAGAGATACTGGGTTTAAATCCGAAATTTCAATGCTTAATTGCCTCTTATATGTTTTACTGTCTTGGAACGTTCTAGCAGCAGCCTTTGAATGTCTAGCAGCCTGTGCCATTCACACTTTGACTTGAGCAAAAATCTTTCCTTTTTAAATTTCTTTTTTGTAAGTTCAGAGAGAGATGCCAAAACAGAGGAAGGCCCTCTTCTTTTTCTTTTTTTTTCTCTTTTTTTAGTGTGCTACTGGTGATATGGTAAACAGGGGTTTAGGGAGGAAACCTAAGTGCTGGAGAATTTGGGTTTTGTTTTTTATTTATACAACAAAATCCGCGTAGAGCATTTTAACCTTCAAAAAGTTTATTAATCTGCTAGAAGTTGTAGCAGCTGCTTTTGCCTAAAAAACACATTAGAAGAGAAACTCTCCCAAGAAAATGCTGGCAAAAACTCAAAATACAGGTTTGTGACGCCTCGCCCCTCGATGTGCGCATCGGCGCTCTGTCGCTTTCTGTGTCCGACATATGCTGGGGTGCAAAGACGCGCTTTTTCGGATGCACCGGTAAAAGCACACCATTTATAATATGATTTCNCTTTTGTCTAATCAATGCAAATTGATTTTGCTATTCTGTATTGACCTCTCAACCCTTTGACTGTCCATGGTAATTTCTTTCTTCACCTGATAAGGTACCTGATCCATAATAAATCAATTCTAATTAGTTTGGAGACTTCGCTGGGAGCATAAGTTTGTCGGAAAAAAGCAGCAGGTTTCAGGTAGCTTTTCCATATCTCTCCATCTGTGGTTATATTTTTTGCATAAGACTACAGTCACTGTATTCTTGGATAAACTTGACTCATAAATATTGCTTTCTGTGGAGACAAGCCAGTTTAATTGGGATTCATACTAATGAAATATGTAAAACATACAATACTCTATAACCGGAGAGGAGTTAAGAGATACTGGGTTTAAATCCGAAATTTCAATGCTTAATTGCCTCTTATATGTTTTACTGTCTTGGAACGTTCTAGCAGCAGCCTTTGAATGTCTAGCAGCCTGTGCCATTCACACTTTGACTTGAGCAAAAATCTTTCCTTTTTAAATTTCTTTTTTGTAAGTTCAGAGAGAGATGCCAAAACAGAGGAAGGCCCTCTTCTTTTTCTTTTTTTTTTTCTCTTTTTTTAGTGTGCTACTAGTGATATGGTAAACAGGGGTTTAGGGAGGAAACCTAAGTGCTGGAGAATTTGGGTTTTGTTTTTTATTTATACAACAAAATCCGCGTAGAGCATTTTAACCTTCAAAAAGTTTATTAATCTGCTAGAAGTTGTAGCAGCTGCTTTTGCCTAAAAAACACATTAGAAGAGAAACTCTCCCAAGAAAATGCTGGCAAAAACTCAAAATACAGGTTTGTGACGCCTCGCCCCTCGATGTGCGCATCGGCGCTCTGTCGCTTTCTGTGTCCGACATATGCTGGGGTGCAAAGACGCGCTTTTTCGGATGCACCGGTAAAAGCACACCATTTATAATATGATTTCCCTGAAGAAGTATGGGCTGTCCGTTGCTGTCTGCTCTGAGGCCGTTTAGCCGATTGCTAATGAGGGCTTGGGCTCTGTGAAAGAGTTGAAAAGACACGTCTCACTTTTACCAGCGCCAATTCCAAACCTGAAATATAGGGGCAGGAAAAAAAATAAATATATATACTTTTATATATGTATACATATATAACAGGATGGGACCGGTTTGTTTGTCTAAAAGAAAAGAAGAACGCACTAACACAAACTGGAACTTTAAAAAAAAAAAAAAAGTCTTTGAAAGGTGATAATTACTGTTTTGGTAAATTGCTCTAACTCTTCCACGCGTGACTGTGCTGTTTAAAAATCTATCAACCGATTTACTTAGCTAGTTGATGACAGGGAAGGGGGAAAAAAAAAACAGAAAGAAAAGGAAAAAAAGAAAAAAAAAGAGTGCCTTGCAGAAGGGTAGCAGCCTGCTGATGGCAGATAAAGGGGGTTCACGGGCGGCCGGCTGGCCCTGCCTGCGCAGGCAGCCTGTGGGCAACGCCGGCGGCCGGAGGTGCTGCCCGTTCGAATGTTTGGTGATGTGGAGACCGTGTCCTCTTAGCCAGCTGCTAAAATGGAGGCTGAAGAGCCTTTTTGGAGTGTTACAGCACTTTGTACGAAACACACGAATGACGGAGGGTGGTAAAAAAAGGCAGACTTTCCCCCCACCCCCCCGGTTTAGCCGTAGAGATAAGAAAGCAAGAGTTAACGCGCTGCCTTCTTCCAGCTGGGGAGTAGGGAAAGTTCCTCTCGCTCCGCTGCCGAGGCTGCTCCGAGCGAGAAAGGCCTGAAATCCTTGCCTAAGAGGCCAAAGAAAATATAGGTTACTGGGTTTGTTTGAACCTGGGACGGCATCTTGGCTGGCCGTGCGGCTCCCGTCAACAAGGTGCTGCATTTCACAGCCTGGTTTTTACCACGGCCGCGGCCGAGTGGCGGGATGCCACGCTTTCGGCTACCTTTCCTCTCCCCGCCTCTCNAGTTCTGATGAACTGGAACCCCATAGGTCAAATCCTCCCCCCCTCTTTTTTTTTTTTTTTTTTTTTCGAGATTTAATGCCTCCTTGGAAAAGATAAGTTCGTTTTTGCACACCTTGGGGTGGTGTGTTCATTTTCTGCCCAAGAAATGGATCTTCTTTCGGATTTTGTACATCTTGATTTATTCTTGGCTTATAGTTTGAAGTGGGTGCTCTTCTAAAAGGATTTATGCATAGGTTCACTATTTTTGTAGTTATGGTTTATATGATAAGCTTTTTATATTTAAAATCAATATGTAATCCTGTGGAGGAGCTTATCCTCTAAAACCCCATTTGTAAATCTATTTTAGCTTTGTTACACCGCGCAGCCACAGTATTCCATAGATTGATTAGGTTCAGCAGCAGAATCCTATCAAATGGCCTGCTCTGATGATGATGCAAACTCTTTCAGGATTGCTAGTTGACTGGAACTAAAGATAAGACCTGACTGCAATCCCCCAATGTGCTCTTTACAAAACTCCTGTTAATTTTCATCAAAGTGGCGGGCTTATTTATTATAGTGGCGAGGTTGAAGGTTTTACTACGAGAACTTTCGACCATTTCTATTAAAGCATTTCTATGGGAACCGGCCGCCTGTTTGCTCAAAGTAATTATCAGTTTAAGCAGTGGGGGGAAAGAAAAAAAAAAAAAAAGACAATATGAAGTCAATGAAGATGAATAATTGAAAACATTTCTACTTTAACATGAGTTTAGCAAACTCTGTCATTTTAAACTGCCCGTCGCGAGCGGTGGCACGGGGGCTTTAGCTTTCAACACTTTTAGCTCATATACAGCCTCAGAGCTTAATCCTATTTTTGTCCGGAGTGTAGCTTTTATAACAGTATTATTCTGAAATCTTCAAATTAATCACAGCCCATATTGTAGCCTCCCCGAGCTGCCGTCAGCCGGGGTGACTGTCTGTGACAGGTGTTATAGGTAATCCTGGCTTAAAAGGCACAACAGGTAGGAAGCAAACTTGAACGTAGCTCCTCTTTTAAACATAGGGATGCTTCCCAAACCTGCTGCCCGGCAGTATTTTCTTGGATAAAACAAAATTGCAATGCAATCACATATAAAATGATATTTAAATACTTTGTGCTGGTTCCCCTTTTAACCAATTGCTACTTGACTGTATTTTTTTGGGGGGGGAGCGGAGGGGAGTGGGCAGGAAGTCAGACTCCTTTTCTAGTCAAAAAAAAAAGCAAAAATGCAAGAGACTGTTTCTGCCAGCAAGTTTTCCTGTGGCATATTTCAAATGCTAATAATGAGAAAAAGCAGAAACAAACAAAAAAAAACCCAAACCCAAACAGTTTTGTTGGGTGAAGTGCTAATAGGGTGTTATTTACCCCACAGGGCTACAAAGATGGGGCAACGAAACCTGTAGCCTTTAGAAAGGGACTTAAGGGAGGTAGTGAAGGACTCAGTGAAACCTGTACCGAAATATTTTGACCGATGTTTGCTGTTTCGAAAGCTAAAATTGCTGCTGAAACTGGAGAACTAGGGGATGAAGCCAAAAAAATAAACAAAACCAAAAAAAAAAACCCAAACCTTTAAAAATAAGGGCTTTCCAACTAAGGGAAAACTGTCAAAAAACTGCAAAATAATTAAATGGAGTGTGGGTAGGGATGGGGTTTTCCAGGTCCCTTTTCATCTAGAGCTTCGTGTGCCCAGATGCGCTGGGGAGCCCGAGTCACAGCTCAGTTATCGGCAGGAGCTGGGAGGGGGGAAGTTGGGGGCCACGTCTCGGGGGGAGCAAAGCCCCGCGGAAAATCTCTGCCGTGTCCCTCTCCTCCTCCTCTGCCCCGCTCACCGCTGTCGCCCTTCGCCAGGCGGGTTTGTCACGCCGAGATTGCGTTGGGCGTGCAGGGGCTTCATTTCTGGGGGGAAAACCCTCCGCTTTGGGGCAGCTCTGACTCGCAGAGGTGCAGAGCCAGGCGTTTTAGGCGGGTGGAACCGAAGGAGCCTTCCCCCCCAAAGGAGCAAAAGGGCAAGCCAGGGGTGGAAATGGAGCGACCGCCTTGAAAATCAGCACCTGAAAGGCTGCTCCCCAAATTAAAGCGGCTTTGTGGCAGGAGAAAGGGCTCAGGTGGCCAGTCGTTTGGGCTGGTGGCTGCGCACACCTGGAAAATTATTTCCTTAACAGCAGTGGAGGGGAAGCAACACATTTGAAAAAGAGATAGAAGGAGAAAGAAAGAAAAAGGAAGGAGAGAAAGGAAGGAGAGAAAGGAAAAGAGAGGAGAAAGAAAGAAAGAAAGAAAGAAAGAAAGAAAGAAAGAAAGAAAGAAAGAAAGAAAGAAAGAAAGAAAGAAAGAAAGAAAGAAAGAAAGAAAGAAAGAAAGAAAGAAAGAAAGAAAGAAAGAAAGAAAGAAAGAAAGAAAGAAAGAAAGAAAGAAAGAAAGAAAGAAAGAAAGAAAGAAAGGAAGAAAGGAAGAAAGGAAGAGGAAGAAAGGGAGAAAAGAAAGAAAGAAAGAAGGAAAGAGAAAGAAAAGGAAAAGAAAAAGGAGAAAGAGGAAAAGAGAGAAAGAGGAAAGAAAGAAAATAAAGATGAAAAGAAAGAGAAAAAGGAGAAAGAGGATCAGAAAGAGGAAAAAGAAGGAGATAAAGAGGAAAAGAAAGAGAAAAAGGAAAACTCCTGGGAAGTTTCGGCAGTGCCCATCCAGGCCGATGCTCCGGGAAGTGCTCTGGGCCGCTGCCGAGTGTGTCCCCTGTCCCAAGCGTGTCCGCACACACGTGTCGGCATGGGTTTCCCCTGCCTGCCCGTGGACCCCTGCCTGCCCGTGGGCCCAGGCGGGGAGGCGAGGGCGCGATAAACGCGGTGACACATTCCTGCCTTTCCGCCGCTTCTCCCAACCTTTATTGCGCGATGCTGCATCTAATTTTTAATTTGTAAATACAAGGCTGAATTCCCTCTAGCACCACTCGCTTTCATAAAGCTTCTGAGCAGTTTGCTGTCTTGAATAAATTCGGCTTTGGAGGGGGGTCAGGGGGATTTGATCCACCGCATTCTTGCGGGGTTTGCGAAGATTCACATGGTAACCGGTGGCGAGCATTGTTCGGGTTATCTGAATAAGCACCAGCCATGTGAGTTTTAACATGATCGCCCAGGGCAATGGAGAGAAAGCCAAAAAAAGGACTGCACCCTCTCTCCCCTTCTTCGCCTTCGNGAGATTCCTCCCGCTGCTCGCGGGAATTAGCCAAGAGGAGCCGGGTTGCGGGGAAACGGGCTTTCCCTCCCGGAGGAGGGGAAAGTCGGTAACGCCGTCTAGGAGACGGCCGAGGGAAAAATACAAAAGAAGAACCAAAATCAAACAAACAAACTAACCCAAAACACCCCGAAAGAACCCCAAAAGTCGCTGCCCGG